>JAOBAM010000010.1:38872010-38883458 GCA_025212355.1 Notarius kessleri | reverse complement strand
CAGAGCAGTGGGCAGCTATGCTACAGCACCCAGGGAGCAGTTGGGGGTTAGGTGCCTTGCTCAAGGGCACTTCAGCCATGATACAGTGGGAGGGGAAAGTGCTGTTCATTCACTCAGCTCCCCGACCATTTTTCCTGCCGTTCCCAGGAATTGAACCAGCGTCCCTTTGGGCCCAAGGCTGCTTCGCCAACCTTCAGGTCATGGCTGCCCCCATTAATTCTTGGTTACTGTCTGTGCTGTCACTGATTGGCTCACTCTTATCACACTGACTTTACATCATCACAACATTTGTCTAAGCTAAACTTCTAAAAGTTTTAAGGTTCTATCTGACAGCTTTGTGACTTTAAAATATTAAACTCTAAAGTTTTGTTTCTCAATAAGGTCAAAGGAGAACCTTTGATTAAGTCAAAATGTCAGTCAGGACCTGATAGAAATCTGCGAGATAAATCAACGACAACAGTCAAGTCAAGTTGGGAGAACGGTCAAGTTACTTGTGAAAAGAGATGTTTTACAAGTGTTACATGTACAGAACCGTGAGCTGGCCTAGTGGTTAGCATGTCCACCTCTCGACTGAGAGACTGTGAGTTCTAGTCACAATCAGGTAAAAATGGTACCTACTGCCATCTGGCAAGGTACCCTGCAATACAGATGTGAGTAGGGAGTCAAACTCTCGTGGTTACCAGTGGACCATCCCCCCACTGTAACCCTAGCTATGTAATAGATGAGAGGCCAAGAGCTATAGATACGGAGATTGCTGCCACCCAGTGCACCCTAAGGGCCTGGTTAGTACCAGGACGGGAGACTGCCTGGGAAGACGAGATCCTGGCACAGAAGGGACTTTGACATCTACAGACCCTATAATACACACTTGTTTTATAATGAGCAGCATTTAATTTAATTTAATTTAATTTAATTTCAAGCGGTAGATACTCTTTAATACCTGCATAAGCTCGCTATAAGTGAACTTTTAGACTTACTTGGACTTTCACCATGATCTGCTCATAAATGCATGCTAAGCCCAAAAAATCCTGGGGGATTTCAAAGACATGAACAATAAAACTCAGACATCTCAGTGTTTTGTATTGATTTTCAGTTGCATTCTGCTCAAAAAACTTTCTATGATTTGTGCAAAACTAGTGTACAAGCCTAAACATGAGGTTTACTGTATATATGACAATCCACTAAATTTACAAAAGTTTGGGCAAATTATCCCCAACCCATATGTCAACCCATATGCAACTGGACCCAATGTTTGTCCTATTGGGCTGCTTTTGGTATGAAGATCTGGCAACCCTGGTCATAGCATATATACATGTATCAGTTTCCACACATCATACAAAGAAACTTGACACAAATGTAAGGGGAAACCACAATGAAACACAAGAATCATTGGATACAGATAACACTTATTTATAATAATTTATAATAATAATGCATGCTTTGTGCAAAACATGTGAAGCCAGCCAACCATATATTTTTCAAGCTGCTGCTCAGGACAGCATTACGCACTCAGACGAATGTGCTATCTACCCCCTTCTGCATACATGAGCTCACAGATGCTCTGATTGACAGGAGAGAGAGATAATGTGTCATCTGTCCCACCCAGAGAGTATGGACAGTTTTGCTGTCCTGGGCCCAATATACAGGATGTACTATGTTATCTAGAACCAGTCAGAAGTTTGGACACACTTTCTAATTCAATAGTTTTTATTTATTTTATTAATTAAATGACACTTCATGTCTTAAAGTAATGATGGATGTTGTTTCTCTTTACTTAGTTGAGCAGTTCTTGACATAATATGATTATTACAGTTGTTGAATAAGGCTATTTCTGTACTTTTATTATTAATTTGCGCTAGCAACACTGGTGCAAATTGTTACTG
The DNA here is from genome assembly GCA_025212355.1 of Notarius kessleri. Classification (NCBI taxonomy): domain Eukaryota; kingdom Metazoa; phylum Chordata; class Actinopteri; order Siluriformes; family Ariidae; genus Notarius; species Notarius kessleri. The sequence goes on along the minus strand of JAOBAM010000010.1, from coordinate 38,881,575 downwards.
TTACTTAGGATCTTTCCACTTTATTATACCCCCGCTCCTGGGGGGGGGTTTACCTCTGTCCGTCTGTCCATATCTCCGTCCATCCGAAACACCCTTTTTCTCAGTAACCACAAATCATAGCCACTTGTTACTTGGTAGCAAACTTCAGCTTGGGGTTCTATACCGTGTATATTGTATTCAGGTCTGTCCCACATTGACTTCCTGTTTACCGACTTAATATATTTACGAAACATATAGGGTGGCTTTACAAAATTTTCATAACACTTTTCTCAGCAACTACAAATCACAACCGCTTGATTCATAATAAGTGTCCTATTCCTTTGATAGCCACAAGACACACCTGCGCAAAAAGCTTTGGAATTTGCAGTATTAGGCTCCAGCAGATACAAGGCCCGTAAAGGAAGGCATTGTGTAAATCTGCTCAGCACGCTGAAGGCAGACCTCAAGCACAGAGGACGAGGTCCCCCTACAACAGAAAAGAAACTCCGAGAGCTAAGGGAGCTTGCAGGATGCGAGACGCAGTGGAAGAAGATGAAGAAAGACTGAATGCAGCTGCAGGACGCTTCCATGACTGTAGATGCAGAAAACCAGTGAATGATGATGAATTAACAAGGAAAAATTAGATTAGCATTTTTTAATGAAAATGTTTGCCCCCCCTCAAAAAAAAGTGATATTTTTGACCATTTTCAGCTGTATGAGAAAAAAAAACCATGCACAAAACAAAACAACAACAAAAAAAGATCTGGTCCGACCCTCGGGGAAAGAGCTGCTGCTGCTCAGTGTTTTATTGAAGCTGTAGACGACAGAAACATTTGTGTTATTACGTGCTGTAAATAAGAGGAAGAAAGTAAACTTTTGTACTATAAACTTTTCTAGTATCTACGTCTTTACTAAACCATTTCCTATAAAACTGGACACACATGCACTCAGTTTCTACGTTAAAAGTTAACAAAGGTTAAAAGTGAAAGGACTGCATTGAAAATACACCGTTCCCAAGAACCCCAGTGGGACTCCACACTGGGGGCATGAACACAGCAGAGCAGAAGGTTTGTCCTTTTTAGAAAGTTTTACAGAATCCTTTAGTGAGTAAAGAACCCATGAGCAACCACACAACACTGGCATGTGCAGTATTCACACCAGAAAATTTGGACCTGTTATTGTAACAAAAACAGACACTAAAACACTAGTGTGTGTGTGTGTGTGTGTGTGTGTGTGTGTGTGTGTGTGTGTGTGTGTGTGTGTGTGTGAGAATAGTGGATCATACTATCTGGGATGTGACCTTCCTCACGCACAGTACGGCACTCAGTCTCACAGTGAACAGGGAGAAGCCACAGTGAAGCACTGGATTCAGTGTGAATGTTCACCAGCCTGGCGCTGTGTTATAGACCAGATCGGACCCGACCCGTTTGGGCAGCGTGCTCCAAGCGGCTGCAGCTCTTCCTGACAGGAACACACTGTTACCCACAGTGGCAGCAGGACATGAAAAGCACAGTGCAATTAAGGAACTCTCAGAACTGAAACTAATCTAAAAACACAGCTAACTCCAGAGAGCTGAAAGGATTTTTACGTCAACCAGAAGAACTGCTTGTTGATTTATATACAAAATCATAAACATATAAAACATTAGATAAACACTTGAGAAATATTCTGTTCAGTCCAAACTTTTCTTGGTCCAGCAAATCTGGGTCCAACAACACCTCATCTACTCTGCATACACTATATGACCAAAAGTATGTACCCCCTTACCATAAACAGCCACGTGTGGTTCTTCCCCAAACTTTTACCACAAAGCGCGCAGTTGTACAGAACATCTGTGTGCTGCAACATTACAGTTTCCCTTCACTGGAACTCAGAGCCCAAACCTGTAGGCATGTTGTGTAACTCAAATGGTGCCAACCCCCCAAAAATCCTTTTTAATTCCAGACTGGGGGGGGGAATACTTTTGCAAGCTACTGTAGTGTCTCTATAAAGCAGTGAAAAGGCAATAAAACAAACCATACACTGAGTGTTACACACTTTATTGGCTGTGTTTAAGCAAAGCATAGCAATAAATCAAAAAACATTTAAAAAACTAGATTATCATCAGGAAAGCCACAGAGCACATGGAGAAGAAACAAATAAACAGTTAAACTAATTCAATAAAAGATCAAAATTAGAGTGTAAAAATTAAACCATCTGATCAGAAAGAAGCCCAAATCAAACACTATCACTCACTCCACGCGAGTGGTGTTCGACTAATTCTACTGTTCCTCTAAAACTACTACTACTACTAATAACAATAATAATTTCATATTAATATATAAAAATGTATAATATATCCAGCCAATATTATTAATATAATATAAGGATAAGTGATATGCTAACAACATTGCATGCTATCAAACCAAATGAATGAAACCCGCTAGAAGGGAATAGAACACGTTTTTATTCCATTGAAAAAGTGTCCTGTATGGATAATAATTATCTATGTCCTGTAGTACAGTAGTAGTATGGTAACCTATGATGGTTTATGTTGATATTTCTTACATTACCGGTGACTTTTTGTCTTGTCTCACTTTCTAGATTGGTTGCTAGTAGCCATTCCTATCTTATCTTATCTTATCTTATCCCCGGTTGCCTTACCATGGTTTTTCTGGTTGCTTCATGGAGAGGCAAAATGACGACACAAATATCACTGCTAGCTATTGAATGTATGCAAAATCACCCAATTTGACTACAAATTGGTCTCCTCCTTCTAAAAATGAAAATTCCAGTTGAGAGTATGCTGTGCACATTTTGGCCTCCGCTTCTTACCAGAGCTTTTTATTTTTCTTTTTTTCCTTTGTTTTTCTTTTTGTGATTGTATGGTTTGATGTTTGTTCTTTGTTTGGGTATTTTGTCCACTAGTTGTGGTGTAGCTCCAGACCCAGTTTTGGGCGTCGGTTTCCTTCAGGCTTTGGTCCACCATAGGTGATGGCCGTGCTCCTCGTTATGGACTGCAGTGAGCTTGTTGCTCTCTTTAACATCGGGGTTGTCCAGCGCTCTGTGCAGCGGTGCTTCTATGCTTGGTGCGGTGTTCTGAGTGATGTTGCCTGGGGGTGTCGTGGTGGTTGTGCAGGTGGTTTGGGACATACCTTCGTGCACCTTTTGGAGGGATTGTGGGCAGCTATGTTACTGGAATTACATCCTGACACTCTTTTGGTGGACTTTTTTTTGGTGTAATTGTAAAGTGACCTTGGGTGTGAGAAAGGCACTATACAAGTTGAACTTTATTATTATTATTAGCTCATCCAGCCGACAGGCAATGTGTTTATGCCATCAGGTGTTGTCTGTCATCCGTCCGGCGGCGTCCACATTTCTCGAAAATCGCATCTTCTCTCTCAATTCTTCACCGATTTTTATTCTTTTTGGCAGGAAGGTAGGTCTGCCTGGGGTGCATATAGCTTCCACTCAAATTTGTATAGTTGCAATTTATAATGAAGATATGGAGTAATTAAGCCCTAACGAGCAGTTTCCATACAAATCACTTCTTCTCCCTCAATTCTTCACCAATTTTGATTCTTTCTGGCATGAAGGTAAGGGTGCCTAGGGTGCATATAACTTCTACCCAGATTTGCTTCATTACAATTATTAATGAAGTTATGCACTAATTAAGCCTTAATGAGCAGTTCAACAAAAATCGCTTCTTCTTGGTCAGTTCCTCACCATTTTGGATTCTTTCTGGCAAACAGGTCGGTATTCCTAGGGTGTATATCGCTTCTAAATATAGCTTGTATATAGTGTATATAGCTTGCAACATTTATTACACAAGGTGGCCCAGTTTAGATCGTTCCTTCTGGACTAGATAGGGCCGGAGTGAGCTACGCCATCACTGATGGTCTCGTTTATTTTATTAAACTTTCAATGTATTCTTTAAGCTATTTTCGAGAGCTGACATTTTATAGTGGTGATTGAAGACGTACTCAAGTAAATGCGATGCGATCTCTCAATCCCACAACGCACTGTGATTGTATCATAATGCACAAATGATGTCCCCTGACAGCCCTGCTATACCCATAATGCACTGAGTTGCTTGGTTTGATGTGCAGCTCATCATTACTGTGGAAGACAGTGAGCTCAGACGAAGCTCTGAGCTGTTTCTATCATCATGTATGTCGTTTATCATCCTCAGATCATTTTGTGCACAGTGGAGGAGAGCTCTTTAAAACTCAAAAACAATTCCAGTCTTTTCAGTCAGTATTTTCTTTAAAGCCCTGTCTCTAAATCTCCCCTGAATCACTCCTGAAAGCTAGTGCAAGAGGAGGAGCTTTCCAAACCCTGATTATTTAGACGTTGGTGGTCTAGATCATGTCTTGTTTCTCCTGTTTACAGCCTTCAGCACCACAAAGACCAGAGTTTCTCCTCTGCACAGATTTTTCATTCTAGCTGCCAGAACATGACAAGAAACGTCAACGAAAAAAAATCCAAACATGTGTGTTCTGACCCCACCTTTAACTAAAACACTCCTGTTTCAAGCATTTTTGGAGACCCTGAGGTGAGACCATCTTGCCTCGGTCCAGGGGATTTCCTTCCTCTCCCTTTCTGTTTCCTTCAGGAAATCACCAACACCACAGAACCGACAGTCGTACGGCTCCCTCGGGACGCAGAATTCAATTTCTCTTCTTTATTGTGTGCACTGATTGAAAAATTTATGGCAGGACACAGCGGCGGGTGGCAGGCCTTCCCATGGTGCACTGGATCTCACTAATGGCTTTTACATTATTACAGAGCCTCATGTTTGAGTCTCAGGATCATTCATCCGAATGCGCCGTTTCGACCCAATGTAGCATGCAACATCATTCCATGTGCACAGGTCTGACACACGGGCCTAACGCGTTTCTCTGGAATGTTCTTTTCCAGTCTTTCTTTTTCTTTCCTTCTCTGTCGTTTATTCTCTCTGTCTGCCTCTTGCTCTTTTCCTCTCATCCTGCTCCCCATTTTTAATCCTCTCTCTGTAAAATGTCAGATTTCAGCTTCTTTCCATTCCTTCAGCGTTTTCCCCCCACTGCCGATCTTCGTCACTCCTTTCACATGTTCGCTTCACTAACCCTAACAAGTCTCAGTCACAGTAAACAAAAAAACAAAACAAAAAACCCTCCGCTTTTTGATTCACTTTTTTAAAATTCAGCCGGATGAGGGAAATGAAAAATGGACAGTGACTCTTATGATTTTATGGAAGAACATGGTCATAAATGCTATGAGTGCTGCCACCCTTCAGACCATGGAGCTTTCACATGTCTAATGGGGTCCGGATGGAGGCTGGTGTGTCCACGCTAAGACACGCCAAACCCGAGGCTCCACACTGGCCATGACAGAAACGGGGGGGGGAGCCTAAAGCCGTCTAAGCCCACGAGGCCAATGCCTGCACTAATATTGCTTGACCGCATCTCTGGACATTTGTATTTATGACTTCTTGGTCCTCCCTGACATACTTTGCCCTCTTCACTGTAACCAAAGTCATCCTGGCACTCACTTCTTGGAGCTGTCCTAAAGGAATAGTTCAGCCAAAAATGAAATTTGCGCAACTTTTCCTTTACTCTGAATGTTGTTAAATGAGCCAAGATGTGTTTGCTGTCTGACGTTTGCTTCTTTAGTTTTGCACCGGAGCTACAACTGAGGTCGCTTAAGTAATGGATGTCTGTCTCACCCAAAACCTTTTCCATAAATACATGACTTACTTCAAATAGCATTATTAATTACAATCACTTTGCCTTCATCACTTTGTACGTACCTCTAGCATTAGCTCATTAACCAGCCGGACCTATTTGAGCATCTTGCTAGACGTAACCATCGCTTAAAGATATAAATTGTATCTAAAAAATAAACAATGAAGCAATCCAAAAAGGATTAAGGTACAGAATCTTGAACTTGGATTTAGAAATTGTAGCTTTTAGTAGCTTTTTCTGGACAGTTTTACAACCCAAAATCCAAGATGGCCGCCCCTCATGGTGACGTTTCAGTTTTCCATCACAAAAATGTCAACAGCTTTGCAGTTTCTCAGTAACATGTTAACTTGTAACTTATTAAAAGAAATGTCTAGATAGATAGATAGATAGATAGATAGATAGATAGATAGATAGATAGATAGATAGATAGATAGATAGAGACTGGTGAGAGAATGACTGCTATAACATAACAGATAATAGGAACTTGTTTCCAGGACATTCCACAACATTAAATGTAACTATAAATGGAAAAAAATAACATCCTGTTCCTTAATCAATAAAAAAATGTTAATCATTGGCAAACTGCTGTGGTATAAGCGGAATAAACCACTTTGGCATGTGCTGTTATTGGAAACCGTTGGCTGGGGTGGGGGTAGGGGGAAGTGAGGGGGCGGAACAGTAACTCCGCTTTATCACACCAGTCTTTTGTTAATTATTTTCCTATAACAGCACACCCTGTCATGTTTTATTCCTTACTCATGAAAAGGGATTTAGTGTAATTCCAGAGCAATTTATTGACCTTTACAAAAACTCTTTCGAGCCCTGCCAAGAAATAAGTATCAAAATGTAGAAGAACCTTTAACCCTTTTGTCGTTTGAGCTCACCACACGACGACTCTATATATATTTTTGTTCCAAAACCACATATCCAACAGCTTTCTCTAGAGGGGGGAAAAAAGCACCCTCCATAACACACATGCAAGTGTTTTGTTGTCACTTTTCTTGTAGAACATTTTTACTAAGGCGTACTAATTAGTCTGATAAACTCATTCACGCTGCTTTTCTTCCACAGTAATTAAAATAAAAACCCCTCACGCTCACAGACAGATGGAACGGCCTGCTGCAGTCTAGCGAGTTTCATTGCCTGCTACTTTGAGCTGTAATTGTTCACAGCATCATAAAAAACAGGAACACCAATCAAAGCAGGGAAAATTAATGGCGGTGTGTTTGCGCCATCTTTTCCACCCATCGGTGGCGGGTCAAACACCCTCGGCAGAGTGCGGAAACCACAGGAGTCTTAGGTCAGCCTCTTAAAATAAGAGCTAAGCAACTCGTTCAGCTCGTTAGGGCCCCAAGGGACTCCGGGTCACTCTTTCATGTCAGAACATGGCCGCCACACACAGACCAAGGAGGAGCTGCTACACTCGGGCACCACACACATATCCTGAAAGGATTAAGCTGAAGGTTTCGCTCCTTCTTTACCATCTCACTCCTCCCATCTCTCTCTCTCTCTCTTTCTTCTCATCATTTCTGTCTCTCTCTCTGTTTCTCCCTGGCTTTTGTTGACAGCATAGTCCTCTCCACATGTCCCCAGGGTGCTGTATGGGGAGAAAACGCCCCTCGATGTTTCGTCTGCTCCAAATCTGTTAAAGTGGTGAGCTCACAGCTTAGCATCGGCTGTCAACATGAAGAGAGAGAGAGAGAGAGAGAGAGAGAGAAAGGGGGGGGAGTGTTGGGAGGGACATTTGGTCATGAGAAAAGTTAATGCAAGCATAGCAAGAACGTCATTTTTAATTTGAATGAGGCAAACCCAAAGACACACTACACAAAACAGCATTACAGCAGAAAGAGACTGCGAAAGCCAGAAAGTGAGGCGATTTGAGAAAATTAGAGAAACAGACAGACAGAGAACACGTCCATCTACACAAATTATTCTCAATAATCAGGACAGAGAGTGAGGAATTGAGCTCTGGCTCGGAGTTACAGCAGGGTGAGGGCTGCAGATACACACAACCACACACAACAAATACTCAAAGTGTTTTACACTGCTGTCTTTCCGAGGTATTTAATGAAAATCCTACACCTAATCACTAACCCTAGCACAACTCAAACCTTAAGCCAAACCTAGCCCATTTCTGACCCGAACCCTCGTCTTTCCCAAACCCCATAGACAAACTCAACCCTACACCAACTCTAGCTCTAACCCCAGACCAACCTTAACCCTACTCTTAAACCAACCCTAATCTTAGGCCAACTCTAGTCCTAACCAAACCCTAGAACAACCCTTGCCAAGTCCTATGCCTACACCAACCCTAACCCTCTCCAAGCCCCAACCCTAGCTATAGATAAACCCTAACCCTATTTGGAGCCATAATTCAACTCTCACACTATACTCAACCAACCCTTACCCTAGACCACAGGTGACCAACACTGATCTTCAATTACTCTCCGTCTTACACATTTTAGGCTGTTTTAAAATGAAAACTATCTCTGTCCAGAAAAGCTTTTAGCTCCGTATCAGAAATAATCTCCATTCACATGCCTAACACACCTGAAAACGTGGGTGTCTGCATCATCGTTTCCAAATGTCTGTTTCTGCCTGTCAACACTAAAATGCCACCATGGAGTTTTCAACCTAAAATGGGGCCAACAGCATTTCCAAAAGTCTCTGTTTTAGGGGTTTGAAAACTCCGGAGTAGTGTGGATGCCAGGGATACATGTAGTAAAAGTGATGTTTTAAAATGAAAACATAATCATGTGGACGTAGCCTTAGTGTTTTTAGGAAGGGCTGTTAAGTAAGAGGGGGTGCTCCAAGACCAGGGACCTGTGCCCTAGACTAACTCTACCCCTGGCCAACAATAACCATTACCTAGTACAACCCCAATTCCAAAAAAGTTAGGACGCTGTGTAAAACATAAATAAAAACAGAATGTAAAGATTTGCAAATCATGGAAACCCTATATTTCATTGAACATAGTACAAAGACAACATATCAAATGTTGAAACTGAGAAATGTTATTGTTTTTTGAAAAAATATATGCTCATTTTGAATTTGATGTCAGCAAGACATTTCAAAAAAGTTGGGACAGGGACAACAAAAGACTGAAAAAGTTGCATAATGCTTAAAAAAAAACTAATTTGGTTATTTGGCAACAGGTCAGTAACATGATTGGGCATAAAAAGAGCATCCCAGAGAGGCTGAGTCAGAAGTAAAAATGGGGAGGGGTTCACCGCTCTGTGAAAGACTGCATGGGCAAACAATGCAAGAATTTAAGAATAATGTTCCTCAATGTAAAATTGCAAATAATTTGGGGATAACATCATCTATGGTACATAATATCATTAAAAGATTTAGAGAATCTGGAGTAATCTCTGTATGCAAGAGACAAGGCTGAAAACTGACATTGGATGCTTGTGATCTTCAGGCCCTCAGGCAACAGTGCATTAAAAGCAGACGTGTGTCTGTAGTGGAAATCACTGTACTGGCTCAGGAACACTTCAGGAAACCATCATCTGTGAAAAAAAGTTAATTACTGCATCCACAAATGCAAGTTAAAACCAGATATACACAATATCCAGAAACACAGCCACCTTCTCTGGACCTGAACTCTTTCATGATGGACTGAGACGAAGTGGAAAATTGTCCCGAGATCTGACAAATCAAAAGTAGAAATTCTTTTTTGAAATCATGGACACCACGTCCTCCAGGCTAAAGAGGAGGAGGGACCATCAGGCTTGTTATGAGTGCACAGTTCAAAAGCCAGCATCTGTGATGGTATGAGGGTGCATTAGTGCACATGACATAGGTAGCTTGTACATCTGGGAAGGCATCATTAATGCTGAATGATATATACACGTTTCAGAGCAATATGCTGCCATCCA
>JAOBAM010000010.1:38276534-38287820 GCA_025212355.1 Notarius kessleri | reverse complement strand
CATGAAGGTAGGGGTACCTAGGGTGCATATAACTTCTACCCAGATTTGCTTAATTACAATTATTAATGAAGTTATGGGCTAATTAAACCTTAATGAGCAGTTCAACAAAATTCTGTCAATTCCTCGCCATTTTGAATTCGTTCTGGCAAATAGGTCAGTATTCCTAGGGTGTATATAGCTTCTATATATAGCTTTCAACATTTATTGCGCAAAGTGGCCCACTTTAGATCGTTCCTTCTGGACTAGACAGGGCTGGAGTGAGCTACGCTGTCACTGACGGTCTCGTTTTTGAATATCAGGTTTAACAATATATTGCTGTTATAAATATTCCTGTTACTATTAACTCCAGAATATTGCCATTTTTATAATATTTTCATAAGTTTCAGTGGGACAGGATCAGGATGTTCCAATGAAGAAGCATTTTACATATGATTAGACATCTAGTTTAGAACTGGTAACCAGTTTAATACCATTATATTATGACTAGAGCGCAAGAAAAAAAAACACTATTAAAATATTGCTTATGCTTAAACAAACCATGTTTTAAATCTATTTTTATGTTGTCTTGTCTCACCTGTACGTTGACTGACACTGCTCCTTCTGCTGGTGTTTCTACTGCGTGACTCCATCTCAGAACGGCGGTCGGAACACTGCAGAGGAGAATCAAGTTGAGTCATTCTCTAGAAAGCTCTCCAGATTCGAAGAAGGATTTGTAGAAGTGTTCACTGGTGAGACGTGTGGCCTTCCATACAGGACTAGTATCTTGAGGTTTCTTATAAACCCTCTTTTCCTTCTGGAATCGCTCACGCTTAACAGCGTATCTTCGGTTATCTTTGATTAGTGACCGATCCAGGTCTCCTTGGTCCTTGGTCTTAGTAGAGTCTGTCAGAGAACAGAAAACAACATAAAGTAATGAATTATAAAGTAAGATCCCAGATAACGAAAGATAAAAATCTAGTGTTGGTCACACAACCTCAGTTCAGTCATCTTATTTCGAGCCCTAGAAGAAGAGTACAAGTGGAACCCTGCGACAGCACGACAGCTGATCATTAAGCACACTACACCTTAATCTGGCTGATTGTTAAAAAGTGACATTATCCAACCAAGAGTAAATAATTTAGGCTGACGAGGTGAAGAGGGAGAATCCTTTGTCGTTTGATAGGTGCAATCTTAGCAGGATCCTTCGCAGAAACAGGATATTTTAATGTGAGTCAGGAATTACACCGGTCCCTCAGAGCTCAAAGGTCAGATGGGGTTCATGCCAATGATTAGGCTAATCAAGAGCGAAGAACGAAGGAATGAATGAATTCAATTAACAGCTAAAGATTGAAACACATTATTTAAATAAATTGTCATGTTGCGGAAGTCCAACTAATATAGTACGCATCGCACAAATAGCAAGATAGAATGTTTATTAGCTATAACAGAGCGCTAGGCTCGACAAGATGCGCTACACAGAGCAAGAGCACATACTCACGATTCCACCAAAGAGTTTCCTGTCCAGCTTGCCAGAGTCTTATCCTTCCCCCTCGTCCCTGCACCTCCTGTCCTCTCGTTCATTACTTTAGACGCGTCAGAGTGTAACATAACCTAGACTCGGCCTCCACTCATGACTTTTTCATCATGTTCTGTGCTGCCTTGCTCCTTTTTTTTTTCTTCACTCGTCTTGTCTTCATACCTCCTGTTTTTTCTTCGTGTACTATGTGAACCTCGAAACATCTTTACCTCCTCGTTCATACGTTTTATATTGAATCCTTCTTTAATTTGTCCAACACTTCACGTCATAACACAGTGGTTTTGCGAAAGTGTAGCAGATGGTAACTGAGTCGAAGTTTTGACTATTTGAGCACTGCCTTACTTTTTCGGTGTCCATGTTGTGCAGGGATATAGCGTTACTGTGAGCTCCCTGAGGACACCACATGATCTGCTCATTAAATTGCAATGAGATCACAGAGCAAACCTTCTCATTCCTGGCCCAGTTTTCCATTGAGTCAGCTAAGTCATTTGTGCTAATTGAGGGATCAAGCATGTTCCTCGAATCCTAGTTTGCACTAAAACGACTAATCCTGTGTGTGTGTGTGTGTATGAAGTTATTCTTCTAAGACAAAATTTATGACTGACAATTGAGAAAGATACTGTAACGTAAGGTCAGGAGTGGTTTATAAATTGGTATATAAAGGTGTGACATGAGGTAAACAGTAAAGTAAAGTTACGCAAAGTTTTTCCTCCCAAAGTGATTCAAGCATGATTAACGGAGCAGAGCAAAATGAGCTTGGCCCAAACTTAAAGTATTTCCATTGTCTCGATCTTCCTTGGCCATGTGGGGTCTAGCTGGTGTTTTCTGCCTGCAGGGCGCTTTGACACAGGAGGACAGACAACATCTGTCGTTCTTTGCCCCACAGACCCCCACTCCCCATCATATCCCATCCCTCCTCCTCTTCTCCATCCATTCACAGACACACACTGGCACTCCCAAATGTTGCCCTTTTGTATTGCGCCATTGTCCAGTGCAGCATTGTGCGTGACGCCGCCTACTCCCCAGAGTCCCGCTGATGACTGTCGTAAGAGACCTGTAGAAAAAATGATTACGTTCATGATTACTACGTCCTAAACAAGTTTCTCTATCCAAGTTTTAACGCGCATCGAGATTTAGATTTACTTGCATCTAATGATTAAAACTAATCATGGCCTTTTTTTAAATTGAAGAAAAGTGTGGAATTGATTGAAAAAAAATTACATTTTGAAGTTAAAAGGAACATTACGATGTGTGTACTTTCAGATTTGTGGTGAAGAAATGTAAAAGCAAAGTTTTCATAGAAGTCCTGGGACACTTTGTAGGTTCATTTGTGAAGATAATTCTCTTCAAACATCTAGCTGATAAAAAATTCAGAACGGGCTCGCTTTCTCTGCTCATGTTGACAGAGTTGTCGGTATAATTGGTCCGTTTTGCCATGTTTTTTCAGAGCTCTGGTCTCTGTGTTGTATGTGTGGCCGAGCCAGAGGGAGGACTGTATGGGGTTTGAATGGCTCGGTATGGGGTGAGCAGGAGGCTGCAGCAGATGGCAATGATTAGCTCTGTTCACATCCCTATCAAAAGAACTGAACACCCCCCCATCCATCTATCCATCCATCCATCCACCCATTCCTCTGAAGGACCGCTAATAACACGGAGGAAACCAAAATGCCAAAAAGGAGTTCAGATAAAGATTCCTGGCTGAACCACAGACGTCATAAACACAAACAGGAGAAAAGTGTGTTACCTCGTTGACGATGTTGTCTATAACTTATATCATATAACTTTTTTACTCTTGGAAATTTCGAATGTTTTATCCGTTTACGCATGCTTCATCAACTACTTCCTGACAATTTGTGATCTTTCTAAAATGGTTCTGCATCATGTAAATGTTTATCTAAAGTACTGTGTCAAGTACAAGATAGTAACTGAGTTAAAACTGAGTGCATGAAGTGAACGTGTAGCAACAATCCAAGCCTTTTTTTTTTTAATATTTCATATTTTTCTTTATTTGGAAAAATAATTTAAGCTAAATCCTTCTGAAAATGAAAACAAAAGACAAAAACGGGAACAAAAACAAAAACAATAGCATTAATAACATTCTTTTTACAATCCTCTTAAATAATAATATCTTGAAACATCCCAGCAACCCGAAGTGCCATTGCAAGTAATGAGTACAACTTAAGAAAGAACTTAAATAATCTTAAAAACCTTACAAAAATTTAGAAATACAACTTAAATAAAATAAATTAACTTAAATCATACACATTTCGTAATAAAGAAACAAGCAAAACAAACAACTTAGGATATTATTCATATTAACACAAATGCTTTTTTTTTCATGACGGAACATAATTACATACTTATACGAAACCATATAAACCATATTACAAAAAGAAGTGGAAGTTTGGAAGACTTAGAGGGGGATTTTTTTTGAGCACTTATTTTTTTCCCCATTTACACAGTGATTAAGTAATACATATCGTCTCCACTGGTCATGTGACAGAATATGACATCATGCACCGTTTAACCCAGTGAAAGACAGGCCAGTATGGCCAAACATCCACCGTTTTGATGTGGTCTCTTGCACACTGACTTGTGGGGCTTGGAGATACTGGCGAAAAAAAAAATAACAGCAAATGTTGCCAAAATATTGCTAAAACGTTGCCACGACGTCGCCATAAAATCCACGAGCTGGACATTGGCAAAAACGCTGTGATACATTTCTTAATCTACTCTTCTTTAACATCTTTCACGTTTGGTGCATTCTCTGGGCACAGTATTAGCACCTGTGTGGGCATTGGAGAAATTGGCGAAAAAAAATACAGCAAATGTTGCCAAAATATTGATAAAACATTGCCACAACGTTGCCACAGTACCGCACACCACATGGCAGAACATTGCGATACGTTTCCTCGAATTCCTACTTCTTTTTTCTTCCGAACGTTTTTTTCCTTTTCGTATTTTGCGTCATAAATCTAAACAATATCGAAATGGACACACACTGTCCAACACCTTTATAAAATGGCTTTACAGGTAAATTTTACAGATACGTTTGAAAAAGAGGGGTGGTAAACTTTCTGTGACCACTCCTCTGTTCATTTCAGGACGTTTCCAAGCCTGTGATTTCGTTCAGAACAGAGAACCAGCTCACCCTGAATATCAGTTAAATCAGTCCTACTTTCTCAGCAGCAGTAATCACGAGGTGGGACATTTCCACCAAAGGTTTTGAGCAGCAGCATTTTCTATGGAAGTTCAAAACGTCCTCCATAGCACCCAATGAGCATCGGCTTCCTTGAGGCCAATTACACCTGAGCAAAGGAAAGACAAAATACAACAAGATTGCTATCAGTTACGGAAAATGTAAGGTAAGCAGAAGGAGAACATGCTGCTGAAGAATTAGTCTCATCATATTATTTGATCCTCACCTCGGTTGCAATTACACATTCATCTTTTTCCTCTGACATGACCATGACGGACTTGTATTTGGTGTCGATGCACGCCGACACGGATGCCGATGCACATGCAGATGCGCATGCTGACTCGGAATACAGCGAATCGGAATAGTTCGACTCAGGATACTTTGATTCAGAGTACTTCGACTCTGAGAACTTGGACTCGGAATACTTTGATGCGTCACTGTGAACAAAGAAGACAAATACGACATTAATATCGCTGGTAATATTTCGTGTAACATGGCTAGAAAAGATTTGGTTGATTTTGATTTTCACCTTTTCAAGCGTTTCCTGCGTTTTTCCTCAAACTCGCAAGAGTCTTGCAAGCTTTGGCACTTCACGTCTTCACAGCTATCGGCCAGTTCCTTTGCTGCTGTCTCTTTCCCAATATGTTCCAGCTTGACCTCATGCTTGACTTCGTACTTCACTTCTTGCACAAGGTTGTAATCGGAGGCTTGGTGCCTTGACTTATACCCGCTCTTCTCTGCACTGGAGCTCAAGTCGTGCTCGCTATGGAAATCTATCTTCTTGTTGATGTTCTTGACTGGCGCCAATCCTGACACCACACTGACGCTGAGGTCCTTATCCCGGTGACAGTTATTCGTGAGGTTGTTAATAGTCTCACTTTCACCATTCGCGGCTTCTTCCTCACGGCTTTTACGCCGCTGATGCACTTTTGATCGCACACATACCACCAGAACAGCACATGCCACAGTCAACAGAAGCACCAGCAACACGCCTGACCCCACCGCTGTCCATGGGATGTCACTGGCAGCCTGGGATGGATGTTCCGGAAGCAGGAACTGGCAATTGCGTCCTCCATAACCAGGAACACAAGCGCAAACATATCGGTTGTTACGTTCATGGCATGTAGCACCGTTGTGGCACGGGTTGTGCTGGCAGCGGCTGATAGGTGAACTGCAGTTACGTCCTGTATAACCAGGTGGACAAGTGCATGTGTAGCCGTTAGCACCCTCCTGGCAGGTACCACCATTCTGGCAGGGGAACAAGGAGCACTCATCACTGACACGGTCACAGTTCATCCCAGTGAAACCCTCAGGACACTGGCACAGGTATGAGTTCACTAGGTCCACACACCGGGCACCTGTATGGTAAAGAGATAAATACTCTAGTCCATAACATCACATAACTGTTCAAAACACAAGAGCAAGTTTTTTACCAGGGTTTTTAACAGCCAAATGGTAAAACCAGACTACCCATGTTTGTCAAGCATCCTAAGGTAAGGTCGATTCTCTTCTGATACCAAAACTATTCCAAAGGGTGTAAAAAAAGCAGGCAAGGGTTTTCAGATCAGATCTCAAACAGCAAGTCATACCATTTGAACAAGGGCCAGATGTGCAGTGATCAATCTTCTTCTCACAATTAAAGCCGGCATAACCAGTGGGACACTGGCAGAAGTAGCCACCATCAGGGTTATCAGCACAGCGTCCCCCATTGAAACACGGACCATCTGCACAAGTCATGGCACTGAGTTCGCAATTTTTGCCGTAGTACCCAGGAGGACAGGCGCAAGTGTAGGTATTTTCCAGGTCCTGAAAGATAACATGAAATGAATGCAGGAGATTCTTGAAACAAAACTCTTGACTTGAAAACCATAAACCATCAGTACCTTGACATAGCGACAATTTTTCATGGTTGTTTTTCTTATGCAAAAAAAAATCGTACAATGTCAAAATCTGACAAAGTCAAAAGGTGTGTTTAAAGTTCATACTGGACTCCTCTAAAGTCTGTAATGCGAGTGTAAAACCGTACAGTGCAGCTCCCTCCGTTGCGGCATGGATTCCCGGCACATTCGTTGACTTCAATCTCGCAGCTGGTGCCAGTGAATCCTGGGCGGCAGGAACAGGTGTAGCTGCCTTGACCAGTGTTGCTACAAGTGGCTCCATTCAGACAGGGCTTGTGATGTGTGCAGTAGTTCAGATCTGGAGGGAAAGAAAGAAGACATGTGCAGCAAATGGAGATTAGTGCGATGAAAACACCAGCTCATGTTGATCAACAGCTGGAGAGTTGCCGTCTGTTCTATCTATTTGATTATCCTTTCACTTCTTTTCTTGTGACTTTTGTCCCGAATTGTTATTTTAAAATATCTATTATTATAATACACTAGTCTACTTTTTCTGCGACGACCTGGCGACTTGTCCAGGGTGTACCCCACCTCTCGCCCATAGTCAGCTGGGATAGGTTCCAGCTCACCCGCGACCCTGTACAGGATAAGCGGCTACAGATAATGGATGGATGGATGGATAATACACTATTCTACTTTTTCTGTGATGACCTGGCGACTTGTCCAGGGTGTACCCCACCTCTCACCCATAGTCAGCTGGGATAGGTTCCAGCTCACCCGCGACCCTGTACAGGATAAGTGGCTACAGATAATGGATGGATGGATAATACACTATTCTACTTTTTCTGTGATGACCTGGTGACTTGTCCAGGGTGTACCCCACCTCTCGCCCATGGTCAGCTGGGATAGGCTCCAGCTTGCCTGCAACCCTGTAGGACAGGATAAGCGGCTACAGATAATGGATGGATGGATTCTACTTTTTCTTTTGACATACGTTTGTTTTCCTTTTTCTGTTCTTACCCTGGTTGCAGAAAAGACCACCCCATCCCTCCTGGCAATTGCATTGCCATGGCTGCTGGCAGGTCCCGTGAAGGCATCCCGGGTAACGAATGCACTCGTCACAGTATCGGCCTTTGAAGCCCACTCTGCACCTGTTACGCCATCAAAGAATAAACAACGTTAGTGATATAAACTGAAAACTCGACGGGGTGAATCAGATTCACGACGAAGCAGGTTGACTTACTTGCACTCTCCAGGTTTCTCACAAAAGCCATGCTCTTCATCACATCCAGGGAGGCAAATCGCTACAAAAAAAACCCAGACAAATGGACATTATATTAGGACCATAATGCTGTAGCCATATGCTCTTTGTTTAGATGTTTAGATCTTTTGATTACATACACCAGGAAAAAACACAACAACAAAAAAAAAACTTCCACTCTAAATCCTGGGTCATTCATTTTGTCTTAAAAGACAGGGGTCACTAAATCTATTAGCTCTTTAAAAAAATAATAAAAAATCCTAAAACCTTCTTCTCAGTGAAGAGGTTCTGCTTCACACATGAGGACAAGAAGAGATAAAAAAAACAACAACCATGGGGTCTCTCTCTCTCTCTCTTTCCCCTTTGCTCCCTCTCTTTCTTTTCCCTGTAGGTCAAAAAACTTTTTTCTCTTTCTTGTCCTCCTTCTTCACCCTTTTTTTCCTCTCTCTAGTGTCTCCGGGCAGTGAAGATAAGAGTGGACAGCTGGTGTGCGCGCAGCCAGTGCGCGACAGCTGCCCCATTGTCTCCACGCTGCCGGCAGCTGCCCTCTTCGAACAATACCGCCCCTTCGCCAGCCAATCAGTGCCCGACCCACTCAGGAAGCGACCAATCAGAGTCGGGCATGTAAATTTATGGCACGCGTGAGATTATTCCAAAAAAAAAGTAAAAAAAAAAAAAAAAGAACTTTCCTTCCCCCGACTTGAATAAATCAAGTGGTGTTGTGAAAGTCGGGAGGGGAGAAAGGAGGAGGAGCTAACCTACAACCGTTAAGAGTTCGGGTGGGTTGTTTTTGAGTTTTTTCCCCCCCAGTCTTTCACTAAATAAGCCTAAATGGTCCTCTCTTTTTTTTTTTTTAAATCCCTGTACACTGAAAAACCTGATCGTGTTACACAAAACGGAAAAATAACGTCTTGGTGCCAGAAGATCTGCAGACTTGAGTGCTGTATAAATGTCTTAACTTTACAGTAGCTACATTAATGGCATCGAGTAGACGCTGTTTATCTGGAGCACGACATACCCTGGGGACCAGTAGGTGCCTTTGTCAAGTGCACTTCAGACATTCTTGCTGATCTAAGGACTCGAACCAGCAACCTTTTGGTCCCAGAGCTGCTTAGAGTAACTTGTAGGACAGTTACATTTACATGAAGTTATTCAATAAACTCTTTCAATTTCTTGTCAGATCCTGCGATGCAGTAATGTTGGGATGGGTTTGCTTGCTATCTGATGTGACCTGATCTGGTACTTACGTTCCGTGCAGTACTGGCCTTTCCATCCAGCATCACAGATGATCTCTCCGCGCTCGCCACAGGTGAAATGTCCAAAAGTGTCATCTCTGGGCCGGCAGAAAACCGAGCATCCTTCTCCGTAGTAGTGCTCATCACAGACGAACCGGTAGGAGAACTTGAGCTCGGTTCTGCCGGCGCTGTGCAGGTCCTGAGCCCAGTCCTCTCCAACCGTCAGGTGTCTCTGCGTGGTCATAGTGCTGATGATGCGCTCTGGGTTTTCTGTTTATTTGAAAAAAAAAATGTGTATATACACTGGGAAGAATTATTTTTATTATTATCATTATTATTATTTTCAAGGAAACAAGTGCCTACCTACCTGCTGTAAGATCCTCTTTGGATTCAGCATGTACTGCCTCAATGATCAAAGAAAATGTTCCCTGGATACAGACACAAAACAAGAGTCAGTAAACCCACAGCAGTGCCAGTGCATGCACACTCAGGGAACGAAGCAACACTCACCGGCCACGTGAAACCGAAGTTCAGCCTGATGGGATTGGAGAACGAGCCATCCGGTAACGTGTCCGGGATCTGGAAGGAGTTGGAGCCCAGGACGGGAGTCACCGTGCTTCCGTATGTGCATGGAGGCTCCGGGTTGGCATTGGGCTGGTAGTGCTTTAAACACACTCGGAAGAACGTTTTGCACTCACACGGCTGGTACTGCGACATTACTCCGCCTTTACAGCAGTTCCTGTTGCCTTGGATGCCCTTTTTGTTGAGGAACTCTTGCAGCTTGAGCTCAAAAACACCAGAGCACAAAGCCTGCAGGAGGGGGAAAGAAGTGTGTATGCGCATATGCATTAAGTATTCGTGACTCAAATGTGTAATAAACTGTAAAGAGAGTGTAAAAAGCAGCACCACAGCACCTGTTGTTATAGACATCTGATGTGATGTGATGTGATGGTAAATTTACCTGGTTGGCCAAGACGCACACAACCGAGAGCATCACGAGCACGCGCCCCATGGTGAAGAATAAATAAATAATAAATAAATAATAAATAAATAAAGATTTAAAAAAGAAAAAAAAAAGTCTTTGAGATCCTCAGATTCTCCTCTCCGACAGATTCATTCGTTGTTTCTTCTCAGTACCTTCTGGTGCCCATTGATGCCAAAGAAATCCACAAACTCTCTGATTTGCTCCCAGGACTCTTTACTTGTTGCTTCCAGAGAAATAATCCACAAATTCCTTCAGTTTCATTGAAAAAAAAAAAGGTGAGTGTATGATATTAACTTGTGTGTGTGTGTGGTTGTAGTTCCGTTCTTGTTCGGTCCCAAACCGAACCGAGCGCTTTGTTCCTGTCCTGACGCGCCTCCTCTTCTTCTTCTTCTTCTTCCTCTTTTTCTTCTTCTTCTTTCGGCCGTCTTTCTCCTCGTGTTGTGTTTTGGCTCTGCTGGGTTCACATCTCCTGGCTACAGGTTTTATATGGGGGTGCCACATGCCGGGGTACGAATATGTTAATGAACCACCACCCCCAATCTGTCCCACGCTTTCTGATGGGGCTCACCACCACCACCACCACTCCTACCCACCCCTCTCTCTCTCTCTCTCTCTCTCTGGGATACCGGGATAGCGCCAAAAACTTTGAAACAGTCGAAACTCTTCCGGTGTTTCCGTGACGTTTGAAGCATCTGACGTCACCAGGCACGTGGTACCGGACACAAGCTCCTGCACCTTGTGTGGAAACAGTGCAGGGTTTAAACAGCTGGAGTCTCTGTGCAGGGGAGAGTGCCGGTGTCGGGGCTGAGTGTGTCTGATCAGTGAAGTTGAAGGTGCTCCTGATCTGAGGAGGTTACCGGAGTCCATTCCGCTGTAAAGCCTGAGGTAAGCTCCACTCAGTCCTCTCACCTGAGCCGCGCTTTGGGTTTAATCCCACACCTTTACACTGATTTAAAGGGCGCAGACCTGTTTGTGAGCGCTGGGGTTTATTTTTAACATGAACTTATCCTTCGGAGCCGCATGCACCAGCAGGTCTGGGATAATGACGGGTTATGGCAGGGGTTATAACTCCGTTAGGATTTCGTCATTAATCTGGAACAGAGCAGGTCTGGGATAATGAAGGGTTATGGCAGGGGTTATAACTCCGTTAGGATTTCGTCATTAATCTGGAACAGAGCAGGTCTGGGATAATGACGGGTTATGGCAGGGGTTATAACTCCGTTAGGATTTCGTCATTAATCTGGAACAGAGC
>JAOBAM010000010.1:37687594-37698252 GCA_025212355.1 Notarius kessleri | reverse complement strand
CGACTGCTCTAACAGGAAATCCTCAAGGGGATCCCCAAAAGAGGGAGGAGGGGTGAGTTGCTCCTCACTCTTCATATCACCCTGATGCAGTGCTGACGTAGACAGCTCTGTGAGAGCTTCCCCAACCAATGCCACACCAGAATCTTCCCGTGACGTATTTATGCAGGACCCACCTCGCATTATGTGTTGCATCAATTCTTTAAGCCCTGGCCAATCAGTTCCCAAAATTAGTGAGCGGGTGAGATGAGGATTAACCGCCACCTTAATTCTATGCGTTTGGCTCCAGAATAGAATATGGATGGACACTAGAGGGTAATTGTGAACATCCCCGTGCACACAACACCTTCACCGCTTGTGCTCTCTCCAATGCCTCACCTTGCACCAGGCTTTGGTGACTTGAGGTCTGATTACAACCGAAATCCACCAACGCGTGATATGTATCCCCTTGAACACTTACCGGTATGCAATATGTTCCGGCTCAATCGGGGGCGGTGTCTGGCGCGTCGGGGATCCAGATCACAGGTCCCACTTCCCTTGTGGGGCTCCAACTCCCCACCGCACCAGCACACCGGCCCAGGCTTTCCCTCTGCACCGGCATTATGGGTGTCACTCACCTGAGGAGGAGATGACACAGACACAGAAGAGGGAGATGGGAGGACACCACGGGTGCGACGGGCTGGTTGGAGGGGAGCCGGCTGCCACCTCCACGGTGGGGGAACAAGGTGGGGAAAGGGAAGAGAGACAGAGGGGGGGAAAAGGAGAGAGAAAGAAAAAGCGAGGAGAGGCACCTCGTCTGCCTGCCATCAGAACCGCCTCCAGATGGTCCTCCGCCAACTCAATGACTCGTTCTAGCAACGTCGGGCAATGACACTGGACCCATTCTGCCATTCCTTCTGGAAGTCAAGAGATGAACTGTTCCAGTGTCATCAGATTGATGATCTCGTTGGCATCGCAGTCTTCCGCCCTCAGCCACTGCCGGCAGGCATCCCGGAGTTGCTGGCCAAATGCGAACGGCCGGCCGACCTCCTCCAATGCCAGCGTCTGGAAGCCATTGGAGGAGTTGGCAATGTTGTTCCAGGGAGTGGCCTACATGCTGCAGGATGGCTTTCTCCAAGTCAGCATACATCAGTCAGCTGTCAGCAGGGAGCTGCTGCGCTGCGAGCTGCGCCTCGCCAGTTAGATGCGACAGAATTATTTTGTCCCTTGGGCTCATCTTTTTCAAAAATAATTAATTAATTTATTGTTTGTTTATGTTGGTTTGCCAGAATCATCTTTTCCCTTTCTTCGTTTGTTCCCCCAAGCTCGTCTGTTTTCGTTTGTTCCCCGAATCGTTTTTTTCTCTTTGGGTTCCCTGGTGTTGTCTTTTCTCCTTTTTTTCCCCTTCGTTCCCCGGGCTCACCTTTTCACCTCTTTTCATTTGTTCTCTGGAATCACCTTTTTCTCCTTTCCTTTTTTTCACCCCCTTTTTTTTTTGCTTGTTCCCCAGAATGGTCTTTTTTTCTCAATTTTATTTTTTTATTGTTTTGTTCCTCGGGCTTGGTTTTTTTTTTTTTTTTCCCACCATTTTTGTTTGTTCCCCGGAATCGTCTTCTCCTTTTTTCGTTTGTTTGTTTGCTCCTTGGGCTTGCCTTGTCGTCTCTCTTCATTTGTTCCCCAGAATCATCTTTTCTCGTTTATGTATTTATTTATTGGTTGTTTCAGTTCCCCTTTTCTCCTTTTTTCATTTTTTCCTTGGGATCGCATTTTCGTCGTTTTCGTTTGTTTCCCGGAATTGTCTTTTTTGGTTCCCTGGAATTATTTTGTCCCTTGGGCTTGTCTTTTCTCCTTTTTAAAAATTTTTTTGTTTGTTTGTTCCCCAGACTCGTCTTTTCTCCTTTTTTGTCTGTTTTTCCGCAGTTGTCTTTCCTTCTTTTTAATTTGTTTCCCTGGACTCTCCCCTCTTTATTTTTGTTTGTTCCCCAAACTCTCACTCTTTCTTTTCGTTTGTTCCTCAGACTCGTCTTTTTCCCTTTTCCTCTGCTCCCTGAAATTGCCTTCTGTGTGTCTTTGTTTATTTGAACTTTCCCCTTGTCCATTTTTGTGTGTGCGCGTGCACGCACTGAACATTCCTCCTCTTGTTCTCTTTTGAACTCATTTACTCTCTGAACTCACCATAATCACGTAATCATCTCTGCCAGGAGAAGAATCGTGAATCAGTAAAATGTCCATGAGTTTAAAGAAATAAAAGATGAAGCTGTGTGTGTTTCAGGCAGTGTCTGTGCTGCTTCAAAGAGTACAAACACCTGGAGGTGTTCAACCAACTGGTTTATGGCCTCATTAACCTGGTCATCGCCCAGGTAACCAGTCTGAGGGACCACCTCTGCAGCACCCATGGCAACAGAGAAGGTGAAGGGGCAGAGTCTGAATGGAGCTCCACCCATCCCCAGCCTTCTCACAGCGAAGACGAGCCCCTGAACGTGGAGAGAGACTCAGCAGAGGAGGAGGACGGCGGCGAGAACGGGGCAAGTTCGGCTGAAAATCAGAACCAGAGCTGTGAGTCACGGCCGAGCGGGAGCGAGGGATCAGCGGAGGAGTGCAGCCCGGATCTGTTCAGCTCCTGGAGCACGGAGGAGAGAGAGAAACTTCTGCTGTGTGCTGCCAAGATTTTCCAGATCCAGTTTCCCCTCTACACGGCCTACAAACACAACACACACCCTACTATAGAGGTACGAACGCAAGACGCACACGCCCTACCATAGAGGTACGAACGCAAGACACACACGCCCTACCGTAGAGGTACGAACGCAAGACATACATGCCCTACCGTAGAGGTACGAACGCAAGACACACACGCCCTACCATAGAGGTACGAACGCAAGACACACACGCCCTACCGTAGAGGTATGAACGCAGGACACACACGCCCTACCGTAGAGGTACGAACGCAAGACACACACGCCCTACCGTAGAGGTACGAACGCAGGACACACACGCCCTACTCATGGCTTGGCTTCACGAATGAAGATTTATGATAGGGGCTGTCCACGTCTCCTACAGGCGCGCTTGTGGTTAAAGAGTCCTATGCGAGATAAACAGGCATGATCTCACAGGCTGCAGGGTAGGGTCCGGTGAGGAATGGGCGCTGTGGATTGCTTGGCTTTCCTCCTTGCTTGCTTGTCCTCAAGGCTGGCATGACAGGTGTTCTCAAAGGATCCAACTGCATTGTGCACAGTACTTCTCCAGCAGTCTCGGTCAGCGGCGAGGGAGGACCAGTGAGTGGGGCTGATGTTGCAGTCCTGGAGGGAAGCCTTGAGTACATCTTTGAACTGCTTCTTGGGGGCTCCTATGTTTCTGTGACCTGATGATAGCTCACCATAAAGGACGATCTTGGACAGGCGGTGGTCCTCATCCTGGACACATGGCCTGTCCAACGAAACCTGAACTTCAGTAGCATGGATTCAATGCTGGTGAGACCTGCCTCCTGAGGGACTTCAATGTTGTTGACGAAATCACTCCAGTGGATGTTAAGGATGGAACGGAGGCAGTGCTGGTGAAAGCGCTTGAGATGTACATGTTGCGGATAGGTGACCCACGACTCCGAGCCATACAACAGTGTAGGCAGCACGGTAGACACTAACTTTGGTGTTCCTCTTCAGGTCGTTGTTGTTCCAGACTCGTTTGTAGAGCAGGCCGAAGGCGCTGTTCGCTTTTGCCAGTCTGTTGTCAATTTCTTTGTCAATCTTTGCATCCGGAGAGATGAACTGCTGAACAGCTTTCAGCTCAGACTGGTTGGTGGTAATGTTGGTACTGTTGATTTGGTGTAGGCTGATGGAGGACTTGGGTCATTTTTTAGGCTGACTTCTAAGCCGAAGAGTCGGGCAGCTTCTGCAAAGCAGGTCACTAAGCGTTGCATGGCTGACTCAGTATGGGCAACAAGAGCAGCATAATCAGCGAACAGAAGTTCCCGAATTTGCTGCTCCATCGTCTTGGTGCAAGCCTGGAGGCGCCTCAGGTTAAACAGGCTGCCATCAATGTGGTAGCAGCTGTAGATGCTGTCGTCAGTGCCCAAATCATCCATGCCGGGGTACAACATCATGCTGAAGAAGATGGTGAACAGTGTTGGCACGAGTACACAAAGTCCTTCCCACACCATGTGGCGCATAGGGCAGCACCAATGTCTGTTTCCGTAGCCCTCAGACTCTTGCCTATTACATAGCTAGGGTTACAGTGGGGGGCTGGTCCTCTGGTAACCATGAGAGTTTGACTCCCCACTCGCATCTGTATTGCAGCGTGCCTTGCCAGACGACAGGAGGTACCATTTTTATGATGGTCTTTGGTATGACCCGACCGTGAGTAGAACTCGCAATCTCCTGATCAAGAGGTGGACAAGCTAAGCACTAGGCCAACTTGCGGTGGCGCGAGTACACAGCCTTGCTTTATGCCGTTCAGGATGGCCAAAGGTTCAGGAAGCTCGTTCAGTCTGACTTGCCCTTACTGGTTCTTATGAAGTTGAATGACCATGTTCAGGAAATTTGGAGGACAGCCAAGCCATTCCAAAATCTGCCAAAGTCCCTATCTGCTCATGGTGTCGAATGCTTTGGTCAGGTCTACGAAGGTCACGTACAGGCCCTTGTTTTGTTCGCGACATTTCTCGTGGAGCTGCCTGACGACAAACACCATGTCAGTTGTGCCTCTGTTCGTTCTGAAGCCACACTGGCTTTCTGGAAGGAGTTCTTCTGCAACAGAGGATACCAGTCTGTTGAGGACGATTCTCGCAAGGGTTTTACCTGCGATAGAGGTACTACTGTACGCCCTGCGGTAGAGGTACAAACGCAACACGCACGTATGCCCTGCGGTAGAGTTTCATAAGTACAAATACTCACAACTGCAAAACAGCATGCTCTAGAGATGTACACACACTTGTACGCAGTTGTTCTTAATGCCTAACATTTTTTTTTTTTAAATAATAGTATCCTGTGTATATGTGTATGTGTGTGTTCTCAGTTGAGTGTGTATTATGCTCAGTCCTTCTTCTAATTTCCCATCTCCTTCTCACAGGACATCTCGGCTCAGGAGAGCAACATTCTCGGCTCCTTCTGTGACATGAACGTAAGCGCTGTCTCTTACGATTTAGTATATAAACAGTTTAAAACCTGAGCAGTGTCTTAAACTCCTCCCTCACTCAGGGTTCATTATGCCAAGAGAGCAAAATCATCCAATTAGAGTGACGCTAGCTGATATCTGAGCAAAAGTATGTGGAAGACGGTAGATAGTGCTTTTTTTTTTTTTTTTGTTAGTTACGATGTTGAGTAAAATAGTATTTCTTGCCAGGCTGCTTGCCGCTTAGCATTATGCTAACATTTCCAAACTAGCTGAAGGAACACTTCAGTGAGAATTTTTATCATCCTAACTTTTAACAAGGATTGAATTCGAAGAAGATTGTCAGTTAGCATCATGCTGACTTTTTGAGAAATGGTTGAAAGCATACCTCATTAAGACAGACAATCATTCCTGGAAAGGTTGCCAGTTAGCATCATGCTAATATTTTCGCGATTTAAAGAATAGGTTGCTTTGGATGTTATTTAATGCTACCAAGCAATTCTTCAGCATTTATTATTGGCAATGTTGAAGTATTAAGAAATGCTATTATTGATGATAAATATTAGCGAGCATGTTAGCATTATGCTAACTCTTTCAGAAATGGTTAAGACTAACTCGGGTCGTTAAGTATCATGACTAGAAAGGTTGTCAGCGAGCGTAATGCTAATGTTTGAGAAAATACCTCTGTGAGAGATGCTATTACTCTTAGCATAATGATAACTGGAAAGTCAGTGAACGTGAGCATTATGCTAAGTGTTTTGAGAAACGGCTGCTTTGGCGATATTAATGTTAATATGGATGCGGTTAGCATTATGCTAACTTTATTTCTGTGAGGAAGTTTGACCTTTGCTCATAAGGACTGAATAATCAAAACTTGGGGGGAAAAATACCTCAGTGAGAAATGCTATTGGTGCTAATACTGAATTTTCGAAAGGACATCAGTTAGCATGATGCTAATTTTTCTCTGTGTAGCTTCCTGAGGGAATAATCCTGTGAGAAATGTAATGATCGTTGATGATTGTGTACCAGAGAGGAGTGGAGTTAGTATTATGCTCACTTTTTCAGGCAAATACTTCAATAAAAACTTGTATATTATTGTTAATAATGTATGAGGGGTTAAGATGGAGGAACCCCTGGTTGATGGACTGATTGTGCTGTACTGATTTCAAAGTTCTTGAATGGAGTGAGAAAACCCTAAACATGCCAATTACTGTCAAGAAAAAGGAAGTGGACCCTGTTTATTTAACTCTTAATTCCAAAGAGTTCACTTTTGTTTTCTTGTCACTGAATATTAATTAATATCTGAAATCACCATTTGTCTGAGAAACAGTTCATCTTTGGATATCTGTGTTGATCTGAATAATAATTTAAATAGAGGGTTATATTAGATTTCTGTGGTCGAGGAAGGAAGTTGCTGACCTTATGCTAATGCTGAGAAAGGAAGCTGAGGGTGTGTGGAGGTGTGAAAGCGTTTATCTGTGGTCCTCTGGTTTCGACTGACGTGTCTTTTGTTCTGTTGGTTTCCAAATTGTTTGATGGCTGTCAATCTTGAAGAGAGTGAAAGATATCGTGAGACATAAAGCTGGAGCTGTGGTCCGATGTGCGTCACGGGGTCGTTAAGGGCTGGAATTGTGGTCCGATGTGCGTCACGGGGTCATTAAGGGCTGGAACTGTGGTCCGATATGTTACGAGGTTGTTAAGGGCTGGAACTGTGGTCCGATGTGTGTCACGGGGGCCTTAAGGGCTGGACCTGTGGTCCAATATGTTACAGGGTCATTAAGGGCTGGAACTGTGGTCCGATATGCGTCAAGGGGTCGTTAAGGGCTGGAACTGTGGTCCGACATGTTATGGGGTCGTTAAGGGCTGGAACTGTGGTCCGATATGTTACGGGGTCGTTAAGGGCTGGAACTGTGGTCCGATGTGTGTCACGGGGGCGTTAAGGGCTGGACCTGTGGTCCGATATGTTACGGGGTCATTAAGGGCTGGAACTGTGGTCCGATGTGTGTCACGGGGGCGTTAAGGGCTGGACCTGTGGTCCGATACGTTACGGGGTCATTCAGGGCTGGAACTGTGGTCCGATATGTTACAGGGTCATTAAGGGCTGGAACTGTGGTCTGATGTGTGTCACAGGGGCGTTAAGAGCTGGACCTGTGGTGGGATATGTTACAGGGTCGTTAAGAGCTGGAACTGTGGTCCGATATGTTACGGGGTCATTAAGGGCTGGAGCTGTGGTCCGATATGTTACGGGGTCATTAAGGGCTGGAACTGTGGTCTGATGTGTGTCACGGGGGCGTTAAGAGCTGGACCTGTGGTGGGATATGTTACAGGGTTGTTAAGAGCTGGAACTGTGGTCTGATGTGTGTCACGGGGACGTTAAGGGCTGGAACTGTGGTCTGATATGTATCACAGGGGTGTTAAGGGCTGGACCTGTGGTCTGATATGTTACGGGGTCGTTAAGGGCTGGACCTGTGGTGGGATATGTTACAGGGTCGTTAAGAGTTGGAACTGTGGTCTGATGTGTGTCACGGGGACGTTAAGGGCTGGAGCTGTGGTCCGATGTGTGTCACGGGGTCATTAGGGGCTGGAACTGTGGTCTGATGTGTGTTACGGGGTTGTTAAGGGCTGGAGCTGTGGTCCGATGTGTGTCACGGGGTCGTTAAGGGCTGGACCTGTAGTCTGATTTGTGTCACAGGGTCATTAAGGGCTGGAACTGTGGTCCGATGTGTGTTACGGGGGCGTGAAGGGCTGCAAAAGATTTTAACTGTCTGATAAACTAATATTTGGGAAATCACCCTGAGATCCTTGGCCATGGATAGCTGTAGCGTTGTTTTGGGTTCGGATGGAAAACTGGTAGCTCAACCACATGTAATCCGTTTCTCTTGTAAAGTGCAGTGTTGTTAAATTTATTTCAAACTTTTGATGTGAATCACCTCACGGACTATTAACACACCCCATGACTATTTAATATCTTAATGAATTATGTAGCTGAGTAAAACCTGCTAGCATGATGTAATGTGCTTTTGTCGTATTGGTTGATCCTGATTGATCAGGGTTCGGATTTTTTTTTTTTTAAAAAGACTTATGTCTCGAAAATGTAAAAAGTTTCTGTATGTGTGTGTTGTAGGACGTGGAGGTTCCTTTGCACCTGCTGCGCTACGTGTGTTTGTTCTGTGGGAAACATGGTCTGTCTCTGATGAAGGACTGCTTTGAGACGGGGACACCGGAAACGCTGCCCTTCCCCATCGCGCATGCCTTCATCACCATCGTCTCAAATGTAAGCAAGCGCACGCGTGCTGTATATACCTTTCCTGCCAGAGATAAAAAGCCAACGTTATAAACTAATTTTAAACCCATCAGATAATATTTAATTTAATGAAACAGTAATTTGCTCTGGGTTGCAGATCAGGATATGGTTGCACATTCCGGCTGTGATGCAGCACATCATCCCCTTCCGCACTCATGTCATCAGGTGAGAACACACTTCCACACACTAAATGGTTCTCTGTATCCATCAGTTCCAGTGAGGGAGGCATGGCCTCTGTGCCTTAGTTCAAGTGAGGGAGGCGTGACCCCTGTGCTATCGTCTTCGTGAAGGAGGCGTGGCTTCTGTGCTTTAGTCCTAGTGAGGGAAGTATGGCCTCTGTGCCTTAGTCCTAGTGAAGGAGGCATGAATGCTGTATCTGGTAGTCTTAATGAATGAGGCGTGGCCCCTGCTTCTGTCCCAGAGAAAGAAGTATGGCGGCTTCACTTGCTGTCAATCCCAGGATTGGAGGCGTGGCATTTTATCTGTCCCGGGTAGGAGGCGTGGCCTCTGTAAGTCTGTCCCAGAGACGGAGGAGGCGTGGCCTCTGGAAGTTTGTCCCAGAGACGGAGGAGGCGTGGCCTCTGCCAGTCTGTCCCGGAGGAGCAGAAGGAGGTGTGGCCTCTGCCAGTCTGTCCCGGAGGAGCAGGAGGAGGCGGCGTGGCCTCTGCCAGTCTGTCCCGGAGGAGCAGGAGGAGGCGTGGCCTCTGTCCCTATCAGTCCAGTCCCACAGACTGCTGATTCTCCTGTAACCTGTGCTGAGTCAGATGGGGAAGTTTCTCTTTCTGCTGCTTCTCTGCCGCGTTGCTAGGAAGAGCATCCATCACCATGGCAACAGTCACCATGAATCTCCTCAGATTACCCCGAGGGAACCAGACGGCTGGCGGGAAGTGGAGAGACGCTGGTCATGTGACTTAGAAAAAGACACAGCAGCATTAGAGCAGCTCTTTAAAACGGCTAGTAAAGAACAAATAAATGTTTCTGTTTCAGAACACTGAAGCAGTTCATTTTTAAAAATAATGTTGAGGTTTTTTTTTTTTTTTTAATGTATAATTAGACTGAATGTTTCGGGTTGAAGTTGTATAGTCATGTTTTTGAAGCGCATGTGTGAGAACTTGAGGTTATTTTCAGCTTATTGATGTCCGTAAGTGTATAATTAGGTTAAATTGTGTGTCTTGTGTTGTATAAGATGATGGTGTATGTAAGTGTGTGTGTGTGTGTGTGTGTGTGTGTGTGTATGAATCATACAGGGCGACCTGGCACTGTTCATGATCATGAGTGTTCTCATCCCTGTCTCACTTTCACTCTGGCTCTTGCTTACCCTCTTTCACTTTCTCTCTCTAATTTGACTGTGTGTGTGTACTTGTGTACATGCAGGTACCTGTGTAAGCTGTCGGATCAGGAGCTGCGCCAGAGCGCGGCGAGGAACATGGCTGACCTGATGTGGAGCACAGTGAAGGAACCTCTGGACAGCGCTCTGTGCTTTGACAAGGAGAGTCTCGACCTCGCCTTTAAATACTTCATGTCCCCTACGCTCACCATGAGACTGGCCGGACTGAGCCAGATCACGGTGAGACACACACACACCCTTCTTTACCTTGAGGAATCCTGATCATGTGATTTGACTCTTAATCACTGATTTATTCTGAAAAGAGTCACAGGTTCCCTGTAATGTGTTCAGTATAAATAGATATCCTGTATGTGAAGTGTGAAAATTCATCTTTTATTTTAATTTATTTTTTCTGCAGAGCACATCACCACCTGAAGTCTCTTCCTCAGAGGAGCAACTGCTCCTCTTTTATTTGCCCTTTGAGTCAAACTTTAACTGCGGTTCAAAAGTAAATGTGTTATGTAACTGATGTCTCATCAGCATGATTAAATGCAGGTATAATAGACGCACGTTAAAAAAAAAAAGTATTAAATAACTATCGAACACTTTGGAAACTCAGTATTGAGTCAGTCGAAGTTACTTTTATTACCAGTGCGCTTTTGAATTCATGAAGTTGTTGATTAATTTTCTATAACAGCAGCTCCGACACTCATGCTGGCTGCAAATCCTGGCTTTGTGTGTGAACACTGTTGTTCGAGTATGTTATCGTTGCTATAGTAACAGCTCCGAGCTGCATATCGGACAAGAGGTGTAATCAAAACCGAACAACGAGTTTTGTGGAAATTTAAATTTTTACACAGAATTTACAAAAGTGGCGGCACGGTGGTGTAGTGGTTAGCGCTGTCGCCTCACAGCAAGAAGGTCCGGGTTCGAGCCCCGTGGCTGGCG
>JAOBAM010000010.1:37323120-37337960 GCA_025212355.1 Notarius kessleri | reverse complement strand
TGACTGCAATTCATATAGGTAATTTTGGAAAATCTGAGAAAAATATGATTTGCATAATAATTTGGAACACAGTGTAGTGTGGTGCTACAGCCTGTAGGTAACGTACAAGGCAAGTTTGAGATAAACAGGTATCTAAGCAAACTAGAGCATGTCAAGGAACGTAGCAAGATACTGAAAACATTCCACCGTTGCCTTTATTTATACACGGGTGATTATTCTTCAGGTACGTTTTTTTTTGTTGTTGTTGGTTTAAGGAATTACTTTAAGCACGTTATTACTGGAGTAGCAGTGCATTTTTGTACTCAGTGTCATGTTGCCATTTTGGTTTTGCTACAGATTTATTAATAATTATTTTCAGAAGGTTTATAACCAGTTTTCACACCAGGCCTTCAAATCTATCCGGTGCCAAGTCTGCACTGTCTTGTCCAACCCCAGAGGAAACTCCACACCGAAAGGCCCCTGTCGGCCATGGGGTTCGAACTTGGAACCTTCCTACTGTAAGGCAACAGTGCTGACCATCATATCAGGATGCTGAAGCTCTGTATAGATAACTTGACGCACCTGAATGTGAGCTTTGTAATCTAAACGGGTGCGGTTTTATGACTAAAATAGGGACAAGGGTCATACAGCAGGGCCTTTGAGCACGTAGGCATGAAGATGAAGGAAAAGCGTTCGCTTTCAGTCTGGAAACGCGGACCAATCCTGGACGTCTCGAATGTTCAGAAAAACGTTTACCTCTACACTCTGGGGCCACAAATATATATACATTTTTTTTTAACAAGTTTACACTGGGACACCAAGTGCTCTACATCTCCAAAAGCTCCATCTTGAACCCTACAGAGGCATTTCGCAGTCAGTCAACGAGCCGCCCAAGATGATACAGGTCATACGATGACCAGCGAACTATTCTTCAAGTTGTGACTAATGAAGGTCTTTTTGTACTGAATAACCAATAATTCTCTTGTGCAATTACTTTTCACCACAGTAAGAAGTTCTATCCACTAATTTATAGTGTGTGAAGGAAGACTCACCTGGTGCTGGCTGAAATGGACACTCGTTCTTCTGAATGTTGACCTGGAAGCACTTATTTATTACTTGTTTTCAATAAACACCAAATGACATGAAATGCAGCGTTAAATATTTCTTTTTGAATTACGTTTAGTATATACAGGAAATCGTGCACTCTGATTGGTCGAGAAATTCCACTATTTCTCGGCAAAACGGCGGCCGATTGCTCAGTCACGGTAAGTGAGGATGAAAACGCTGTTCCTAAAATTAAAGATAAACTATTCAAAGTCTTATGTGACACAAGTCACTTGAAATAAGTTTTTTTTTTTTAAATAATCATCTGTGTATTTATACTAAAAACAATTACCCGTCTCAGGCTTGGTGAATACCAGTGATTAATAACCTTGACTTCACCTTCGGCGAATAATTGCCACCACAAAAGGAGTCCAGTGTAGCAAAGCGAGTGCGACGGACCCACAATTTTGCTTTAAATGTATCCATCACCAAAATATCATGACTTCATCGGCCAAATAATTGTGTGTTAACTCACGTTTCCAGCTGATTTTCTGATACATACCTTTTCACTAATATCTCAAGATTGGCTCCACCAAATTTAACAAATGACCCGTAAAAGATAACTAACTTCAGATTATCCAATAAAACAACAAATTTTTTTTTAAACTACTACTTACTGGACTCATTTTGTGGTGACGCACCCATATCATTAAAACATTCTTCTAATTTACATCAGAAAGGAACCATCAGGGCCTCCTTGGTGTTCAGAGAAGGCGCAAACATACGATCAGTTTAAATATCTTTAAGTATAATTATTCTTTTCTAATTCAGCCTCATTTTCTATCAAATGTGCTTCAGAAATGAAAGGATTACTGTCCTGAAAAGTTTAGACGTGCTCACTCATTGGTTCGGACTTAAGTGCCGGGACAGAAGGCCACGGCCGTGTATGTTTATGTAGGAAGTGACAGACGACTGATTAACCAATCAGATTTTAATTTATAGTCAGTGGGACCAAAAATGTATCGACCTAGGCCTTCTCGAAGGCCAACGCGAGCTTAACCGTGAGTCAGTACAGCCCTGTTCCAGCCGGTGTAGCGTTCATCAGTAGGTGTTAGTGAATACTACTAAAGCAGTCAAGCCAGCAGCACAGGCTAACAACTGAAAAACTAAAGCCCGGCGCACAGAGGCAACTTTTTAATACAAGCGGAAAATCGCTTTGCGATGGCGTTTTTTTTTTTTGCTTAGGACATATCAAACATGCTTGATATTCTGCGACAAAAAATAATAATTCGCCAGCTGCTGACTGACTGCAGAGATATCGCCGCATCTGCGTGTCTAATGAAGCGATCACCTCCAAAGGCTAAACTAATCCCTGCCCACGAAGTAGTCATGTGATTTCCACATGACTTGCATCCCTTTCCCCAAATCGCCCACTGGTTGCAGAGAACGCGCATACGAGAAGGGAAACTTGCATCCAAAAGTCACACGGAAAATCGCCTGTGTGCGCCGAGCTTCAGACGTCCGTCTCCAGACTCTTCTTCCACGCTGCACGCTCGCTACGGTATTTTTCACTCAGACTTAACGGAGAACTGAAGTCATTTTTAAACTTATTTCTTAATTAACGTTATTCAATTATGGTTTGTTTTTTATTAACCTTATATCGTGACTCGTATTGGCATATTATATTATAGTTTTTAGCCGTGTTGAATGTAGTTCATTTGGTCCACGAGACTTGTGCGAGACTTCAAACGTGAAGTGTCAGCAGCCAGATCGCCATATCATTCCGATTTAGATTAATTTCGAGATTTACCAGCTTCATCAGTGATGGAGATTATTCCATACGACTTCGAACCAACGTGGAGTAGAGAAGAGTTGGTAAGACGGCGAGATAAGGACGACTCCGTCACGCTGGTATTTACGTCATTACTGTCGCACAATTAAAACGTGTCAGATCAGACGGCTGGTGGGTTTTCAAAAATAATAAATACATATTATACTGAGCGCATTTCCAACATAATCCTCACTAAGGTTTCGGACAGCATTACAAAATAGCGTCCTCACTATATAGTGAGTAGGGAGCGATTTCGGACACAGGAAAAACTTCCGGCTTGATTACGTCAGCATTCGAAAGAGGGAATGCATCTTTTGACAACGTTGGCGACTTTGTACATTTTACCTCCATCCTACGATGTCTCACACAGGTCTCAACGAATCTCGTTTACAGCTGTTGCTTTGACATATGGACTGATGTATTACAGAGCATATTTCAAACACTCAGAACTCGCTACAGCAGCGACAAAATAGCGATCAAAAATGCATTCCGATATTTAATAAAATGAGAATTTTGATTAAAAAAAAAAAATTTGCCTTCAGTTCTCCTTTAAGTATTCATTTCCCTGTGTAATTTACTGAATTACTTTTAAAATCAAAAACATCGACGGCGACACAACGAAGCGACCTGGCAGCCTGACGCTAATCCTTTACAAAATCCTGTTGCTTTTTTTGGTGTCTGGCTAAGTTTTGGCTGAGCTCAAGTCCCAGCTCTAATAGTAACGCCCACCACTGGTTTTACATATTAGGGATTACATATACCTCATACTTCCTGTTCTACTTGTGTAAAACTGTATAACGATTTGTTTAAATATCTAGAAAATCCTGTAAAGCAGTACAGCTGACTTGCAGGACAAGCCATTCCGCCTCAACACTTGGGAAGAAATTTTGAAAAGAATGAACACAAGAATAACTAGAAAAGCACTCGGAGAGCGCAGACCTCCGCCAAGAATCCTTTAACTCTTTACCCCTTAATGACGACATATGATGCCTTGTCTAAAACCTTGTCTTTAGACTTTTTTTCTTGTAAATATGTTCTAAGGGTGAACAGTTTATACATGTACAATGGTGGCTGTAGCAACTGCTTTAAGGGGTAAAGAGTTAAATCACAAAACGGTATCTTTATTTGTTGTATTATAATAACGCTACGTAGCACTGAACATGGGCATTCTGGCCATTGGTGTTGGTGCAAAGTTTAGAGAAATAAATCATAGGTAATGTGCGTCCTGTCCAAATTTTGATGGGGGGGAAAACAAACAAACAAACAAATAGATGCATCACTGGTACAGATGACAAGTTTAGCCAGGGGATTTAATGTCCAGAAAAGTAATATTCAAACTTTGCATAAGCAAAGGACACATTTTATTGCTACTTTATAAGCTGTGTTTCTGGACGTCTCCTGTAAGTCCAGAATTTTTTTTTAATTTTATTTTTTTATTATTCAGTTGGTAAATGCTAGAAGTGCATCAATGGTTACTGGTTTAAATTCATGGTAAATTATTTTCCAGGCTAGTAGGGGTGTAACGATACACAAAACTCGATATAATACGGTCATGTCTCAATACGTTTTCAATCAATTTTTTTCATGACAAAAATGGACATTGAATATGTTCATTTCCATTTTCAATTGATTAAAACATTCGACAATATAAAAGTACCTTACGTTCAAAGAATAATAGCACAACATTGAGACTTAATGAGTGTTTGCGTGATCCATTCAGATGCTTAGCAGCAAGCAAGGCAAAGAAAAAAAAAAGCTGTGCATTAGAAAGTAACAAAATTAAACATGGCGAAATAAACTTCTAGCTGAGCTTTCACTGGTGCTCAGGGTTGCCAGGTCTCAGAAAAAAATGTCTGTCCCAAGTGCATCTCAAAAATAGCACCAAAAAAAAAAGCTCATTTTATTAATTCCAGAGGGAAATTCACATCTGAAACTATCCCTGAATGTTTAGACTTTGGAAAGGGACGTGCATTTTTCTTTTCTAAATCTTTGCATGGGAAACAAGTTCACCATGGCATGCACACATTTCTGATTTGTTGTTTCAAAATTAGCCCAACTTGGCATAAACACCCTGGCAACCCAGCTGCCATGACTCGAGGGGACGTAGCTGAAGCACAGGGTCATTTATTCCCATTCAGCTGTTACTTGTGCTCAGAAAGTTACACGTCTCTCCGTAGCTCAAATCTGTGTTTGAACGCTGTGTTTTAAACTGTTGTGAGTAGTCTCACATCTGCAACTATGAACTTTCCAACCTGGATTCAATCAAGTAGAGACTCTTTGTGTGTTCTTAATACCGGCTAGTACGGCTTTACAATGCATTCACCAGACTGCATAATAAAGTTGGCTTGTATTACATGTGGTGAAATAAATATTGAAACTTTATCATACTCTCTTGGTCCTTTTATATTGAATCAGTGTACAGAGAATTAAAAAAAAAAAAAAACTCTCCAAAGCATGCAACCTTTTACAAACACCAATAACTGCTTTAATATTGTGCTCTGTGTGCTGACAACTGGTTGAGAGCATCGTATCGAATGATGTATGACATATCGTTACACCCCCCCCCCCCCCAAAAGCTAGCTGATGGCTACGGCACACCAGAGTACCAATTCTGATGTTCTCCCAGCTGGCTCGCAGCACACTTTTTAACCATGACTTGAGGCATATTCACGGCAACTAGAACTGTGTGAAAATATACACATTTTTTTTTTTTCCCCCCTCAGTTCCGGATGACCGAATTTGGGACACTTGAGATTGTAACAGATCCAGAGCCTAAAGACAAAGAAGAGGAGTCTTCATGTCCACCGTCAGAGACTACACCCTCTAACGGCTCATCAGAGCCACCCAACCGTTCAAATCAGTCAGAAACAACACCACTACGTGTGTATGATGTGGGCGAGTATAGACATCGAAAGTTGCATACAATTGACTTGTTTAACATGTTAAAAAAAAAAAAATCACATTTCTTTGCATGCTTTAACATTGTAAGAAGTATTGGAATAATTTTTTTTTATTGTTGCTTTTGTTTCAACAGCTTCATCTGGACTGCAGACACAGACTGGTAGCTCCAGCACAATGAGTACGAGCAGAGAGGATCGCGCCAATGTAGAGATGGCCAGCTGTAAGTCCTGTGGCCACTCTGGTTCACGGGAGTCTTTTCTCCAGGGAAAATTCTGCAGTCCCGGCTGTGTACAGCCCAGTAGCGGAAGGTAAACGCAAATGGCAACCTGAGGCAGTCACTTGTAGTCAGAGCACACATTAATCAGATGGATTGTGCTGTTGGTGCATATGGCATCTACTTCAAGTTACCAGTGAATACTTCAGGTGCATTTCAAGATAAGGGCAGGTATACTACTAAGATTTAGGTCTTAAATCTTAAAGATCTTAAATCTACTAAGATTTAGGTTCAAAATTAAGTGTCGGTGACATTTCAAATTGATTGGATGAAAAAGAATAAATTATATAGGCTCTTGAAGAACTACAGTTAAAGATGTGGTTAGGTTAACATGGGGTGGCCTTGGGCCTTGAGCAAGGCACCTAACCCCCAACTGCTCCCCGGGCGCTGTAGCATAGCTGCCCACTGCTCTGGGTATGTGTGTGTGTGCATGTGTTCACTGCTTCAGATGGGTTAAATGCAGAGGATGAATTTCACTGTGCTTGAGTATGCATGTGACAAAGGCTGCTTCTTCTTCTATCGAGAGCGTAAATAGTTTCAGCTGGAGATATTTCATTAATACGATGCGTCTCGGAAGGAAATTTATCACATGAACTGGAAATTCACTGCCACATCCTGGTGGTTTAGTAACTCGTGATTTGAGACACGTGGCTATTCCGAGCGCACTGTAAACTAACTCACTGATTTATGAAATCCACCCTAATGTCACTGATGAACAAATGGGTTTTGTGTGGATTTTGATAGCTGACTGGCTGGATGTTGTTAGTATTGATATAATGTAGCTATCAAGGTGGCGATGTGCCTCGTTAGCTAGCGTGATTAAACTCGCCTTTTCCTGTGAAACGTCTTGATGTTTTAAATGTTTTTAACAGAAATGGCTATCAGTTTGTATGAGTGTATTCGTGCATGTGTTCGGAAAAGTTCTAATAACTCAGTATATGTAATGAACAGACGGGGCGTGACGCACGCAGGTGCTGCAGCCGGTTTCTTCCAGCCAAGGCTGTCAATCAGTTCGTTCCCAAGTGTAGCCACGCCTTCTTACGATAAAGTAGAGTAACATTTTATAAACTAATTCCTGTGGGAAATTTTAAATGAAATGTGCAAATTTTAGCACAGGGAAAACTAACTGTTTTGAATTAGACATTGTAGATGGAAAGACAGTTACTGTATGTACACACACACACACAATATATATATCAATTAAGTGTTCCTGGAGAAGATTTGAAAAATTACTCATCACTTCACTAATGCTTCACTTTGTCTCTCTTTACCCTTTCTGACATTTGGACATCTCAAGACATTTAACGTCTTGAGTGAAAGAAAAGAAAAGAAGTGAAGGATAGAAAGAAAATGTTCGAGATAGAGACACTCCCTATCTCTGATTCGCTCATTCATCCCCATCCCCTAAATGCCTTTTTCTGCTGTGGTTGCATAAAGTGCACATTGTTGGCAACGAGTATTGTGTGTGTGTGTGTTGGGGGGAAAGCAGGGCCATGCTGGACGTTCTCTCCTTGCGGGGGTGGACTGTTCTTGGCTCTGATGGGAGGATGTTTTCGCTTTATTTTTGGTCTCTGGCGTTTTTTTGGGGGAGTCGCGCTGTAGCCGCTTAGCACGCCGCAAACAGCGGCCCGTGACCTGAGAACACTGAGATGTCTCTCTCTGAATCATGGAGGGGGTAAACAAACACTTGCTGACACACACACACACACACACACAGTGCATGTTTTTTTTTTTTTTTTATCTCACCAAACAATTAAAGTTATCCGTGTGCAGCTGTAAATCACACCCACAAAAACCTGGAGCTCTATCTGTGAAACTCCTGAGAGCTTGTGAATATTTCTGACATCATAAGAATGTTGAAGACAAACAAAGAATGAAAGAATCCTGTCTCGGTTTCCTTATCTGACCTCTGAATGAGTCTGCGAGGTCTTGGCATGAGTGTGCGCTGCTCAATGCTTTGCCCTTTTATTATTATTATTATTATTTTTTTTTTTTAAATGAGCAACCTGTATGAATGAAATGATGGAAAAAAAATAAGATCTTTTGCTGTGTACTAAATTATGAAAACCATTACAGGCTTAAAAGGGCGAGCAACAAAAGCTCGATGTCTCCATGGGACATATTTGCCAGATGTTTTTGAGTGGAAAGACTCTTGCCAAGTTCTTCGAGGAGGTTTATTTTAAATGTATCTTGGCATGTTTGTTGAGGAAAATGGGGGAAAAGGGAGGAGAGGTGCAACCAAATGGACATCAGTCATTTTTATGATGTGCTCTTCGTTTGCTTATTTTTTTCATTGGGTGAGGGGTTGAGTAGGTTGGTTGGTTTGGATTGGTTGGATTGGATTGGGTTGGTTAGATTGGGTTAACGAGATGGGGTTGATTGGTTTGGTTGGATTGGTTGATTGGATTGGATGGGTTGGTTGGATTGGTTTAGTTACTGTAGGATGGATTGATTGAGTTGGCTAGATTGGGTTGGCTAGGTTGGTTGGATTGGAGTTGGTTGGTTGGGTTTGTTAGATTGGGTTGATGAGGTTGGTTGGATTGGAGTGGTTTGGTTGGCTGAGTTGGTTGGTTGGGTTTGTTAGATTGGGTTGGCTAGGTTGGCTGGATTGGATTGGTTGACTGAGTTGGTTGGTTGGGTTGATTAGATTGGGTTGGCTGGGTTGATTGGTTGGGTTTGTTAGATTGGGTTGGCTGGATAGGATTGGTTTAGTTAGATTGAGTGGTTTGGGTTTGTAGGTTGGGTTGGATTGATTAGATTAAAGTGACAATTCTGTGGGTGGAAACAAACGCCTTGTTGACAAGAGAGGCCAGAGGAAAATGAGCAGTGCCGAGTTTCCCAATAGCATTGTAGCGTAAAGATCATCGTTAAATGGTAGAGCGAGCAGCACAATGAACACTCTCTCTCTTTAGTGTTCTCCTTAGTGTTACTTTTAGTGTTAAGAGGCTTTTGGGAAACCCACCACAGATTGGTTCGAGCTGTTTTGCCAGGAAGGATATAGTAACTTATAGCAACTCATTACAACCATGGTGAGCAGAAAAGCACCTCAGCATGCAACAGCAGAAGAGCACATTGGGTTCCACTCTTGCAGCCAAGAACAAGAATGTCAATTTACTAAACGTACATACTTTAACATCCACAAGTGTAAAATGCACATAAACCTACAAATCCAGCAAATCATACAAATCTTTGATTTGGCAGAAATTGTTGCTTTGACCCTTCACTACATTATGCAAGCATTTCATGAAATCTAATCTATTAAAGTTGTTTGCATCTGATATATGAAAAGTAAATACTTTCCATCAAGTGGATGGTTGCTACAAGTTAGCACAAGCCTTCCAACATAACTGCATTAGTCTAAGAATTCACTTCAGGAGTTGAAACTCATCAACGCAGAGAAGATGTTTGGACAAGGAATCCGCCGAGATGCCTTTTTATCAGGAGGAACGTTCTGCTTTGCACCATGCGAGAGGCACCTGGCAAGCAAAACCTTCTGACCAGCCAATGACCTTCTCCCACATGAAGCTCCAGCCAATAACATCATCTGCTGGAGGCCAGTGGCCAATGACCTTTCTCTGACCAGAGCTGAACCAAACCACTGACGACACCAAACAGTCTGGCGTAAACCACACCACACCACACCACATCATGGACGATCTGTTTCTGAGACTCTTCAGTCAGCACTCATAACATGTCACTATTAACACCTTTACTCTAATCACTAATGTTTCTTGCTTGTTGTGAAATTTATGGTTAAAAAAAAATCAGACAGATTGGCGATATGAGGATTTGCGTGTCTGTCAAATATGCTAGTTAAACGCTGTACAGGAAGCGGCATCCGTGTCATGCCGTGTGATATCAATATATTACGAATATTAGAACAGGAGACAGCGAGAGCGGTGTTGAGAGTAAACAGAATCAGCATAGCTCAGATTCCTACTGTAAGCCCTGTGTCTTTTCCTCCTTCGTTTGATTTACAGCAGCATGGCCACTGTGGAGTGCTTCGTACTCCTGCACTCACTCCGACACTTCTTCAGTGATAAATCCCTCAACTACATACAAATGTATATTTAATAGTTATTCCACCAAATCAAGTCATACATGAGCTGATAGCCGACGAGGCGCGTAGCACCGAGTTGTCTATAATCCATGTATGACGAGATTGAGTGGAATAACTGTTTTATTCTATCCACATTCACTGGATTTCGAGAAACAGATCATTTTTATTTTTTGCAAATTCAATAAATAAAAACTTCATACAAAACGTCTGACAAAATAATTTCCATTTAGAAGGTAAACAAGCCAGTGAAATGACAGGAACAATTAGTGGAAAATGTGATAATAATAATAATAATAATTCTTGAAAAATAAAAAGGCACATTCTTACCATCAAATACTTTCATTTCATATTTTGTTGCTTTTTTTTTGTATTTTTGGGGGTTTTGTTTCCAGGTAGAGTTTTTATTTCGTCCTCGGTTGGTTCAGCAACACACGCCGCCATTTTGTTTTTCTCTACTCACAGTGTATGAGCTGATATCCTTGTAGTAGAGTAGACAATCAGAGTGCACGATTGCTCATATCCAGTGAGTGTGGACAGAATACACATAAATATACGTCATATATATTTTAATAAAAAGCCATGTTTTTCTTAAACATGAAAGCTTTGTAAAAATTATTTCCCAACAATCTAATCAGCCTACAACAACAACAACAACAACAACAACAAACCCCTGCCCCAATTTCGACCACTCCCACATTGAAGATATACAGAGATGTACAGTAGGTTATATTCTGCACTTTTTTATGTTTATTGTCACCATATTTCTGTATTCTGACATATATAATATTAACGTGCATGTGTTTGGCCTTGTCGCTTCTCCTACACTCCTCACTCATGTGTTTTGCTTTTCAGTTTGCTTCACTGATTTGATTTTTTTTGACTGATTTTCTTTATTTTCTTTTCATTTCTTTTTGAATGGAGTAGACCCTATAGCTCCAAAAGATTATTTTTTCTTTGCATCCAATTTGTATCTGTTTTACTGAATCATATATTTCGTACACTTAGTCCGACAAAATCATTTCCGCTTTGTGGACACGTGGCAAATTGCATTCATGCGTCGTAAAATATTCTACTTTGACAAGATTTATATCAACAGTCAAACAATAAAAACACATTTTATTGAAAAAAAATTAAGCTTCAAACTTTTCAAGTTGAGTTTTTATTTCGTCCTCGGTTGGTTCAGCAACATGTCCTGCCATTTTATTTTTCTGTCCTCACGGTATATGAGCTGATATCCTAGTCGTAGAGTAGCCAATCAGAGTGTGTGATTGTTCATATCCAGTGAATGTGGATAGAATATAATTAATGTATTGACTGTGAATGATGTCCGTCAGTCATGAATGGAAGCTAGAATAGTTTTCCTGTCCTCCATTTTCCAGGGTTCCTTTTCTATTTCCATGTACACAATCGGCCTGCTCTGGACCAGCACATTCACTCGTTGCTGCTAGTGGCTGTATTTGGTGGTGCAGCCAGCACAATGCTTGAGATCTTCCTGAGGGATAATGATATGCTTGAGGTGTTCAGGTGCAGCATGGCTATTCTGCAAGGAACCTGGTTCTATCAGGTATGCTCAATGTCAAAGCACAGTCAATTCACTTTTCATTTTACCTCGTGGTCCACTGGAGTTGAATAGTGGAAATCTGATCAGTGAGGATGTAATTTATTGCCTTTTAAAGCTCTGCACTAACAGTTATTTCCTACACCAGATTGGTTTCGTGTTGTATCCTTTAAATGGAAAAGAGTGGGACCAGAGCGACCATGGCAACATCATGTTTATTACTATGTGCTACTGTTGGCATTACGCAGTAGCTTTGTTGATTGTGGGTGTGAACTACAGCGTGGTGTGGTGGTGAGTACAAATCAGACTCAAATCTGGCACAAATCATTATATGAAGTAAAAAGATATCAAGATACAAAGAGCTTGATTGAATATTAATGCTCAGCTTTGGTCCTGGAGTTTCTCTGCCCTGCACACTTTTCTCGGCTCAAACACACCCATGTCCACGCAGGTGTCAGGTTATTTACAGACGTGGACAAATTTGTTGGTGCCCTTACAGCTTGTTGCACCAGTGCTTTATTTCTCTTGATAAATAATGAGATTAAAAGCAATTTTCTCATGTATACTTGCATGCCTTTTGGTATGTCATAGAGTAAAGCAAATAGTGTGAAAAGAAATTATTTATTTTACAAAGATATTCTAAAATAGCCATGACAGATTTGTTGCTACCCCTAGAAAAAAATGATAAATAATTGGATTATAGTGGGCGGCACGGTGGTGTAGTGGTTAGTACTGTTGCATCACAGCAATAAGGTCCTGGATTCGAGCCCAGCAGCCAACGGGAGCCTTTCTGTGTGGAGTTTGCATATTCTCCCCGTGTCTGCGTGGGTTCCCCCCACAGTCCAAAGACATGCAATTTAGGCTAATTGGTGGCTCTAAATTGCCCGTAGGTGTGAATGGTTGTCTCTGTCTCAGCCCTGCGATGACCTGGTGACTTGTCCAGGGTGTACCCCGCCTCTTACCCATAGTCAGCTGGGATAGGCTCCAGCTTGCCTGCGACCCTGCATAGGATAAGCAGTTACACATAATGGACGGATTTACAATATATCTCTGACAACTCAAAATGCAGCTCCAGGCATTTAAAAACTGCAGAACTTCCAGGGGCCAATGGCCATAGCCTTACTGGGTTGACCACCCTCCCCCTTCTCCTGGATCTGCCCCTGTGAAGTCATAAGTATCAAAAGAGTGAGTTGTTTCTGTGGAATTTTCTCATAAACAATGAATATGGTCCCATTTGAGAAGTCTTAGATATGTTCTAGCAGTTTTAAAATGGCTATC
Source organism: Notarius kessleri (assembly GCA_025212355.1). Lineage (NCBI taxonomy): Eukaryota > Metazoa > Chordata > Actinopteri > Siluriformes > Ariidae > Notarius > Notarius kessleri. The sequence continues at coordinate 37,325,035 of JAOBAM010000010.1, read as the reverse complement.
ATAGTAAGAACATTGAAAATGAGCTCTCAAATAACTGTTGACAAAAGAAATATTGTGATATGTATCACTTATCGTTAAAGTATCTTGATATATTTTGACAGGCTATGTTGATAATGTCGTCAAATAACACTGTATATGGGAGGAAGAGAAGAGTACAGCTTGATGATGGGGTTGGAGGGTATCAGCAATAAATACATGGACATACCCTGTGCTACAATATATGAAGGTTTATTCCAGGTGAAAAAGAAAGAGAAACAGATAGCAATAGACAAACTGAAATAAATAAACCCATGTTATTTCGAAATACAGTGCAAAATTGCTCGAGGAACTTAAAAAGCAAACAAAACAAACAAACAAAGGGGATTTGAAATGGCCAACACACACTTTCAATAATAATGGGAACTAAATCAGTTTATAATATCATAATCAAAGATTTTGATGTAATATGTTTTCCCCCCTCTCTTTTTACTTGCCTTAAAGTGATCAACAATAGCAACATTTCCAAATCAGACATTATATGTGACTAAAACTTGACCAGGTAGTTGCGGGCCTCCATTAGACGCTTCTGGCGGCTTTGCAGGTTGTTGCGTTTGTTGCCGATATCATGATCTTCTTTCAGCAGCTGATCCATGTTGCTTTTGTCCTGCATGAGCTGTAGCATTTCTCTCTGCAGCTGTGTTGCCGACTCCTGCAACAGCAGGTACCTGATCACCAGTGGCAACTGATCAGCCAGACGCTTACTCGCAATCTAAACATGTTCAAATACAAAAAAATTAAGATCATAGCTCCAGTGCAAAATTAAGAAGAATCAGACATGATATAATCAGGAGTCAGGTTAGGCAATAGAGCCAATGTTAAATCTTGTTTTTACTTGTTTTGCTAGCAAGTTTTAGCAAACTATTATTAACTATGACTTGCAATAAAGGTGCTTCAAAGGCAGTAACATGGCTAAATAAATGCTAGCCATTTATAAATGCTAATAACAAATGAGAGCTAACACATCTATGCCTGAAAAATGTATTTATAGGCTAAGTCTATAAATTAAGATTGTAAAGTAGTATGAGGTTTAGAATCATTGTTGTGCCATTTTAATGTGGTAAACTAATCCTAAAATAAAAATTACAGATTTAATCAACAGACATCAGTTAGCATGTTGCTATTTGCAAGAAGAAATGAACTATAGTTAATAACCACTGACGCTGTAGTAGGACTTGAGGTGACGCGTGAGTTCTTCAAGAGTGGCTCGGTTGTCTGTGTGATTGTATAAACTGCATGAAGTAATGCGAGGTCCGCAGATTTTTTTTCCCCTTTCTTCTTCCTCCTCCTCAAGCCTCAGCATGCTCAGGGTGTTGCTGTACATGTTGTCCTGTGTGTAGATGGTCAGTTCCATCTTAAACTGAGTCCTTAGCATCGATTCAGCCTCTGACTCCTTCACCTGCTTTATGCATTCAATCTTTGTCTGGAGGAACAGTGAAGAATCATCATACACTGACATGCTTGAAGATGAGATTCATTGTCAGCTGAACTATTGTGCTAGGCCTTTTGTTCATATCTAACATATATTGTCATATGGTGCTCATGGTCCATCAATCATTGGCAGAGTTTGTCTATATAGTTTGTTGAGGTAAATAGGAAGACCTACCTTTGCCATTTTGAGGAGATTGGGGAAGCCCAAGAAGCTGTATTGAGCCAGTTGGATGAAGCTCTTCCGAATGAGATCTAAAGACAGATGAGGAAATTTCTGTAAATACAATGTCCTGTAGGGCGGCACGGTAGTGTAGTGGTTAGCACTGTCGTCTCACAGCAAGAAGGTCCGAGTTCGAGCCCCGTGGCCAGCAAGGGCCTTTCTGTGTGGAGTTTGCATGTTCTCCCCGTGTCCACGTGGGTTTCCTCCGGGTGCTCCGGTTTCCCCCAC
>JAOBAM010000010.1:36088639-36098640 GCA_025212355.1 Notarius kessleri | reverse complement strand
AGAGAGAGAGGGTGTGAGAGAGAGAGAGAGAGAGAGAGAGAGAGAGAGAGAGAGAGAGAGTCTAATAGAGTGGATGGAGGGTAATCTGTCTCCTTTTGTGCCGTGCCGTGGCTTTGTTTTATCTCAGTGAAGGATGCAAGTGAATGAGTGAGCATAAGAGCACTAGATGGACAGAGTGACCACTGAAATCGTGCTAATGCTTTTATTTGAACACAAGAAGAGCCTCAAGCACTACACACACACACACACTCATAGACACTCAGCTACCAGCAGCATCGACACTAGATTTTATAAGCAGCTAATCCAGCTGAGAAGTCATGACCCTGAGCGATCCTGTCACCTCACCACTTTACACTTACATGTTCTCACGAGTTCCACACTGAACCCCCGGCGCTTCTTCAGCACCATCAGATTTGTATCCTCGCCTCGTGACATTACCAGCACTTCGGATTGCTACATTTATCACAGAACCTTATTATCACTGTGCAGCCTGTTACGCAGATCGACAGATTTGCACTTTAGAGCTTCTCTTCCCATGTTTTTTTTTTTTTTTTTACTTTCATGGAAATGTTCAGTGAAGTATTTGTAACATTTACTGTATGCTTATACCACGGTCCTGTTGAATTCTCAATTCTGATTGGTTAGAAGGTGTTGATAAATTTTTGACAAATTTTTTTTTTATGCACAGTGCAATAGTTGCATATACTGGAGTATCCATTTCTGTTTGCGGCTAATTGTAATTACCGATCTGGTGAAGTTTAATACTAATGGAAGGAGTCTCCAGTGTCAGTGCTTGGTAACAGTCAGAGGTAAAGCTGGGACTTTGGTTTTTCGGACATCTTCAGTTTGCGCTTTCTCTGGTCATATGAAAAGCTGCATTAGAAAAAAAAATATATATATGAAATGTAACATTAATCATGCAGTAATATAGATATTTGCCGATGTCCTTATGAGTTTATGAGCAAAATATTTCCAAGGGTACAAATCAACCTGAATAGAATAATAATATTCTAGCACCATGAACAAACCATTGAATTGTGTCGTGTTGTGTATTTCATGTCAATAAATCACTGCATTGTCTTGTGACAGTGAGACCAATAATGAGATACGCATCACAGTTACGAATACATATGCATTCCTTTCTTTGACACTGCATGCAATGTGCCAGAAACAACACCATGATATTTATTACGGTGAGACTCTGCTGGGTGCCTGGTGGACAGCAGTGAACCAGCACTTTCACTTTACATCACTACTGTAGAGTTACCATCCAATATCAAACCCGATATGTCAAACATTTGCCTGGTTACATCTGTCATGTCCACATGTGCAGCGCCATTAGGACTAATGACCATGCACCTGTTCCTGATTAGAGTGCAATCACAGCATATACACTTAAGGACTCTCAGTAACACACAGAATTTCTGAAGTATACAGTCTGTACCCTGCATCTGCCGTAAATACAAGCCTTGTATTTTCTATCGCTTTTCTGGTTTTGACCCTCTTTGTGTTTTTGTACTGCGAGCATTGTATTCATGCTGATATCCTGTCTGTGCCTCACTCCACCATTATCTGTTTTCTGACTCGTTTTGGATCTGATTGCAAGTGTGTTTTCAATAAAACTCTTCCTGCACTTACATCCATCTATCATCCTTACATGACAGAAATTGTCAACTGTCCAACAAGCAAGTGGACGAATAAAACTGTTTTAACTAGTTATATATGAAACTGTCATGAATATTTTCCATGAAATGTGTTAGTAAATAATAATATGTTATATTTTAAAAAGCAAATTAAAAATAAGTGCTGAATAAACACCCATCTATCTTATGGAAATAAAGATACAAATTTCATTGTCCGGTAGACAAGTGTTGATGAGACACATTGACTTGCACTTGTGATCCAGTTCCTTGTGGTGGTACACGTCCATCTTATGGATGTCATCCAGTAAAGCTGTCAAAAATCAGGTTGATGCATTCTCTTAAAAGTATGGGGCTCCGGTCTAAAACAGGTGAAGTGTAATTTTTTAATGACACGAACACTTTGGGACGTGCTGCTACAATAATCAACTTTCATCAGTGATTATTTTCCTTGAACAGAACATCTTAGCATGTTTTAACTCTTTACAAAATGCAGATTATATGGATACATTTATTTTGATCTCATATGGTCACGAACCGATCAGAAAGACAGAAATGTTTTTGTGGAAATGGTGTGGTTCAGATAGGAGCACTTCATCAGCAGTCTTGTGAATGTGTGTGAGGTGAAACCTGTTGAAAGTTTTACAACTCCTACATTTATAATTAACATTCACTGCAATCTGAATGCATGCTGTGTGATTCTGGGAAAAACACTCAAGAGCTGGATACAAAGATTCTTGAGAAGTTTATTACTTTCCCATAACAGCATGTCCTGAAATATTTTATGCCTTTCGACCACAGCAATCTGACAATGATTACCATCCATCCATTCATTATCCGTAATCGCTTATCCTGTGCAGTGTTGCAGGCAAGCTGGAGCCTATCCCAGATGACTATGGGCGAGAGGCGGGGTACACCCTGGACAAGTCACCAAATCATCGCAGGGATGACACATCGAGACAGACAACCATTCACACTCACATTCACACCTACGCTCAATTTAGAGTCACCAGTTAACCTAACCTGCATGTCTTTGGACTGTGGGGGAAACCGGAGCACCCGGAAGAAACCCATGCAGACACGGGGAAAACATGCAAACTCCACACAGAAAGGCCCATCGGCCACTGGGCTCGAACCTGGAACGTTCTTGCTGTGAGTTGACAGTGCGAACTACTATACCACCATGTTGCCTTCTGTTCATTGTTAACTTCTTCCTTTTTAATAAAAAGGAATATTTTAGTTAATAGGCCATTATATTTTATTCCAACCTTTACATATAATTTGTTTTCTAATTTAACAAAAGGAATATTTAAGTTGATGAAGAAAAATAAATAGGTTTTTTTTGGTAATAAAATTTTCCCCATTTTTTTTTTTCAAAAATGTCATGAGAAAATTGAATTGTGAACTGCATATTGTGAATCAAATCGAATGCTGAATTGGGTAAATCATTACATGCCTAGAAGCAACAGTTTGGACATGGTCTTAAGACAATAAAGAGGAAGAGGAAATGACCATGAGACAGGAGAGGGAAGCACAGATACAGATGTTTATGACAGTATAAACATCGAGTCTGACACAGGTGAAGTGTTATTCTTGCTTACGGCTGCTCTGTAGTGTTAAATCTTTCAAGATTTATGTTTATGTATGTTAGCTTACGTCAGCTGTTAATTAATGCGACAGAAATGACGAACCTATGCAATAGAAAAGTATTATCCTTGGCCAGGAGTCGAGAGCGTAGACTTGATAGTGCTTTCTGGGTGGGAGGGGCATACTCTGTCTCCTGTGCCATTCACAATGATACTAGCCAATCGTAGGCATCTGTGAGCTCACATATGTGGAAGAGGGCGGATAGCACTTTCCTCTTTGTGTGTTATTCTGCCCTTTGACACTGGATTCACGTATCTCGGAGGAAGTTTATGTTTGCCTTCGCTGTCCTTTGTTAGCACACCGGCCATAGGGTGAGGAACTATTGCCATCACATGATGTCCGTCCGTCTGTCCATCTGTCCACGATTCACAAAAATCGCTACTCCTCACTGAGTTTTCAGTAGATTTTGATTCAGATTGGTTTTTTTGGAAGATCAAATTGCTCTAATTGTTGTCATGAAGAGCAACTTAGCTAATTATGAATGAGTCTGGTTTCTCATGGTACGGCCATGTGAGCTACTGCGTCGCTGATGCTCTGGTTAGTATTTGCTATGTGATAGGGCGGAGCTGACTGGTGGGTGGAACCAGATTGTGAAAAATCCACCTGTGAAACTTTCACACAACGAGCCACCTGATGCAAGCTGAACCAGTGAAACTTTTTTACTGCTACACAACGTAATTGAAAAATATAACAGATGCTGGTTCGAATAACTGTTCAGACGTTATAGTAAGCTCACTAGCTAACCAAGTGACGCAGCTTTATCCTTCATTTGTCGGTTTGTTCAGGCATGTGACACGTTCAGACGTCAACCCAGCAAATCTTGTCTGTCTAATCGAATAGAAATGAGGGAAGAGGGAAGGCAAGACAGTAAATCCACCCCACACCCACCCCACCACACAGGACCCTAAATCCAAAACCAAATGAATGTGTGTAGCTCAGAATTGAACAGGAAGAGCATCTCTTCTCTCTCGCCCCCCTCCATGTGGCTCCACGCTGTGTGGAGGAGAGGAAAGCTTGTTGTTTGTTTACACACATAACAGGGTGATAGAGAAAGAGAAAGCAGTGCAGTGGAACAGCGTGACAGGGTTTGTCTGCGTGCGACTATGTGTGTTTTTAGAGATGACTGTCATCCGATAAACTCCTCACGGATAACCTGTACGTGTTTGTGAATGGTGGCATGTACATTTATGTGCATGCATGTGTGAAGTTCAGTGTCGTCTGGCACCTGACACTCCGTCTGGTGTCCGGGTCTTGGCCTCCGGTTGCCATGACAGCACAGGACGGCATTCGCGGTGACCGATGCTGAGGTCTAGACGATAGTGCCAGCTTTACCGCAGAGCGTGTGTGTGTGTGTGTGTGTATTGCGTACACACCAGTTTGCCAGTAAGACTTGGGTGCCAACTAGCTGCTAATGCCTCCAGTCGCACCTTCACTTGGTGTAAAGTCAGTCACCGGTTTGCACGAAGGACAGATGACTGAACTCTGTTATTGAATTTATTGCGAATCGCTCTTGCTTTAAGTGTACGTTTTCATTTTATGATTTAGAATTTCAGCGTTTTTTATGTTAATAGCTGTTATGTATCCCTGTTTAAAAATGACCAAGACTTATTTTGATCTCCCGTAAAGAATTTATTTTAGTCATGTTTTAGCCTAAAAAAAACTCCCAGAATTTTATTTTAAACTTTTTACTTGTGTAGTGATAAGTTGACACACTTGCTATCCGTTCTGCAGTCTTTCCAAAGAAAAAAAAACAAAAAAAACAAGCAAACTCTTAGCGCCCCCCCCTTCCACACACAAGCCATTCTTCATCGCGATTGGCTTTGATTTTGACTGGTGCCATGGCAACCGTGTGTCCCAGTAAACCTTGCTTGGGCAAAATCCAAGGTGCGACGAGGGCAATGTCGGTCGGCATGGAGACATCGCCCGTCTAGTGACATGGCCGCCGTGCTTGGGAGAGGTGTCGGAAAGAGCAGGGTCCCGATTATCACATGATATGGAGCGAAAAGAGGGATGGAGAGACTGTATATAGAGAGAGCTGGCAGGTTGCGTTGATCTATGCAGCATGGCTCGGCGCCCAGATTCGACTCCTACATGGACGAGTGACAGAGAGAGTCAGTGTGTGTGCGAGACAGAGACAGAGAGAGAGGCGGAGAGAGAGAGAGAGAGCACTATATAGTTTACTGTATATAAAATGGTTATTTTAAGTGTCGTCTGAAATGAAGTGCCAGCTTCCATAATCACAAACACATTGACAGTCGGACTCTAAAGCTGTACCGGAATAAAAGCTCGAGGTAGCCATGATAAAATAATCTGTATCGACTCATTTGCGTATCATCTTTTAATTCAGAAGAAACTCATAAAACAGCATTGATAAACATGTTCAGAAAAAGAGACTGCTTCAATATCCGAGTCTCGATTTGTGTCCTTGTATTCTCAGAGAGCTCGCTAGCTTTTCTGCTCTATGCTCAGCCATGACATCCTGTAATAATTTGCGTATCAGACCTCATAGAGTCGAAGCTGCTTTGTGACATCATAAATAGTTTTATACCGAGAGTACCAAATTCAAACTGATCCGATTCACAATCAATCAGGATCAAATCACGCTGAGCGTCTCATGTGTGGTAACTGTGCCGCACACGCGCACGCATCAGCAGGTCACGTCGGGTCAGTGAGGGCTATTTTAAAGACGTACTTGGAAAACACACAGATGTGTTCAGACGTAGTCTTTGTCTTGGCACAAAGGCAGTTATTACACTGAAAGAGAGAGAGACACACACACATGTCAAAGATAGACAGACAGACAGAGAAAGAGAGACAGAGTGAGAGGGAGACACACAGAAATAGAGAGACAGAAACACATGCTCACACACAGGCACAGAGAGACACAGTCATAAAGACAAACATACACAGAGTGAGAGAGATGGTAGAGAGAGAGAGACAGACACACACACAGAGAAAGAGAGAGCAACACACATACACAGTGTAAGAGAAAGACGGAAAGGCAAAGAGAGAGAGAGCAACACACACACAGTGTAAGAGAGAGACAGACAGGCAAAGAGAGAGAGAAAGAGAGAGAGAGCAACACACGCACACACACACACACACACAGTGTAAGAGAGAGACAGACAGGCAAAGAGAGAGAGAGACCCACACACACAGTAAGAGAGAGAAAGACAGGTAGAGAGAGAGAGAGCAACATACACACATTGTAAGAGAGAGACAGACAGGTAGAGAGAGAGAGAGCAACATACATACACACACTCACAGTGTAAGAGAGAGACAGACAGGTAGAGAGAGAGAGAGAGAGAGAGAGAGAGAGAGAGAGAGACAGGCAGTGAGAGAGAGAAACACATTTGCAGAGTCAGAGTGAGAGAGACAGAATAAGAAACAGAAAGTGAGACAGAGACATTGAGAGACACAAAAGGAGAGAGAAAGACAAACAGAGAGAGAGTGAGAGAGAGAGAGAGATTGTGGTTTAGACCCACAGCGTTGACTGTGTGTAATGTTGCCGTACTTGGTTTTAATGCAGGACAAATATGATATATGCAATAATGACCTACTTTTGGATCCTGTTATCCCCCCGTCTCTCTCTTTGTCACTCTCTCTCTCTCTCTCTCTCTCTCTGGAAAGAACACAATTTCTTTTCCTGCTCTGTGTCTGTGTAGTATTTTTCTTGGGTTTGATCACACTGCCTGATCCTTTCACACACACACATGGAATCCATCTGAACAGGTTTGGTTTATTTGTGTTTCGTTAATTCTCTGGCTGTCGTTCATCACCTAAACAAAACCCAAACCTCAAATCTCTCCTCCGACCCTCCTCCGACTAGGGAACATACTGCGCGTAACATTTCTCCTAACTCGCTGGCGTAAATGTGGCTGTCAGATGGGAGCGTCTCACCGCCGCTGTCTGTGGACGTCCCTGTTTATAAAAGGACAAAGGTTTTAGTTCATATCCAATCTTATGTAGATTTTTAGAAAAGAAGAATAAAAGAAATGATCAAGGCGTGTAGCTTGTTAGAGTATCAGTTAGCCAATCAGAGACGAGTATTTTTCCTTGATGATGCTCGTCGAACTGTGCTTTTTACACATTAAGTGTTCTTTCACAATGATGATGATGATGTCTTTTTCAAAGCAGGACTAAGATAGTGAAGGACCGCTTGCATTTTGTCTGCTTTGGCAGTCATGCAGGTCCACCTGCCAACACACACACACGCACGCACACACGCACTCACACACACACGCACTCACGCACACACACCTGGGCCTCATTGATGTAGCACAGGTTTTCCCAGAGTGCCACAGTTGCAGAGGAAGTTGCCACGTTACCTGGATCACTGCTTGGCAACACTTGCTGCCAGAAAATCCTGCCAATCGCGCCAATCACACTGCGAACGTAGTGCTATTATTGTTGTTGATATTATTGTTGCCGCTGCCAGAGAGTGAGAGAGAGGGAGAGAGATTCGAGTGTTTTCTCTGTGTAAACATTGTCATAATTATCCTGTTGTATCCAACTCACTTTTATGTCTTGTGACTCAAGCTGAAAGCAGCTACATGTCAACTAAACAATCAGAAGCGCATGGAATTTGGAGAAATCTTCATGTTTGTGATTATCATCTACCTTCTGAATATGTTCCACTTTTGTCCTCGTAGTAAATGCTATCCTTTGCAGAACCTCCAGTACGTTTGTGTCAGTGTTTACGTCACAGCACTATCGAGATGCGCAGGAATAATGAAAAAGTCATTTGCACTGCAGTTCGCGCTCAAAAACCTGCAAAACGCTAACAAACCCAGTCTCAACTGCACAATTCAGCTCACTCAGTTAGCGTCGTAGTTTTTCTTAGCACGTCTGGCGCAGACAGTGTTTGTAAAGTGTTTTCTCATAGTTAACATTGATAGAGTGATGTTTGCAAACTGAAACTGGATAAAAATAAACAGGTTTCATAATGCCCTAATTGCCACATAGTGTGTGTTAGTGTGAGCTTTAGACTCGTGCTCTCTTACACACACAGGTGTGGAGGTGAAGAGTTTGATGTTTCTGCATAGTTTTATTGCTGTGCCTGGAGGTGTGTGTGTGCGTGTATGAAAGAGAGAGAGAGAGAAAGAGAGAGTGCATGTATGAGAGAGAGAGATGCATGTATGTGATTGAGAGAGAGAGTGCGTGTATGTGATTGAGAGAAAGAGAGAGAGTGCGTGTATGTGACAGAGAGAGAGAGTGCGTGTATGTGACAGAGAGAGAGAGTGCGTGTATGTGACAGAGAGAGAGAGTGCATGTCTGTGATTGAGAGTGCGTGTATGTGATTGAGAGAGTGCATGTATGAGAGAGAGAGTGTGTGTGCATGTATGTGTGTGAGAGAGAAAGGAGAGAGAGTGCATGTATGTGATTAAGAGAGAGTGCGTGTATGAGAGTGTGTGTGTGTATGAGAGTGTGTGTGTATGAGAGAGCGAGTCAGAGTGTGTGTATGAGAGAGAGAGAGAGTGTATGAGAGAGTGCGTGTATGAGAGAGAGAGCGAGATTGCATGTATGAGAATGTGTGTGTAAGAGAGAGAGAGAGTGCATGTATGAAAGTGTGTGTGTGTGTGTATGAGAGAGTGAGTGAGAAAGAGAGAGAGAGAGAGTGCATGTGAGAGAGTGAGAGAGAGAGAAAGTGTGAGAAAGTGTGTGTGTACATAAGCAAAGGTTACTTAAGGCATGCCTATTTTGCATAATGGTGTTTACTCAGTCACCAAAAGTGTCTATTCACGAGACATACTGTTCATAAAACTATATTTTCCAATATAAACTGTTCCTCAGCAACTTGTTTACAGTACAACTGGAATATAACGTTAGCAGTATTTTCTGTATAATCAACAGAGTAATCCACAATAATCCACAGATAAATTCCCCAGTTTTCTGCACTGAATTTCTGAACGATCGTAGGGAATTCAAAGCAGCAAGCAGGGAATTCCAAAAACAATCCACCAAAAACATGAGAATGATCAGCAGAGAATCCCTGAGTAATGAAAAGAAAATTCCAAAATAATACAATTTGGGGAGAATCCCCAAATCATCCACAGTAAATTTCGGAATGATCAGTAGAGAATTCTGTAGCTGTGACCAAAGAATTTCAAAATAAAATACTGATCAAGTCCAGAATAATGAGGAATAAAAATGTAAAGTCCACCAGCTGAACTACAGCGAGGTGTTTATTGAATGGTCAGGATGAAATTTCACAACAATTTCAAAAGTAAATTTCACAACAAAAATCACAAATTCGCATAAAAATTGACAACAAATGTACAACAAAATTCACACAAAAAAATCACAACTATTTTACAATTTTACTACAAATTTCACAACAGATTTCACAAGTTTTTTAAACCATATTCCAGCTAGTAATCTGGGGCCAGAGGGTGTGGTCAGCTATGACAAGGAATGACGGGAGCAGGTGTGGCTGGGTGATGCTGATATATAAACTCTCAGTGTTTTAATCAGTGGGCAGGGAGTTCACCTTAAAAGCAGTGTTGTGGTTGAGTCACTAAACCTCGATTCCGAGTCCAGTCTCAAGTCCTCAGTTTTCAAGTCCAAGTCATTAAAAAAAAAAAAAATTCAAGTCGAATCTGAGTCAAGTCCACTACTGATCCGAGTCGAGTCCAACACTCCAACCGCACCATTTGACGGCGGCTGTTTCAGCGCCATTAACATTAGTTTGTTCCTGAACATGACGTATGAACA
>JAOBAM010000010.1:35398446-35410666 GCA_025212355.1 Notarius kessleri | reverse complement strand
CACGTTTGGTTTTTGCAACACTGAAGCAAATTATTCAATCAGGTTTATAGCTATAATAACTAAAGTACAACTATAACAAGTTTGACACATTTGTAATAAAATCACCACCACCACCACGTTTAAACAAGGAAAAAGACATCCTTCTGTTAAAGGGTTCTGTATAGAAGCTTTAACGGTTCCCCCTTTTAAAGGGTTGTATATATTTACCTTTGTATATCTTTCTCCATATACACTCAATTTAAGCTACTTTAATACCTGTTGAACGTGAACACCTGTTGAACAGCTGTACACCTGTTCATTCATGAAATTATCCAATCAGGCAGCAGCAGTGCAACACATAAAAACCTGCACATACAGGTCAGGAGTTCAGTATGAATTACAAACTTTAGAATGAGGAAATGAATGTGATCTCAGCAACTTTGACTGTAGTATGGGTGCTGGTGCCAGATGGCTTGGTTTGAGTAATTCAGAAACGGCTGATCTCCTGGGATTTTCATTTACATAGCAGACTCTTGAGTTTACACTCGTGTTGTTGTACTCAAGATTGGTCTCAAGACCACTTTTTGTAGGTCTCAGTTTCGTCTCGGAATCGACCGCAGTTTAACTCGGTCTTGTCTCGGTCTCAAATGCAGAGGACTCTGGATTTTATTTCACGACCAATCAAGACCACAACTGTGGGGATTTCACTAAATTGCTTGTGCATTATCTGATTCATTTGTTAACATTGTTACTGTGAATGGATGTAAAATGTCCTGCTTCAAATGCAACCAATAACGTGATTCGCTGCTAATTTGAAAATTTTCTTCCTGTTAACGGCTGTCACCCCTTCTCATCTCCTTCACACCACACATACTGGTCTGGTCCTGGTCTTGACTCAGTCTCGGCCTGCCTTGGTCTTGGTCTTGACTTGATCTCAACCCCTCAAAGTCTTGGTCTCTATACACTTTGGTCTTGGTCTTGACTTGATCTCAATCCCTCAAATTCTTGGTCTTGTCTTGGTCTTGATACACTCTGGTCTTGGTCTTGACTTGATCTCAACCCCTCAAAGTCTTGGTCTTGTCTTGGTCTCAATCCCTCAAAGTCTTGGTCTTGACTTGATCTCAACCCCTCAAAGTCTTGGTCTTGATACACTTTGGTCTTGGTCTTGACTTGATCTCAACCTTCAAAGTCTTGTCTTGTCTTGACTTGTTCTTGATACACTCTGGTCTTGGTCATGACTTGGTGTCAGTTTAGGTGGTCTTGACTACAATACTAGTTTACACTGAATACTGTGAACAACAACAAAACATCAATTGAGCAGCAATTCTGCAGGCACAAAGGCCTTGTTGATGAGAGAGGTCAGAGGAGAATGGCCAGAATGGTTTGATCTGGCAGGAATGCTAAGGTATCTCAAATAAGTACTCTTTACAAACATGATGAGAAGAAAAGCATCTCAGAACACATGAAGCATGTTGAACCTCCTGTTGGATGGGCTACCACAGCAGAAGATCACATTAGGTTCCACTTGTGTCAGTCAAGAACAGGAATCTGAGGTTATAGTCGGCACAGACTCACAGCTGGTGTTTTTCCCAGTCTTCAACTATTCAGTTTTGGTGGTCAGTTTTTTTTTTTATTCTGATTCAAAGTGACAAACTAAAGCAGGAAATGGCAGTACCTAGTAGACTTCCTCAGTTTGCAATTCTGAGACATTTATCTTTTTGCAAAGAGTGTGTGAATTCAGGAACTTTGCCATTGCAACAACAATTCTATTTTTATCAGCATGATCAGTACAACTATTCATTGTGCAACTTAGATTAAATAAAAGGTGGCAGAAATTTAATAGATGCTGCCCCTCATATAAACACTGACCACACATGCCACGGCAGTGGGGGGTTAGCAGGTCAGCCATGCTTTTATGGCTCAGCATATACAGTAGCTTGGTGATAAATGGCCACAGTTGATTGTGTCCAATTCTCTGCCGTGCTCACGGATTCAGGAGAGACCCAGGGCAGAAACTTGCTGACTACTTTGGCCTCTTCTGACCTGGATTTTGTTGTGTGTGTGAGCAGTGAAGCAGACAGGATGTCAAAAGAAATGGGTGGGGTCTTGGATGGCTGCACAACAATTATAATTCCGTGACCTAAGCTCCTAAAAGTAAGTGTGTATGTGTGTGTGGTTTAATAGCACCATAATCCTTCCTGATACATGTGGTGTACATATTCACCAGAAGAATCCCAATTTAAGGCAGCTCACCGTACCTCAGGCCAGCCATCAGCACCATGCCTTCCATCTTGCAGTAGATGACTGTGAGAGCCGTATGTTACACAGCTGTGCCTCTGTAACACCTCATACACCCTAGATGAGGCTTGAACGCACCCCTGAGCATCAATAAATCCCCAATCTAAGGGTTTGTTGCCATGTCCAGGCAATGAGAGGGTTCAGGAAGCGGGCTCTCGGCATTAGTCACAGGATCAGCACGCGGACGGTGACAATGTAATGGTTACAAATGGCTAACCAGGTTTGCATTAATGGGAAGGGATGGGATCAATGAAAGGTTGAGGTTGGGATCCGGATTGGAATCGTATTGCCTATGTGGGAAGGAGAGATTTTCTTTGGCACCCGTTTTGATGAGGGAGAAGCTTTGGTGGAAGAACAGCTGGCCAAGATCAACCTCATTCAGAATGAGGCATGACATGTCAGTGATGGAAGTCAAAGATGGACAAAATCCACTTCAGCCTCCACTCGGGAAAGGACTACTTCACGGAACCAGACAAATCTCGGATGTGGTTAAGAAAGGCTTCTCACTAATTAGCGACACAGGAGTGCTGTCAGCTCTTTGTCCGTACTGAGATCTTTCCTAGTTCAGCACTTGATTAGTTTGAATTGAATTGTTGTGGTCAACAGACTAATCTGAGTAAGCATTCTTATCGCAAAGTCAATTTTTATTCCAGGAATACGCCTTATCCTTGTCTGAGAAACTCACCAACTGAGATTTAACTGTGAAAGTCATCTTTTTGCCCAAAGTGCAGATAAGTGCACATAGACAAGAAAGCAATGAGTCAATGTTTTTTCGTAAAGGAGATGGTCAGTTTCATCAGAGAGCATGACCTCAGTCGGGTCAGCACAACTTCCTTCCACACTGTTGCTCTGCCATGAACCAGTTTGAGCTTTGTGCCTCCTGGATAAACACCGCCTACGCTACCTCTGCTCAATAATCTCCCTCGTCAGTGACCGATAAGAGTGGAGATGGAAATTGAACCGTGTGTTTGATCTGGCCATAGCATACTGGAACTGTGAAAAGTGTTAAAGTGTAGTTAGAAAAGCTTCACTTTAAAGTTCCATCGAAGACCCTAAAGGGTTCTTTGGTTTGTCTCTCTGTGGGAATCCTTATATAACTCTCTATGTATAATCCTACAACAGATGTTTTCCCTTTCAGAAATGTTTCCAAGGAACGCTTGAAGAACCATGGTTTTTTTTTTGGTGAATGTGTATTGTGGATCAGTATCAGTTAGTATGATCTCATTTGCATAATGCTGTATTGCCTTATGGTTTAGGTCACACGTGATGCACTCTGAAAAAAATGTAACTACCAAAGCCTCAAGGGTTCTTTCTGCAACAACAGAGGTGCCGTATTAGAAAGAGATTCAAGTAGAACCCCTTTAAGCAAGCAAAGAATCACTTAACTCTCAAAACAGATCTTGAGTAACCCTTTTTTTTTTTCTAGGAATATAAAACTGGATTGTCATAAAACATCTCCAGCACAGAATGATCTGGATCTTAGAGTCATAATCTAAGATCAAGGCCATTCCAAACCTCCCCTGACTCCAAGCTGAAGGTCTACTCCATGCTGAAGGATCTACTCTGCCGTCTGAAGCTGATGTCAGTGACAGATAACAGAGATGTCTCGGACTTCCCGCATTGGACCTGTATTCAGGAACACGCAGACCTCTCCTGCTGGATTCTCCTGCTTTGCGTAATCAGACCTCGCCAAAAAAAACCCAGAGTGACTTCAGACTTTCCATTTCAGCGGCGCTAGTTTTCCTTGGCGGACGACTCGAGTCGGATGGGGGCTGCTGCCGGGCAGAGCCAGGACACTGCTCAGCCTCACAGAATGTGTGTGTGTGTTAAGAGAGGTGCACTATTTCACTGTCTGTTTTCGACAAGAGACAATACGCTATGTCCAAGAAATAACTGGAAAGGCTTTTAGACGCAACCAACAACAATAACAACTGAAAGAACAAACCAAAATGGTACGGTTTTGGAAAGTGGTTCTATCTTGGTTTTAAGGACTCACTGAATACTGCCAACAGATAGGGACATGATATTTCTGTTTCGAGTAAATCCTTCAGAGTTTAAATATAACTTCATATATAGATTCACATATCTTGTGACTACTACCAGGACTGATTAAAAAAAGAAAACAACAAAAATGTATTCATTATGAATACAATAATAAACATAATCTTACTGTATCCTGGAGCTTAAAACAGATAGGTCTTGGTATCACTATGTAAATAATTCCTTCTTGCCTTACAGTGAAAGCACTGTCTAAATAGTCCCCACTTGTCGTCCAAGACACTACATAAATATTTGAGACTATCTCCTGCAGATTTACTAAGTTGCTTCTGAAATTAAGCTTCTGCACTTTCGATGTCTCTCTTTCTCCCTCAAAGAAAGCTAGCCAAAACACACTCCCTTCTCACATCTGCTATTGATTTGGGCATGGCCCGAGCACCCGAGTACCTCGGTTTCTATCTGTCTGCGTAGTCACACAGACACCCTACAACCAAACTGAGAACAAGTCAAGCTTCCTGGAGTCTGGAAGTATGCAGGAGGCTTTAATAGGATGCATACTGTCTGTTAAGCATAGTGCATAGTACGGCGGTACAGTACGACTGATCACTTTTTCTCTTTTACAGTAGACTCATCAGAGCTGACAGGATGTGCTCCAGACTGACACATGCAAGCAAAAACAAATGTCATAAGGCTGTCTTTCCTGTCGTGCTGAAATCCAGGACGCTCAAACAAGACATTTTCCATGGCTTTTTTTACGCAGATCATTTCTTCACCAAAGTCGACACTCTGTTCTGAGTCCTTGTGTGTTTTTTTTTTTACAATAACAAGGTTATGATTGGTGTTGTCAGAAACTGATCTAAGATCAGCACAAAAAAGCCCATTCTCCCTCATGGCCTCTTGGGCCCAGGCTGGATCTGGTGCTGTCGTACGCTCTTGCACGAAGACCATGTGCCAGAAAGATCTGAGGCTGCCTCTTTAGTGTTCCCTTGGACAGGCTAAGACAGATGTGTGCAATTTGACTTGAACTGTTGAACCACATACTGTCAAACTGTTTATTATCAGAGGGCCGGGATTGTGCAATGACTGAAGGACATCAGTGTTTGGTCATATTGTGCAATGGTGCAAAGAGAACCATGAAAAACATGAAGGTGCTCATAAAATGGCAGGGATATACATATATATGCATTTTTTTTTTCGTTCCAAGAACATACCAACCACTTCGGGATTCCAAGTGGTCCCGTTAATCACTCAGTCAAGCGAAGTGAGCGACCACATTGTCAAACCAATGAAGAGTCAACAATGAAGGACAATTTTATATTCACATCTACAGCAATAGATTCAATCTACTGTATATACTGTGGAAACATAGCAATAAGTGGAATGACTTGCAACCATTCTGAAATAGCCAACCTGGTTTAACGAGGATAGATATTTGCTTTGTGCATAACCATATGACCATAAACGACCAAAAGGCGCTAGCTTATGGTCTGGTCTGCTAGCACAGCTGGAAGAGATCTGTGCACATTCTCATCAGGCTCTGGGGGGCAGCGGCTGGCCCTCCACAGCTGTCCTCGGCATTGTGGGAAAACCTGGGCTTCTTCTAAAGCCGTGCCAGAAAACACTCGTGCGCCATTGCGAGTGCCAGTGACCGGGCATGCTAAACCACTGGGAGAACAGAAGAGAAGAGAAGAAAAGAGAAACAGCATTCATACAGAAGAGGAAGAGACAACACAAGAAAGGGTGACCGGAACTTTATATTTTGGTCCAGAAGATGAGAGGAGAAGTGAGAAAAATATAAGACACAAATAACAACTACAAAAAAGAATCTGCAACACATTTTGCTGCACCCAGTCTCGCCTTTAGTGACACCTAGACGTTTTTATGAAAACTTTTTTTTTTACTTTTGTCTCGCTACCCTTTTTCAGCAAGCGAGCGTTATCAGGCTGCTCGCCGTAACGAGTCAGACAGCTGTGTTTTCCTTCAGCACCACACACATATTCACACACAAACTCGCAGAGTCCTGGGCAAGGGCTGTTTTTCTCACTCCTGCCCTCTGCACTGCTGGAAGACCTGCAGCTGCAAGGAGGGAGGGAGAGAAGTATGGAAGAGACACAGAGATAGACAAATGCGACGAAGGAATAGTGAGCGCATTTATACAGTGAGAGCATTTCCATTGCATCTGTGTGTGTGCGTGTGTGAAGACAGAGTGATATAGAAAGAGAGAAACCCTAAACGCACACTGACGTGCACACACCATCACAATGCCAACTCGGCAGAACACAGCTGTTGATCAGTAACAGACTGTTAACCAGTAACCCCTTCCACATGGAGCTCTCTCTCTCTCTCTCTCTCTCTCTGTGCTCCCCTGTCTTTCGGTGATGTGTGCAATTTGACTTGAACACCAGGAGGACCCTGGGAGTCAAGGGGTCAAAGTTCGGCCACAGGAAGTGCATCCGCTGTGCTGTTCTGGCCCCCAGCTCTTTCCAGAGCTCTGTTTAATGGGCCTGGCAGCCACCACGAAGAGCCCCGATTTCCCGTACACTACACAAATCACTCTGCCACTCTGTTTTCAGTAGGTCTGTGAGTCATAGTATCTATGTTCATGTGTGTGTGTGTGTGTGTGTTGGGGGGGGCGTCTATGTTTTTACAGCTTCGCAGGGACATTGTCCCCACAAGGATAGGAATACCTGATTGTTGGGAGGTCCCTATGAGGAAAGCTGCTTTAAAAAAGCTGCAGATTTTATTAAAATTAATTGAAAGAGCCGAAATGATTCCTTTTGGTTATCGAGGCACTGTAGGCATAGCATTAATTAGCTGCATTAATAATTGTGCCTGTAATTATGAAAAGTCTTTACAAAGATCATAAGATGAACGTGTGTGTGTGTGTGTGTGTGTGTTTATATACTACTGAGGACCGAATGCCCCTACAAGGATAGTAAAATCTGACAATTTCAACCTTGTGGGGACATTTGGATGGTCCCCACAAGGAAATTGCTGTTGTTGTGGGTTTTTTTCAACAAAAATTAAAAGAAAAATAGTTGCACAATATTAATAAAAGAGCCAAAAAGTTTCCTTTCCGTTACTGAGGTGAAGGTTCGGGTGAGGTTTAGGTTCAGGCACAACATTAATTAACTGCAATAATAATTATGTCAATGGAAGGTCCTCACAAGGACAGTGAGACAAAAATGTGTGTGTGTGTGTGTGTGTATCATGTGGTTGTGCCAAAACAAGCAGAGTCCGATGCAGTACCAGTCTCAAGCCGAGAAAGTTTGAGAAATCAGGCATCGTATGTTCTGTTTTGAATCCAAGCCAAGACCAGTTCATCATCTCCGTGTGGTGCATCATATCAAGAAGAGCAAGAATCTGAGTTCAAGGACAGTTACACAACAGCAGTGCCACAGCTGCAACAAGCTCAATGAAAACTGGGTTGCCTATAAATTGGAGCGTTCCTTCCTGTTATAATAAAGCCGTTATAATAAATTCCTCCTCCTCGGACCAGCAGAAGTTCATGCTCTCAAGATGTCGCTCAAGATGGGATTGATAATTAGCCATTGAGTTAAATCAGCGCACAAGGTCTTCATTGGTCTCTGTATCCCGGCCATGTTGACATACTCGACCAACCCCCTCATCAGGCCTGTGTTTGCACTCGTCCCATGTTCCCTGACCTTTGGCCTCTTTCTTCATTGTACACGTGCAACCCAACTATGACAACAATCCTGCCAGAGGTGGACCTACAAGGAACACTAGGCCACCGCAGGGTCAGCAGAAGTCCAAGACACAGTGATTGTTTGCTTGCGTTCCAGCTGTTTCAGATGTGTAACGCTGTTAAAGAAGAGCAGGTCAAGCAAGTTTGAGCCTATAGACCCCCATGACTGGAGACTATAACTCACAGACAAGACGGTACAGCTACGCTAAGAGGCATAACGGGGAAATGTTATGGTGCTGGGGGTGTCATGAAGCTTCACACATCTCTCCAAAGTTAATGGGTGTTTTCATACCATATGTACAAGAAAATATAAATCTTGGCAAATCCAGTGTTTGAATGTTAGCTAACATTAATAATTTGACAAAGTTCAGTTCAACAAAAAAGGCAACTCAGGTGTCCTGGTGTGATAACATTCATTTAAAGGAGCAATTTGTAATATTTAGTGCCCTCTGCTGCCGTCAAAATGAACTGCAAAAAAGTCATGAACCTTTACCCCACTTCCTGTGTCATATCCTATGTCTTATAAGTTTCCTTCTCGTGAAGCATTCCAGCTGTTTCCCATCAAGACACAGGGCTAATTTCTGGACCAGAAAAAAATGTAAACTGTCACTGAGGCTCTTAGCAACTTCTTTTCAATGGTGTTTGTACATGGTAGATCTGATTCCTTGTCAGACCTATTTGCCAAAATGTTTGCAGCTATATACTGGCTGGAAGCAGAGCTAGTTTCTGGGCCAGAAAAGCATAAACACAAGCTTAAAAAAAAATAATCATCAAATCTGTTGCATTGCTATATTGCAAATTTTAGTTTTTTTGATGGCATCTTTGGAATTATGTGATTATATTAGAGCCAGAAAATTTTGAATTTTTGCAAAATGACCCTTTAAGTGAGAGTATCCAGCAAAAACCAAGCACTTAAAGCCGCTATTTCTGCTACTATTATTCTTCCACATATACAGAACTACTCCTGACTCCGCTGAATAGAGAGGCCGGTCTTCATCACGCTGTAGATATTGTTGTTCTAAAGAGACGTTCTTGGTATTTGGAGTGGATCCAACATAACTATCACTCATCGAGTGAAAGGAAGAGCAGCACTGTGGGGGATTCACACAGAGCGCATAAAACATATACATAGCTGTCTATGTGCTTCATACTGTATATCCATGTGTGCTGGATTCTTACTATGGTATTAAAACGTTCAAAAGAAATCAGTAACTACTGTATATACTGGTGTAGTGGTAACAGCTTATACTGTATGTCATCCATGAACATATATCAGTGAAATACATAGGTCAGAAAAATTGATCAGTTTGTAACATTATGACGAATGTTTATACATAATCATAAGAACAATAATAAACTGATTGAATGTTTGACGCAAATTGATGACACGATCATATGACCTCAAGTGACATAGATTAATTAATAATAAAAAAAAAAATTAAAAAATAATCAATTAGGAATACAGACCAGAAATATTACTCTGGTATATACTGTACATATATTTATATATTGTTGATGTGTGCAAAGCCGTTTGTAATTTGAAGATCTGATTTGAATTCTTTCACTCAAGTTTGAGGATTGTCCATAAAAGACGGCTGTCTTGACAGGCAACTCAGTGAAATGACAGCTGACAGCTAAGAGAAAGAGAGCTAGAGATAGAGAGAGAGAGAGAGAGAAGAAGCAGGCAATGCAATAGAGATGATTTTCGGAACTGACCTTGTTTGAAGTCTTGGAACGTGAGATCAAGAAGTGATATCCGTATTGCGTCCTTTTAGCTCTCTTTCTCTCTCTGTCTTGTTTTCCTGTGTGGTCAGACTCTTGTCAGTACCTCTCTCTCTCTCTCTCTCTCTCTCTCTCTCTCTCGCTCTGTCGGTCCTTTCCCTCCTCCTTCGTGGGCTGCTCAGGAGGAAATGAATGGGGAGCTCTCACTAAGCTGTTGTACTCTGAAAGTGCACATCACATGACCATTGTGAATGAAGAGAGGGGGTGGACCCTTAGGCTGCCAGGGGTGAGGACAATATAGACCCAGCCTGGTGGTGGTTGTGTAGGTGGTGGTGGTGGTGTTTTTTTTTTTTTTGTGTGTGTGTGTATCAGTGTGTGTAGATTGCTTCAGAGCTTCAACTGTTGGATTATTGTGAAACAGGCAAATATGTATATAAGCAGCAGCTGCTGGACCAGATAGGTGTTGGTTCAAGCCTTCAAATGACAGTGATTTGGCGAAAGAACAATCAAAGCTTTGAAGATCACAGCCGCCATTCTTCCGTGCATGCCCTTTCACCGAGTCCCTCCAAATTATTAATCATCTGATAGCCAGTTGTTACAATTTCAGGTAACAGGAAACCGAACGTTTGAAAAACACAAACCAACAAACAGAAGTGAAAGACATGCAAGTGCACGAATGGCTAAATCCTCATTTTTCTTTCCTGCATCCAAGACCGTGTTCCAGCTGGAAGCAGAAGGGTGGAAAATCCATTTGGGGCTTAAAGCCTGGAGCGTTTCCTCATAGTGTACACCGTCCAGGACTGCTACTGCAGTAAAGATTACCACCCCACACTGGGCTGCTGCTGGGTCAGCGCTGGGCCAATGATCACAACCATAGACCCTGTCGACATGCATGTAATGGTGCAGGCTTTTATATGTTGACCTGTTTCTGGACCTGTAATAATCATATCAATTCATCTTCAGTAAGCACTTTCTTCTGGACAGGGTTGCACTGGATCCAGAGCCTATCCTGGGTGTGAGGGGGGAATATATCCTGGATGAGATACCAGTCCATCACAGGGACTAACACACACATTAACAACTGAGTGTCACTAATCCAACAATCTACCAACATCCTTCTGGGAAATGGGATGAAACTGGAGAACCTTGAGGAACCCGAGCTCCTGACTGAACTCGGGATCCAGGAGCTGTGAGGGGGCAACGCTACCCGCTGCACCACTGTTCTGCCCTGCAGCCCAAACTTATTTAACCATGTGCATGACCTTATTTGGTTTTGCTAGATGGTACGTTGGTGTACACTGATCTCTGAAACTTAGCTGAAATCACAAGCTAACTGGTTTAAAAAGAAAGAAAAATGAGTCATGCTCCATTACCATACTTTATAATAACATGATTATAATAACATAATCATGCCCAACTTTCTATTTAATCTCTTTTAATATTCACAGACTTCACATTCACATTGCAAGCATTTATCTTGCAAAAAAAAAAACTTGAAAACATTTTTTTTTAATCCCAGACGGTGTAAGAAATAGAAAGATAATTTTATTTCCTTGTGTCATTTCTGCAGTGGAGTGGTTGGTTAGTTTGTTGGTGCTTTGCCTTGGGCTGATGACCAGCTCACCTAATGCAAGCCCCTTCACTTCACTGCCCACTCACTGGTGTGTGTGTGTGTGTGTGAGAGAGAGTCTAAGTGAGGGACTGCCACAAGCAGAGCTAATTGAGGTCTGAGGGAGTGTGTGTGTGTGTGTGTGTGTGTGAGAAAAAGAGAGAGAGAGAGAGAGAGAGAGAGAGAGAGAGAGACTTTCCTTGGAGGCCACTCGTCAGTTGCCATAGCGACCTGCCTTCCACCTTGGGTCCGTCTTTTTGTGGAGGTGTATATGGAGGTGGAGGGCTCTTTCTCTTTCTCCCTTTATTTCTCTCTCTCAGTCTCTCACTCACCTTCTTTTACTGTTCTTTCTTTAGTTTCTTCCTTTCTTTCTCAGGAAGCCTTTAAAAGCAGGTTTTCTTCAAGTAAAGAAAGGAGCAGGGCATGGATCTAAAATTTGTTATAAAATCATGCAGTTACGGCTCAAGGGCTTCAATTCGTGTTCACATCAAACATCAGAATGGAGGAACTTTCATTGTTCTAGACATGTTCTAGGGTCCTCTTGGGCCCCATGTTTACTCAGCATCCTTTGACTCATCCTCACCCACCTGTACCCCTGACAACAGAGAGATATGAAGCTGAAACACTCTCCATTTAATTCATTTTTGAAATGGTAGACATGTAACAATTCACCTGATTCATGATTTGATTCACGATACTGTGTTCAGAATTCGATTTTCCTCACTAAGTCCATCCATCCATCCATCCATCCATTATCTGCAGCCACTTATCCTGTCCTACAGGGTCGCAGGCAAGCTAGAGCCTATCCCAGCTGACTATGGGCAAGAGGGTGGGGTACACCCTGGACAAGTCGCCAGGTCATCACAGGGCTGACACATAGACACAGACAACCATTCACACTTACATTC
>JAOBAM010000010.1:35270365-35281815 GCA_025212355.1 Notarius kessleri | reverse complement strand
GGACACGGGGAGAACATGCAAACTCCGCACAGAAAGGCCCTCGCCGGCCACGGGGCTCGAACCCGGACCTTCTTGCTATGAGGCAACAGCGCTAACCACTACACCACCGTGCCGCCCTAATTGCATGTTATGATTTTCATAATTGCATATTGGAGTCGTGTGGGTCTGATGGTGCAGAGACGGTGTGTAAAATCTACATAAGGACAGCTTTTGTGCAATTTTCTTTCCAAGTTTTGAAATGCCGTTAAATAGAAACGCGTTTTAAACATTTATTGATGGAGTTCAGCCTCTACACTTGCGTCTTCATTATAAGTGACAGAAGCCAAAAGTGTGTGGGGTGTTTTTTCTTTTCTCTCCCTTCATTGCATGAAAAGGTTGAGATCTTGTAGTACTCCTTTAAAGGGGAGCTGAAGTCCTTTTTGACTTGCTTTATTTCTTAAAGTGGTGTTAATTAAAATTTTCGGTTTTATTAACCTTTATGTCGCGACTCATATTGGCATATTATATTACTTATCGGCCTTTTCGGTTTTTAGCCATGTTGAACGTAGTCTGTGTGGTCCACAGCAGGCGTCGCTTATCCGTGTGATCTTTACGAGACTTGTGCGAGACGTCAAACCTGAAGTGTCAGCGCTGCCATTTTGCCATTTATAATTCCAATTTAGATTGAGATTTGCCAGCTTTATCAGTGATGGCGTGTCAGTCCTGTGTACTGTGGCGCGTGCACCTGAAGGTGTGCCGAGTAGACTCCAGCACGTGTGCTGTGAACAAGGTGCACCTGAGCTCAATGAAGGAACTATTTGCCTATTTAAGGACTGCTGATGCATTTGCATCGTGAAGTATTACGATGCACGTTACCGAGCCTTTAAACCTGTTGTCTTGACTTCCTGTTTTTCATTCTTGTCCTTGCTTAGCCTTTGATGTACTGTTTGCACCTTGACCGAACCTTTTGCATGTATTCTTGTTTTTGATCTTGCCTGATGTTTTGGTGTGTGTGTGTGTGTGTGTATTCTGTACTTTATTAAACTGTATACTTCTGCACATGCATCCGCCTCCCTCACGTACGTGACTTGGAGATTATTCCATACGACTTCGAGCCAACGTAGAGAAGAGTTGGAAACACGACAGGATAAGGACGAGTCCGTTGTGCTGGTATTTATGTCATTACTGTCGCACGATTAAAACGTGCCAGATCAGGTGGCTGGTGGGTTTTCAAAATCATAAATACATATTACACTGAGCGTATTTCCCACATAATCCTCACTAAGTTTTCGGACAGCACTACAAAATGGCGTCTCCACTATATAGTGAGTAGGGAGCGATTTCAGACACAGAAAATTTCTGGCTTGTTTAAATCAGTATTCGAAAGAGGGCGCATGGGTCTTTTGACAACATCGGTCACTTTGACTTCCACTGTACATTTTATTTTCGTCCTACGATGTGTCAAATCTTCACAGCCATTGCTTTGACACATGGACTGATGGCATGTTCCATTCAACTTGCTATAGCAGTGACCAAATGGCCATCAGAAATGCATTCCTACACTTCTTTATAAAATGAGAAATGGGGATTTTGATGACAAACTTGCCTTCAGTTCCCCTTTACCTACACATGCCAATTCCAAGTTATTCTTCTATTCTCTTGCCTTTCTCTACAGAATCAGGACGTGGCCCCTCTGCCCAGTGGAAATATTGTGCATTATACTCCAGCCTCTTTCCTCCACCGATCAAATTCCTCATCTCTTGTGGCACCGACTCGGCAAGCCCAAGAGGTGGCACTCCTCCAAAACAAACAGGCCCAAATAGCAGCTGGTCATCCGACCAAGGAGGAGCATGGTTCCTCAAAGACAAGTCAATGGTGAGAGATGTGGGGATGGTGTGTGAGATTTTGAAAGAGTTTTGAATGAAAGTCTCTTCCTCTTTAAAGAATTAAAGGAGTGAAGACTACTCAATCAAGTAGCAATCTGAAAAGGGAAGGATGGTCACAGAGGAGAAGGATCTGTGAATTATTTTAATGCTTTTTTTTAAATTTGTTACTCCTTTATTGATTTGAAAATTTTGACCTGGCAATTAGGATATGGGTATTAAATGATTTTAAAATGACTTCAGCTAGCTCAGAGTAATCAGAGACATTCAGGGAAGTTCATTTGTGAGCCAATGTGATCAAGCTTGGTTCATGAGTCCATTAAAAGTGATAAATCACAATCATTCAGCTGCTCCTGTTAGGGGTTGCCATAGTGGATCTGTTTGTGTTTCTTAAGCATAAGAAAAAAGATGGTGTAACAATTTACTCAATTCACGATTCGATTGGGTTCATGATTTGACTTTCTCACCATTTAAGTTAAAGAAAATTTTACCATTGCATTATGGGCATTTGGCAAATGCTCTTCTCCAGAGCTACGTACAATGTACCCAGGGCAGTTGGGGGTTTGGTGCCTTGTTCAAGGGCACTTCAGCTATTCCTGCTGGTCCAGGGAATCGAACCAGGAACCTTTTGGTCCCAATGCTGCTTCTCTAACAATTATGCCATGGCTTCTACCAAAAATGCAATATTTTCATTCTTTAGATTAAATATCCCTTTTCTTAACAAACCCTGGTTTCATTTTTGTAATGACCTACAATAATTTACCCACATTCATAAAGGGAGTAAAATATAATGGCCTATTAGCTAAAAATATTCCTTTTAAAGATGAAAAGTTAACAAATGGTCCTTTTCAACTTCCATTTGTTCTTTAGTGTTCAGTAGTCTGTAAAAAGAGAATCTGATTTCTTAAATCTATTTGTACAGTCAAGTGCACAACAGCTCTTTCCATTTTAGACCTGTTTTTGTGGCATTAGAGCAGTGCTTCTTCCACCTATGGTGAAGTCATGTGTGTTCCCACTATTGTATGTGATTATGGCCCCTGCTGTCTAAACAACACAATTGGTGACGGCTGATTGAGATTAATTTTTCACTTCACTGATTCATATGGTGCTAAATTGGGAACCAAATCAGACCAGAAATGTGGGTGGGATCTGACGAGACCAATAATTATCCATTTGTACCATTATGCCCTGGTTCGGTCTCTAAATACACCACGCAGTTGGTTTAACGGTTTATGTACAGTATAGGACACCAGTGCAATATGTTGTAAGGCATCAGTGTTTTGCTGTGTGTCTGCTGCAAATTTCACTGCTCTGTTGTACATGTGTGCTGTTGCTGCTGTGTTGCGTGTCAGGCCGAGAGAATCTTATGGATTTACCAAGTTAACAGCTCCAGACAGGTCAGTGTGCTTCATGCTTCAATAAAGCGTTCTAAATGCATGCGTGAGCCTGAATATCTTGTCAAACATCTGTACACCTGTCTCCATCTCGATCCTGGCTTTTATGCTAAATTTTATATTGATTTTTCATGTTCTCAGTAGTGCATTTATTAGTAACCAAACTTGTAAAAAGTGGCTTGTGTCACTGTTGGCCAAGATAGGTTCTCAAATGTGACTGGTCCAAAGCACTTCCTGAACCAGTTTGGTGTTTTAAAACCAACAGAAGACTTCACCAATCTGTATGCTGTTTATCTTTTGTGCTGATCAGTTGTTTTTGTTCACAGGAAGAAGTCCATATCCACTCCTTCACTTGATGGAAGCCACAAGCAAGATTCCAAAGGTCTGTCTGCTGTATTTTCACACTCTTCATTTGAATGAACTGCCTGTTGAACTAATTGGTTCCTCTTTTTCCATTTCCATATTTCCTGTGTGTTATTTGGCTGAAGTGGGTGTTAAGAAGGACCGCCTGTCTCGGGCTGAACAGGAGCGGCTACAGATCCTGGAGGAGATGAGGAAGAAGACTCCAGTCCTCACTGACAGCAGCTGGATTCGCCAGCGCAGCACCTGTACCGTCCACAAGGAGCCCATCAATGTGACTCCACTGAGAAGGTTCGTCTCATGGTCATGTGACACTCTGGAGGAACTTTATACGTTGTCATCAAACTTAAAGCAAATGTTATTTTTGGAATTTTTCTGCATGCCTAAGCCTCTTTCACCTCATTAGCTTGTTGGCTCATTCGGCCATAAGGCTGATGAGCTGTTGCCATGGCGTGGTGTCCATTTGTAAATGGTTCAGTTAAATTGTATCTCCTTTATCGGTTCTCCATGGATTTCCATTCCGATTTTTGTTTGAAAGAACTCTTCACTCCGCACAAAACTTGGTCATTGTTTTGTTAATTAGATCAAATAACATTTTCCAGGCCTTATTAGAATTGTGCACCTCATTCGATTTCAGTTTTGATGAAGGTTTTGGGTAGATCTTCCCTTGAGGAACAAAACTTGGTTGTTTTTGTTGTAAACAACTTGCTTACAACTTTCAGTTATGATGGTTTTATTTGAACGAACTAGACCTTCTGCACAAAACTTGGTCATTGTATTCAGTTTTTTGCAAACAAATTATTTAGGTCAACTTGATTTTTTTTTTTTTCCCAGACTAGAATTGTACCTCCTGTCTCATTTATCATGTGAGTTCAGTTCTGATCGTTTTGCGTCAATCTTCCCTCGGGGAACAAAATGTAGTCCTTCCCTTGTTGTAAACAATTAGTCATGGAGGTTGGTCCTCTTTCACACAGTCACAATTCAGTTCTGTTTGGTAGTCATGGAGGTTTTGATGGTAGACCAGATGACCACCTACATCCTTGATGTTCTGGTTTTACAGTAAAAGCACAGTTGTAATGTTTGAACATTTTATCATGTCCGTAATGTCATGTAACAATCCATTCTGTCTCACCCTTGTAAATCCATAACCGGTAAGGTTTCCTTATTTTGGTTTTCATTTCCTGCTCTTCTGAGAGTCACTAGCAGAGGTTAGCTCTCATGCTAGTACAGCACATCAAGGTGGTGGGGAAATCAGCATGTACTTTTTAAAAAAATAAAAAATAGAAACGTGGCCGAGTGAGAATCAGCATAATATTTCAAATTACTACTTTATAGTAAGAAACCTTAATTCCTAATAAAGTAGAATTTTATGACCGTCAAACCCAAGAGTCCCTCTCTTCTGAAATTGTAAATCAAGACGTAGTGTAGGCACCTCTGTTATACAATCAGAATTAAAGCACTTTCATTGAGGAGATAAGTTACTGAATGAGATTTTGTTAGTCAGTGTAGCATGGTGTGTGTAGCTTTGTTCATTTTTGTTGAAATGTATTAGAATGAGTTGTGTTGGGCTTTTGAAAGTAATACAGGACTATACATCCTGTTTTGATGGATCATTCTGGTTCAGTGATCCAGATCAGCACCAAAAGTCATAGCAATGTAATTCAGCCCAGGGGTATTCATGTGAAATTTTGTGTTGAAAACTGAGGGAGGAATATGTCTGAAGAGTCTCCGTCATCCAGGTCATAGTAAATTCAGTTCTGTTTGGTAGTCATGGAGGTTTTGATGGTAGACCAGATGACCAGGGAGGAATAGCATCCTAAAAAAAAAAGTCAAGTAGAAAGATCCTGAGTAAGAGTAACAATTTGCGCTAGTGCAAATTAACTGTCTGTCCTTGTCTGTATAAACGGTCTCTTCAGACCGTTTTGATTTTTGTCCTATTATAGGTGACCCTGCAAAGTATTTCCACTTTAAGTTCTTTGAATTTTGTGGATAAAATATAAAAATAAAGGGAGATTTCTGCTCACAGAAAACACTGAGGGATGCAAACTTTTGCACACAGCTACTGTATATATTTACGTAGCAATATCTCAGTGCTGTTCATGTTAGCACTTGTATGATTTCATCTTCTAATCTAATTGATCAAGTATATTTTACTTTGCTATCCTGGTCTAAATGCCACAAGGGCATGTTTTTACTCCCAAAATGCTTTTGTTTTTGAGAGTGCGCCACCACAAAGTCTTAATTTCTCATGTTTTTAAAAGTATGGCGTTTAGTTTTCTTTATATAACTTTTTTTTTTTTATTTTTTAGAAATGTTCTTTCCATGATGTAGCCTCAGGTGCTGGCATGGCAGTAAAAAAAAAAATCACTCTTGCTTACCTTAATTTAATTGAGCTGAACTGATTGTTTTATACATGAACGAGTCTCATTTTGCCTTTGTGTAGCTCTTGGGTACAAATTAGCTGCGGTCTTGCTGTCATGGTATAAATTGTCTTAAAGCATTGATCGGAATGCTGTTTGTTCTTCATGGTTTAATTTCAGACACGAGTCTCTGGACAACGTCCACACGATCAGCAGCTCCTCATCGAAACAGTTCTCCAGCTCGTCTCAGCCCCTCTCCAGCCTGAGCAGCATCACTCCTTACCGGGGATACTCGGGCCGCTGCAGCCTGGGCCCTGGAGCCGCCATTTTCTCCAACGCTTTAAGGCAGAGCTCCTGGTCTCCGTCTCCCGTGTCTCCTGTATCTGATGCTGAGGAGGCGTATAACCGTTCACAGCAGCCTGACAGGTATGGAGTATGGGTGGTGGACTGGACAGGAAATGGCAAGGGTTTTCAAAATGTTTGCAGCTTGGGCGCTCTAACCGTAATAAATTTTCATAGATGCTTTAGTACGTAATCTAATGATTCAAATATTAGGCTTAGTTAAATGTGTAGAAGAAAGTTTGGATATTTACATATACCCCTGCTCTGAAGGTGGGTATACTGGTTTACCTCTCAGTCCATATTGCAGTCTGCCCAAAACGCCCTTTTTCTCACCAACCACAAATCATAGCCACTTGGTATTTGGTACCAAACTTCAGCTTGGGGTTCTATACCATGCATACCATTTTCAGGTCTGTTGCACATCAACTTCCTGTTTACCGACAATGTATTTACGAAACTTGTATAGCGTGGATTTACCAAAATTTCACAACACTTTTCTCAGCAACTACAAATCGCAAGTGCTTGATATTTGGTTCCAAGCTTCAGCTTGAGGTTCTATACCATGTATACAGATTTCAGGTCTGTTGCACATCAACTTCCTGTTTTACTGACAATGTATTTACAAAACACACAGGGTGGATTTTGATGCCATTTCAAAATGACGGTTTACCAGGATGCTATTTGAAACCCCTGGGGAGAACACTGCTCTTTACTTGTTGCAGGTTTAATTATTTGTTGAAGTCAACATTCCTAAGTGTCCTGTTCCTTTGATTGCTTGTGTTCTGATGAGCGAGAGCAGGGGGATACGCAAGTGAGCAGTAGCACAGTTGATCTTATTTGAGTAGAAAGGTTCCCCGTGTTTGTTGACTCGCACGGCCATAGGCTGGTGAGCTATTGCATCACGTGGCGTCTGTCCACAATTCACAAATTGCTGCTACTCCTGGAGTTTAATGGATTTTAATTTTGTTTCAAAGATCTAGTCAGTATGCACAAAAGCTACTCCCTGGACTTTTGTGACTTCTCATTAACAAGTTGCTAATTAGGCTGGTTAACGAACTTGTAGGAAAATTACTACTCCTTCAGTTTTTAATGGCTTTTGATTTGGCTTTGTTCAGAAGATCAAATTGCTCCCATGAAGAGCAACTTGGCTCACAATAAACAAGTCTGGTTTCTCATGCTACGGCTGTGAGAGCTACTGCATTGCTGATGTGCTGGTAAAAATTGAGAAGCTACTTTATCAGTTATGAGGTTTTGATTTAAGTCCAGTCCAACACTGGTAACTATAAAAACTTTCATCCTGGTAACAAAAAGGGAAATTTTCTTTGAGAACTGCTGATGGATGAAATATGAAGACTTAAAAGCACTTGATGTCTTTTCATTGCTTCACCAAGACCATTTAAGGGGAACTGAAGGCAAACTTATCAAAAATCAAGTTCATTTTATTAAATATAGGAATGCATTTTTGATAGCCATTTTGTCACTGCTATAGCAAGTTGAGTGTTTGAAATATGCTACGTAATCAGTCCATGTGTCAAAGCAATGGCTGTAAACGAGGTTCGCTGAGACCTGTGCGAGACATCGTAGGACGGAAGTAAAACGTACAGTGGAAATCAAAGTGGCCAACGTTGTCAAAAGATGCACGCGGCCTCTTTCGAATGCTGACGTAATCAAGCCGGAAGTTTTCCCTGTGTCGGAAATCACTCACTATATAGGGCACTATATAGTGAGGACGCCATTTTGAGGGGCTGTCCGAAACCTTAGTGAGGATTATGTGGGAAATGCGCTCGGTATAACATGTATTTATCACAAATACGTGCATGTATTTATTTTTTTGAAAACCCACCAGCTGCCTGATC
Source organism: Notarius kessleri (assembly GCA_025212355.1). NCBI lineage: Eukaryota > Metazoa > Chordata > Actinopteri > Siluriformes > Ariidae > Notarius > Notarius kessleri. The sequence goes on along the minus strand of JAOBAM010000010.1, from coordinate 35,273,641 downwards.
TGGCACGTTTTAATTATGCGACAATAATGATGTAAATACCAGCATAACGACTAGTCTTTTATCCAGTTGTCTTTCCAACTCTTCTCTACTCCACGTTGGATCAAAGTCATATGGAATAATCTCCATCACTGATGAAGCTGGCAAATCTCGAAATTAATCTAAATTGGAATGATCTGGCCGTTGTGTAAACAATTTTCAAAATGGCGGCACTGACCCTTCACGTTTGAAGTCCCGCACAAGTCTCGTGAAGATCGCGCGGATAAGCGACGCTTATAAGGTTAATAAAACCGAAAACGTAATTGAACATGTTAATTAAGAAATAAAGCAAGTTTAAAAAGGACTTCAGTTCCCCTTTAATCTCTTCAAGGCTAAGATGAGTAATTTGTAGGAGGAGAAATGAAGTGTTTTGTTCAGCCATCTTGGCAGGGTTAATTTTTAAATCGCTGTTTTTCAGGAACACTAATTTGGTGTTGTGTCGGATTGATGCTAATGTGTAACTGGATTAATTTGGTTACTTAAAAACGTGGCCTTCAGTAGCCAATTGGAATTCATCAGGCACTTCACAGGGTTAGGATTGAACTGCCTTCACAAACCTTTAACAGTCTTTATCTGCATTCTCTTTACCGGGATGTGTAACTTGGCAAGAACCGGCTACCAGGGCTGCTAGTCGGGAAGGATGCTTGGACCCTGTAGATTGATTTCTTGTGACTCAACTTTTCTTAGTCAACATTTAATGACCCTGCCATGCGATGTTTGTTTGATAACATCACATCTGTAACGCACGCATCACACGTTTCTCCAGGTGCTTTTGAAAAGTACTAACTTCCACCTACAAGATATTTTGTCATGGTTTCTTCAACCATTTATTGATGCATTAGCATTGAAGTAACTAAGTACCGTTTGGGTAAATTTGGCATGACTGTTAACAACCGAGTGAATGATTTATGATCGTTAGTGTTAACAGTGATTTGCACTCACCTTATTTTTAAGCCACTCTGGACACTTATGAATGATTACGTGGTGATTATGGGTTGGGTGTTTTGAGCATGGTTAATAATTTAAAGTTGAGAGAATACTCAATCAATAGAAACATTATCGTTGTGTAATGTTTGTTTATGATGGCTACCAGTTAAGCATTAGTGAGTAATATGTTAGGTTTTCTTTTCCTGTGTTTTCTTCCATACTGAAATATTTTTATCCACTTTAATAGAAGCTAAAATGATTTAAAACGAACAAGAGGCGTGGCATGATGAAGTGGGTGCATGATGACTCATAATGCGAAACTGGTAGCTATAAGCTTTCCTTGTTTGGCTCACTGTCCATCAGCTCATGCTGTCTTTTTGTCTTCTACATGTCGTCTGTCTCTGTTTGGTGTGATCTGTGTCCACATCCACCTCTGTCACGCATCGTTGATTTTGATTTGATTTCTGCGTTGTCTGTCATTTATCATCTTTCCACTGAACTCGATCACTCCTTCATTCGCTACTTCGGCAGTGTATTCAACACGTTCTCTCTCTATCCATCTTTTACACAGTAAACTCTGTGTTTTAACTGCAGTGCCTCCTTTCCAACATCTCTTTCCCCTTCTCTTCGTTGCCCCTCTCCAGGCAGAATGTGTTGGGTTCATCCAACATGCTGGCTACGGAAATTCGTCCTGGCCCCGACATGCCACAGCTTCACACTCGCGTATCAGTGGGTGAACTGAAAAAGGCCCTGCTGCAGCAAAGCTCAAGCTCAGCTGCCTCTCATAAAGTGTAGGGGTGTGTGTGTGTGTGTGTGTGTGTGTGTGTGTGTGTGTGTGTGCTTTTGCAATTCTTGAACAAATTAATAGGCACAAGAATGGCGTGTGAGTAACAGTGTCTAATCCTGCAGGACTGGTGCTGGAGATGATGCACTTCAGGACTGATGATAAATCATGTGGCTGAATGAGCTTTAACAAGCTTTAACCTGTAAAATGTATTAACATCAGTGTTAATACTACTTGCACTGTGCTGATGGAGTTATACACTTGTTGTACTGACTCGCTTTCTCTCTGACTTGACTGTTTTATCATTCTTCCTGCAGTGCTGAAAGTGGAGGCTCTGACACAGTCCCAGACCCATCAGTGAAAGCAGGACCTGATGGCGGTCGTCGTCGTACTCGGCGCTACATACCAGCAGGGGCTGCCGAGAGCCGGAAAACCAGCGAGCGTTTCCGAACACAGCCGATCACAGCATCTGAGATGCAGGAGAGCTGTGGGTATGTCGCTGCAGGTTACAATGGTTTCCTGCTTCACTGTGTTTGTGGTGGTCAAAAAGGCACGTGTTGCATTTATTTATTAACGGCAGCCGAAAGGGTATGAAGAATAACTGTACAATTCGATCAACAAAAACTGCTCATGTCGAGTCTTATCTTGGCACGTCATTAATATATACAGATCTATCAAATTAGTGCAAAGTAAAAACAAAACTCAAATCAGTTTTTTTTCCAAGTATTCCTTCTAAATCTAACATTAGAGGTATGTGTTCAGGAAAAGAAGGAAATTTTGGTAGTTAAATTAGGTTTTAGTTTGACGTCAGTTACTTGTTACAGTGAAGGGATAAAGGTGCTGTAATCTATAAAAATGTATTGTAATAGTAACGCAACATCTTATTTAAATTGATGATCTGTTAAAGCTTTCTATTTCTGAAATGTCCACCAACAGGACGCATTAGATCAGCCCAAGCTGATGTTATTTATAGTTGGTGAGGTTTGGATGAAACCTATTCCGTTCCAGTCAGTCATGCAAACACAATAACTCCAAGGACTCAATAATAAATGACCCCTGGCTATACTTGACTGATCCCTGGGTGTCCTAGAACACCAGTTCTCTGAGAACCACTTCTTTATAGAAGGACCAGTAAAAAAAAAAAAAAACTTGTCTGAATTGATGTTTTAATAAATGTTTAAATAGTATTGGCTGGCTTGCTGCTTTTTTTTTTTTTTTCCTTCCTTCATTCATAGTATATCGGATATATTCCTATATACTTTGACTCTTTTTGAATATACAAAGACTCGTATACTATGAGTCTTTGACTCATTCAGTATCCTGCTAGCTGAATGGAATATATCCAATATACCATGAAAGAAAGCCATTGTTATACGTTCCTTTTGGGCGTTCAATGCGTCTCTCAAAATCTTCCACATTTAACGAAGCAAACCTGGCGGCCATGTTTGTTTACAAATTGTCAGTCGCTTGCTAGTGTGGAAGTCATGACGTGTTGTCTTGACAACCATGCAACATTGTAAACCGGATTC
>JAOBAM010000010.1:33249693-33260634 GCA_025212355.1 Notarius kessleri | reverse complement strand
GACTTGTCCAGGGTGTACCCCGCCTTTCGCCCGTAGTCAGCTGGGATAGGCTCCAGCTTGCCTGCGACCCTGGAGAAGGATAAAGCGGCTACAGATAATGAGATGAGATGAGACAAATAGAATTTTGATAATAAAAAATTTGCCTTCAGTTCTCCGTTAAGATAAAGACAAACATATATTAGTTCAGGAAAGCTTCCCATGCTGCCACACATCATGACCTGCTACCCTTTCGTGGTGATTTACACTTCAGAGCTTCAGCTCATCAGTCGCTCATGCTTTTATCCTGTTCGAAGTTTTCCCCAAGGTTACTGCTTATGTTTCATTATTATAACCACACAACGGGGTGGAAACGGTCACCATATGTTTGCATGTTTATTCTTGCTGTTGCTGCACTGTTCATTAGCCATTCTCAGAAACATTAGTTTTAAAAATAATTGGTGGATTTAATTGGTGCAAAACAACTCGGAGGCAAAGCTTACTGTGTGCTCTAGTTATGACAAGTACCTATGGTAATTAACGCCACCCTGTAACACTTTCCCGCATTGGAAAACATGGTTTTGCATGATCGCACTTTTTTCTTTACAAAGTGCATGCTGATTGCAACTTGTAAATCCTGCAAAAAATCAGCACACAGTCGATTATCCTTTTAAACCCTTCCATTAATTCTGCAATCGGACATCACAAGTGTCGTTTTCTAATTTTCTCGACCTGATCAAGTGAGTAGAAAGCAAATGTTCATCTGAGTGCTTAATATTCTTGAGGGAGAGGTTGGGTGCAATTGCCCAGCATTAATATTTAACAACGTGGAGTGTTTTGATCTCAGAATATCTCTCGCCATGTCCATGAAGAGCTTTTGGATTTGATCTTGCCAAGGTCATGACTATGAAATCCATCTGCTCTTTATTTAGAAAGAATACAGAAACTATACAGAAGGATATTCTTCATATTCGGTTTACGCTGCAGTCGTTTTCCATGATGTGATCTTTATGTGTATGCCGGGATTCGTAATGATCCTGAAAATTAGAATAGCACTCATTAAATATGAAATGAGTTCATTGCTGTTATAGGACAGGCTACAGTAAACTGATGTGCTTCGGAGCAGAATCTGATTCAATCTGATGCCTATAAAAAGATTTTACCATGTTTATTGAATATAATAGAGAATCCATGGATCGTTTAAAACGACCTTAGTATGATGTTGACAAGCAGTTTTATATGACTGTATCATCAGTGTCTGTTGTATGCAATATAACCTGTTACTGTCTCTGCAGTCACTGATCAATCAACATGATGTGATATGGTGTGATGTCTGAGAGCCTGGTGTCTGGAGTGCCTTCTGGGAGTTTGGATTGACATAGACTCTGGAAATACTAGTTAAATGCAAAGGATTTGGTTTCAGGTTCTATATTCCATCATATTGACTGTGTTTATATCTTGCTTTTACGTAGCTCTAGGGTATTATCAGGGGTACTCACTGTGCCGATGGGCTGCCTGCAAGATTTTCCAACACCAGTCAAATTGCTGAGTAGCTTGGTCCTAGTTCCAGAGCTGTTTTTGTAGTTTTCAAGTGCAGAACATCCGGTTCTTGGCACCAAAGTATTGTAGGTCTGGAACCCAAATTGATAATGACAAGAGCTTTGAAGCAAAGTCAATCAGTTGCCATAACACAACTTGAGCAAATAAAGTAATTTTCATGATTGTCATGAATAGTTTTCAAATATCATTGAAAAGATTAGTCAAAGTAAATATTGCAACTGGTGGCATGGTGGTGTAGTGGTTAGTATTGTTGCCTCACAGCAAGAAGGTTCTGGGTTTGAGCCCAGTGGCTGATGGGGGCCTTTCTGTGTAGAGTTTGCATGTTCTCCCCGTGTCTATGTGGGTTTCCTCTGGGTGCTCTAGTTTCCCCCAAAGACATGCAGGTTAAGCTAATTGGTGGCTCTAAACTGACTGTTGGTGTGAGTGGTTGTTGGTCTCTATGTGTCAGCCTTGTGATGATCTGGTGACTTGTCCAGGGTGTATCCTGCCTCTTGCCCATAGTCAGCTGGGATAGGCTCCAGCTTGCCGGTGACCCTGCACAGGATAAGCGGTTATGGATAATGGATGGATGGAAATATTGCAACCAGGAAGGTCTTGTTGGAAGGAATAAGCATTTTATTGGCAAACACAACAAACCAAATAAAAGCTTCCTGTTGAGGGTGTCTTTCTGCCTATCGCCCAGTGTTCCAGGGGACCCCCTACAACCTGACCAGGTTACTGACTTTGGATGGGCTTGTGAACTCATGGAAGCGCAAGATATTTCTTTAACAAGTGTTTCTGGCTCCTTGCACTGGCTCCACCACCAGTACTGATACCTCAATGGAAACAAATAAGTATGGATTCAAACAAACAAGGGTGATATGATAGGAGGGATTATATTTGATTAAATGCAAATTGAGTCATAAAAAATATGTGAATGCTAACCATACCCCAATGGTAACCTTATTACTGTATTTTCTTTCATACAATTTGAATTGTGAGACTATGAATTTGCAAGTGTGAGATCATACTGATGGAAACCTGTTTGGACTTGTTTGGTGGTACATGCAGTTATTTCCTCGAGTGTATGGAAGTTCTGTGATTTTTAAGTCTTGGTCACAATATTTTAATAATAGTGGGCAGCACAGTGGTGCAGTAGTTAGCACTGTCACCTCACAGCAAGAAGGTTCCAGGTTCAAACTTCATGGTCAACAGGGGCCTTTCTGTGTAGAGTTTGCATGTTCTCCTCATGTCTGTGTGGGTTTCCTCCAGGTGCTCCAGCTTGCCCCTCAGTCCAAAGACATGCAGATTGGGTAAAATACCCAGCTGCTGGGGTTGAACAAGCCAGTGCATACTTAGTGCTAGTCCCAAGCCTGAATAGACTGGGGAGGGTTACATCAGGAAGGGCATCTGGTGTAAAAAAGTATGCCAAATCAAATATGTGGACCAGATCTACTGTAGTGATCCTGAATGGGAGGAGGGAAAGGAGGTCACAATATGCTTGTTACAGTATCCACTCGAAACACACGTTCTATGATAAAGATGTAGAAGCAGTTTCTGAAATTTAGTCCTTCATGTGTTTTGGGCGTTTGTTACTGATATATGATAGACAGTAGTGTTGTAGTACTTGAGTCCAGTTTCAAGACTTTTTGAAGGTCTTGGTTTTGTCTTGGAATCAACCGCATTTTTACTCGATCTTGTCTTGGTCTTGGACATAGAGACTCGAGATTTTATTTCAAGATTGGTCTTGATCACAACTGCAGGGATTTCACAAAATTACCTGTGCATTGTCTGATTTATTTGTTCACATCATTACTGTGATTAGATGTAAAACTTCCTGCTTCAAATGCGACCAATTATGTGACTCATGGCTAATTTAAAAAATGTCTTCCTGTTCACGGCTGTCACCCCTCCCCACCCCCTTCACACACATTGGTCTGGTCCTGGTCTTGACTCGGTCTCACCCTGCCTTGGTTTCAGTCTTGACTTGATCTCAACCCCTCAAAGTCTTTGTCTTGTCTCAGTCTCAGTCCACTCTAGTCTTGGTCATGACTTAGTCTCGGTTTAGGTGGTCTTGACTACAACATTAATAGACAGCTGCAGCTCTAGATGCTGGGGATAATTCTTGTTTTATCCTCTACTAAAAGTTCACCCACTTTGCCATTTCTTTTTCATCTCCTACCCTCTCTATCCGCCTCTTTGTTTGCATCCCTCTCTGCAAGAAACACAAGATTTTAGAACACTGCAGAAAGGTCTGGAACATCCCAAAGACAGAAATGTCAAACATGTGGTATGCCTTTAGCCAGGGGCATCCTTCAGCCCTTTTTTCATATATCTAAATGATTGAGAATCAGTTGAAAGAGTACAGCAGAGCACAACAAGAAGCATATGCTGGATTTATGCTACTGGGACTGGAGTACCTAAGGCTGAATTAAACACCATTCAAGAAAGAAAAAAACACAATCAGTGGCACATTGGGTTTTTTCCCTATGCAGGAGCTAATTATTGATTTGAAACCGGAATTGATTTCATCTTGGCTTTACTACCTGCTTTGTGAACTTTTTTTCCAAGAGGAAAAATAGGTCAGGACCTTATTGGAAGCTTAACGTCTATACCATGCATTTTTAAAGACCCAATCAGGGTATTGTTAAAGGAGGGTTTTCTTGCATAAATTCTGAACATCATAAACTTGCCACCTCAAAGAACACTTTAGGAAAAAAGAAAGATACAATCTGGCTTCCTTAAAGTTTGTCCATTACAGGCATTTAGCAGATGATCTTATCCAGAGCAGCCTGGGGGTTAGGTACCTTGCTCAAGGGCACTTCAGCAATTCCTGCTGGTCCAAGGAATTAAACCAGCAACCTTTTGGTCCCAAAACTGATTCTCTAACCATTAGGCCATGACTTCCCCATGTAAAGAAGCTTGAAAAAGTTCCATGTAGAACCATACATCAAAGGTTTTCTTGTCAGTGAGGCTGTCAGTAGAACCCTGTTTAGGATACAAAAATCTCTGGGTTGAATAAGAAACAGTAACTGTTGCTGCCTCACAGCTTCAGAATTACTATTTGTGTTCATGGGTTTCCTCTGGGTTCTTCAGTTTCATCCCACCACCCAAAAACATGCAGTGGATGGGTTGACAACTTTTAACTGTCCATAGATGAATGAGGGTGTGCAGGACTGGTGTCCCATCTGGTGTGTATTCTTACATCATGCTTAGTGTTTCCAGGATAGGCTCTGGGTCCACAATAATGGGTGGTACGGTGGTGAAGTGGGTAGTACTGTTGCTTTACAGCTAGGAGGTTCTGGGTTCAAGCCCGATGGCTGACAGAGACATTTCTGTATGGAGTTTGCATGTTCTCCCAGTGTCTGTGTGGGTTTCCTGTGTACAAGCCAGTGCATACTTAGTGCTGGTCCCAAGCCCAGAAAGCTTGGGAAGCGTTGCATCAGGAAGGGCATCTGGTGCAAAAACCACCAGTGCTAGGATTAGCTATGCTATAGTTAAGCACTTAATAAAGAAAGAAGTAACCTGGATGAGGATAAAACAATTAGTGAAGATAAATTTAAGCTGTTTTTTTTTTCTTGTAGAAATGTTTTTGAATGCCATGAATTATTCATATGAAAATATTTCATTTGATACAATTAATGTTATGCAGAGTCATAGCTCTCCTTTCATGTTTATGCACATCGTGTAGGTGTAAACTCATCCTAAAGTCATGAGTCATGAATTCAATGTGACATGCCGATTTTTTCTTGCCATGCCAGAAATACTGAACCTTGAATCCTGAATACCAGGCAGCCTGGATCTTCCCACTACACCTCTTCTTCCTCCTTCGGAAATCTGTGGTTAATAAGGTGAAAGGATCCAAAAAGGCAAAGTTCTCTTGATGAATCATTATTTTTGGAGTTTCCTGCCATGCTTTGATCCAGAATAAAAGAAACTTGAGAACAGCAGAGGCGTGACCTTGTAAAGGCTAAGCATGGCGAGTAGGTGGCTGCTGAAGCCTAAATAGTGTAGTGTTGGTGTAACAAAATGCTTTTTCTTCAAAAAAAAGTGTAAAACATCATGGACCATGGCTAAAATTTTGTCTCGGTGGTCTAGGTTCCAATGGAGAGAAGCAGCAGTAGGAGTCATCTGTGTATATGATGTTTAAAATTTTTTTTTCCACTGTCCTAAAAACATCCATGATAAAATACATCTCAATAATATTATTCAGTCTGGTATATTATCTATGGCAAAAAAAAAATTCAATGAAAAAGCAAAATCTCAAAATCAGAGAGATTCCCAATCTTTTACAGCTAGAACCCCGACCACAAAAGCTCCCACGGGTCAAAATGGACCCAACCATTAACAATGCAATTACACTTGTAACACAATCATTGACATTATTGTTCAGGGAAAACAGGCCAACACAAGCTATAATGTGGCTTCACAAAGAGCTCACATTGATTAGGGAAGGAGCTGCCGAATTAGCTCTCCACAAAACAGATTTTCTATGCATATGTTAATATTAATGAATTCTCAACAGAGCTGGTGGCAGAAAAGAGAATCTGGTTGAAAATTTTATATATCTCCCCACTCACCCCTCCTTCGGGCGGTATTTTCCCCCTCAAGCTCGGGTCCTAGGCCTGGGAGTTTGAGGGTCCTGCACAGTATCTTAGTTGTTCCTAGGACTGCATTTTTTCTGGACAGAGATCTCGGATGTTGTTCCTGGGATTTATTGGAGCCACTCTCCCAGTTTGGGGGTCACTGCACTGAGGGCTCCTATCACCACAAGGACCACTGTTGTCTTCATCTTCCAAATCTTTTCTGGCTCTTCTTTCAGCCCTTGATGTAGCTCCCTCAGTAACACGCAGACACGAAGTTTTCGATTAAAACACAGGGAACTCCTTTATTCCATCGTTGTTCAATTCGTCCCGTGAAAACTGATAATAAAACAACAATTAAACTGTTGCTAATCTCATTTAACAGACATCATTAAATTAACATAGCCAACTAACAAGCTAGGTTAGCTAACTATTACAAACATTAAGTCACATACCTCGCTGGCAGCTTATCACCAAAGGAGCTAATAACTTCCACCTTTCTCCACGATGGCTTCCAGAACAAGACTTAAAAGTTAATACAAAGCAACATAAAACCATTCACTTTATGAATATTCTCCTTTTTCACCGTTACACCAAATATCTCTGTTTACATGTGCGTTCTCAAATTTATGTCCCACAGGAAGTGGCTTCCAATTAAAAGGTTCCACCCCAATGCAACATAAAACCTATGCATATTATAATGCACACAAACATAAACTGTTCACAAAATGAACACACAAACCAAAAGATTAATTTCTCCCCTCAATATTCAAAATATAATTCATACTATTAAAATAACTAATGACAGTTATACTTGATACTTCTTGAGCTTCTGAAGTTCCTTTTTCCTGATGTTATTATCACTTGGTATTGCCACATCTATCACCACAGCCTTGTTCTCCTGTTTGTCTGGTTGGTTAGCCATTAACAGTTTGTCCATCTGTATCTGGAAGTCCCACAGGATCTTAGCTTGGTCATTCTCAAACTCCTTTGAAGATGTGTCCCACTTTGACCTTGGGACTTCCAGTCTATACTTGGCACAGATGTTTCTGTATGCTATTCCAACCACTTGGTTATGGTGTTCCATGTACACTCTTCCTCCTCGCATCTTACACCCTGCTGTTCTGTGCTGGATTGTCTCAGGGGCATCTTTGCACAGTCTGCACCTGGGGTCCTGCCTTGGGTGGTAAACCCCAGCGTCTATTGATCTTGTGCTGTACTGTATATATTCTGTATTGTTTTCCATGAGTAAGCATCAGTGTCCCTAAAGCTACAGTCACACTACAGCTCCTGATGCTTTGCGATGGGTTATCAATGAAAATGAGGCATTTTGGTGGCAATGCATGGCAATGTGTACTTCATACAGGCAAGCTAAAAGTTGTGGTCACACAGCAGGCAAACACTTGGCCCTTTTCTTTTGAGGAGACCTGGCATTTTTCTGAGGAGGCAAGCTTGAGGGCTTTGTACGTATTGGTGTCTGGCAGGAGAATGATCGCTGGTGCCTTGCTCAATAGATTTCAACAATGTGTGACATCAGTGCCAAACAATCAGCGATGCTCACAAATGCGTCATCTAACCGTCACCAAACATTTGCTGAATATTCATGAACCATTCGCCCAATTAATTACAAACCTCGGCGAAGGATCGCTGACTGTAAAGGCACTTTTCAAGTCTTGGCGAAGGTTAGGCTATGCCTTGCCGTTGTGTCGCCATGAGCATTGGGGATATGGATTCGAGACAATAGGCTCAGCGAAGGTTCCCCGAGCTTCAGGAATTATTCTCAAACCCATTGTTAAGTATTCACAGCTTAGTTTTCTGACAAAAGCATCGTCATGCATGCGTTGAAATTTTTCGCAACGTTTTTGTCCACTCACGACGCAGAGACATTTCAAAAAACAAGTCACGAAGCTTGGGGAACATTCGCACGATTGGTGGCGATGCTATCAATTTTTCATCACCAAGTATTCGCAAACCCATCGTGAGCTCTAGTGCAACCAGGGCCTTAGTGACCACTGTAAATCAGGTCACTCATTTGATATCTTTCAGTTATTATTTTCTTTAAAACTTCTAAAACCGACATGACTTCTGACCCCTCACTTTGGAGCTAGTTCTTTGTGATTGTAAGAACAGAGTAAGGTGTTTCATCAAAGGCTACAAGGTTTTTTCTTTATTTCTGTAAGAAGTGATTCAGTACAGGACTATTATAAAGTAAATGAAGCCATTATAAAGTACATGGTGATGTTACGAATCTGCTGATTGTCCTGATATGTCCTTGTAAAGTTTTTTTTCCTCCCATCACAGAGAGATGTCTGATTGCTTCGCAGAGAATCATTCAGGGTCAATCCATGTTTTATGTTAATTCATCTGCAGGTTCACTTTATACTGTATTAAATATCAGTGAATAGCAGTTTCTTACAGAAGTTCACCCAACTGCAGAAAGCTCAGTTTAGTGAGCAGATAGAATTTTTCCGATCTTTGCAAATGGATCTATCACTTAGACTCTGAGTTCTTTCTGATTGTACAATGTTTTACAAACAAGTGATGCAAAATGTATTCTTTTTAAATGCTGAGCAAACCCTAATCTACTGTGTGTATGTGTGTGCATGAGGTTTCCATTCCTCTATGTGACTTCAGATTGGGGAAAGTACTTCCACTAAACCAAAAACTAACACTTTTATGGCACAAATGTCAATTTCAATTGGCAACAACATCAGGCTGAGTACTTTAGGGAAGTCTCGAGAAGGAAAAAGAGACAGGAGGAGATGGAGAGAGTTGTTTCCACCCTTGAGAGCGCTAAGAGTCAACGAGGCTATGGGCTGAGAATTCAAAGTCAGACCGTGATAAAAAACTGACAACTGATAAGCATCCACGGAGAAGCTAATTCTTGCCAATGTCTACGTGGATTCCGGTGGCTACTGACCTTTTCACCTTCATCTGATCTGTGAAGCATGTCCATTATCCTAATCCTAACCAAATTCTGGCCTTAACCATGGCAAGATCAATACCAATATGGTTTCTTGTGTGTACATAATAAAATGGGAGCAGCAAGCTTGTCAGGAAAGATGTTTTCTTTTGTATATATGTATCTCAGTGGCTTATGGTTGACCTAAATGTTTGTTTTTGATGCTAAAAGTGTCACACTGAGTCCCTGAACTGTCACAGCATTTGTTTTTGAAGTTGTACAAGGAATCGTGAGCTGGAAGCTTGAAATACATTTCAAAGTTCTTGGTTTAACACAAATATGAGGGGCATAAAAAACTGGGAAGTCAAAAATTTTGTGGGACGTACCTTAATATCTTTGCTTTGTCATAAATGTACATTTAAATGTAGGAAGCAAACTTTAAATGCATTCTGAAGAGGCAAGAATAGGGCAACAGGGCAATGAAAGCAAGAAGTAGAAGGGTACTCGGTAGAGTGTATACCTCTGCCAAGTCACTACATATCTAGTGACTATGTTGTAGTATCTACATCAAAATTAAAATCACTTGAACCTAGGATAATACTAAAGCTGTCAACAAAATTTTATCAAAATCTAGTCACTACTTTTTGAGTTACATTGGGAACAGATAAACAAATCCTGGATCCACATACATATCTGGATATGAATCAAAATCTCATCAGTTGTTCCTTGACCTATGGCTCACCTTTCCTTAGAATTTCATCTAAATCTGTTCACTAGTTTGAGTTATATTGGGAATGGACAAACAAACAAATGAGAAGGGCACTCTGTAGAGTGCATTCCCCTGCCAAACCACATGTTAGAATATCCAGATGTTTACTCATCTGGATCAACATCAAAATCAAATCACGTGACCCTAGGATAATACTAACGCTGTACACCAAATTTCATCAAAATCTGTTCACTACTTTTTGAGTTACATTGGGAACAGACAAACAAATGGAGGTGAAAACATAACCTCCTCCAACAAAGTTGGCCGAGGTCATTAAAAAGGTATGTGTTGACTCCACCCACCAATTACTGTTCATCCTGTTAATGTTCTGACTCTTTAGTTACCCTGCACATGTGGTATCGCGCACCCAGGTGAGGACATGATGGTGACTACCACCTATAGTGACATAGACCAAAGCACCACGGGGAATTATGGGATGCCAGAGAATGAAGTGAGACAAGAGAGGATCTTTGCTCAGTTCACATTAGCAGACAATCAGACCACCAGTCAGGTGAGGAACTTAAGAAGCTATGTCAACATCTGGATCGACACTCACGCCATAGACAAGTACTCAAGGGTGATTTTTCCTGGTGCATACACCCTCTTCAATATCGTCTACTGGTCCATCTACTCCTAACACACCACCGAGCAACAGGACTGGAGTAGTCCGAACTATCAAAAGCTGGGATAGACTTTGTAGACGTGCAATGAATATTCACAAGAAGAACAAGAATCTAACATCGGCGATGGAAAAAGTATCACTTCATCCATTTGCTCTTCCTTCTTGGAGTTTTTACAAGAAGTCTGAAACCTTTCAAATAATTATGTTAATAGGCAACATTTTGACAAAAAGTTAGTTCTTTCATTTTGTCTCTTTTGCTGTAGGTCACCTTCATATCAGAATTTCATGAAAATTGTTGAAAACACAAGCGTAATAGGATTTCAGATAATGAAGATCATAGCTTCTTAAATATTTTGTAGCCAGGGACCACTTTAATGATGAAATTAGTTCCGCAGACTTCATCAGTACATATTTATTTCATGAACATTAATAAATAGAAAAATATTATTGTATTGTACAAACTCAATTCCAAAAAAGTTGGAACACTGTGTAAAATGCAAATAAAATGATTTGCAAATTCAGAGTGGATGTATATTTACAAAAAAAAACA
>JAOBAM010000010.1:30527795-30537815 GCA_025212355.1 Notarius kessleri | reverse complement strand
GCAGCAATGACCTCAAACAAAGGAGGTTTGAGTAATTATAAAATCCAAGGATTCACTTACTTTTTCCACCAACACTATGGATGTTCAATAAAGACATCAAAGATTACAATTGGTGGCACAGTGGTGTCGTGGTTAGCACTGTCGCCTCATAGCAAGAAGGTTCTGGGTTTGAGCCCAGTGGCTAATGGGGGGCTTTTCTGTGTGGAGTTTGTATGTTTTCCCTGTGTCTGCATGGGTTTCCTCCCATGCAGAAAGGTGCTCAGGTTTCCCTCACAGTTCAAAGACATCCGGCTAGGTTTACATGGGATAGCCTTGGGCTGAAGTGCCCTGAGCAAGGCACCTAACTCCCAACTGCTCCCTGGGCTACTGGTTTACTGAGTACTGAAGCTGAAAGAGGACAGGTCATTACCTCAGAGGTGGTGGAGGAGGATCTATGTAGAGGAGTTTTATCCGCCTGTGTGTCTTGGTGATGCAGTTTTGGAGAACACAGTGACTCAGCACGGATTCAATATAAAGGATAAATCTCCCACACAGCGTACTTCCGGTTCGTGGCTCTTGCAGATGTTGCAGTCTACAGACTTGTGAGAGACCTGACCACTGTCCTTTGTATGTGTGCGCACTCATTCCTCACTTGTGTGCATGTGTGTGTTTACTGCTTTAGATGGGTTAAATTTCAGAGGACAATTTTCACTGTACTTGAGTGTGCATGTGACAAAGCCTCTTCTTAAATTATTTGTGTGTTGTTTGTTAAAACAGATTGTGTTTATTCATTATTGTAACTTAGATTATGATACATTTATTCATAAATGCCGGTAATTAGAAAGGGTTTACTTATTTTTTCCTGTGCATATTTATTCCAGCTTAGTGGTAGACAGCAAAGTGTTACTGACTCTCCCTCTCGCTCTCTCTGGGATGTTGAAGATCCCATCCCAAAGGTATGGCAGTGATATTAAATTGGATTGACATGAGACACTTTCAACTGCGTGAAAGCCGAGTTATAACACATTTATAAATGCATACTGCATTATGAGAATGGTCATTCTTTTATCTTCACCGTTTACTGTACTTTTTGTTTGTAATGTTTCATGAGTTAAGTTTTGATATTAGCATTAATCATTAGCATTTTGTGTTACATGACAGGCCAGTATGATGCTTAAAAGCCAAGGTATAACTTTATAAACACGTTGGTTTATAAAAATGCTCAAGAGTGCATTCGAGGTTTTGTTTTTCTTTGTAAAAAGGTATTATGGCTTTTAAAGCTCCTGTATTAAAATGTTAGCATTGTTAACATTTTAACCTGCATGATAGGCCATTCAGCTGCTTGAATACTAATTAATATCATTATAAACATGTGAAATGTGTATCTTATTGATTTATGAGAGTGTTCAAGAGTATCCATCCTTTATTTTTGTAATTAAAAAAAGACTTATTTGATTGATTTGTTCTGGGTTTAATGTGGTGAAACCCAGAAAGATACAAAAACCCTGTGGTTGTTTTTGTATTCACAGAAGAATTAGCTGGCTGTGCTGGGCACTTGCCAATTTCAGCCATTTTTTTTCTGTCTGAACAAACTGAGATGGAGTGCGAGTAAATGGGTATTGGGGAGTGTCTTTAAAATGACTGACAGGAGGGCCAATGGAAACAAGCAATCCAGGTAATAAAAGTTTTCCAAATGGAGTTTCTCAGCCAAATAATACAATTGTGCAGATGCCATGGCATCAACGATTATTTTCTATGGTGTTCTACATATTTTTTTCCAGGTTATTTGTAAAAGTAGGAAATTTTAATCGACTATTGCACCTTTAAGATTGTATGGCGTTCAGTGAAAAATGTATGAGGTAAAGTCAAAACAACAGATATGGTTTGTATATTGTTCTCTGTGGGCCTTTTGTTGATGCTCACATGAGAGGCTGAAACAAAATGCAGTTAAGACAGTGCTGCATGTCTGGTAAAAATCTAGCTGGAAAGAGAAAATAGCAACAATAGAATGTTCAGTGATAATACAAATTAACACAGCTCCCAACATTTCAGAACTGCAAAGAGGGATACAACTTGGAATGGAGCAAAATTCATTACCGCAGTATAATAATCATGACTGGAGAATCACCAAAATATTTTTTTAAAAGTATTTTACAGTTACAAATAAGGTTAAAAAAACAAACAAACCAAATAAGCATACAGATTGAAATTTGCAATTAATACTTATTTGGTTAGCAAGTAAGAAAAAACTTAATTGATAAAATAAAACAGGTCTGTTTATCAGAAATGGATGAACTTGAGCTTTACTGACAAACTCACCAGAATGAGAATTTGAACTGTCTCTGTCAATCACAAAACAGTGTGGTCAGTTCCTCCACTGAATCAAGCTAAAATTCTCTACCAATAATTATAACTGCGGGCAGTTCCTCCACTTAAATCCTACCTCAGGATTCCAAGAATTAGAACAGCTAACAGTGTAAATCACAAGACAGTGTGGTCAGTTCTCTTGATCTACAACAAATTACCAAATTCTAATCCACATCATTTTGAAAACTAAAATGGTGCACAGATTTAGTCTGAGGTGGGCATTTTGTCCATAGTTTATTTATAGGCCCTTATTCTAGGACTTTACTTCTTCGTACTCTGACAGGCGAAGTCTTGCAGGCTTTCTCAGCAGCCAAGTAAATGAGGTGGCAAGCACAACCTATGATATAGATGTTTTCATTCACATTCTTCAGGTGGAATGTTAGACCTGACTTGGTCCCTTGCATTACGTTAGCATTATCAGCACTGGAGAAGAAAACTTTATTTGTCACATGCACACTTCAAGCACAGTGAGATTCATCCTCTGCATTTAACCCATCTGCAGCAGTGAACACATGAGCATACACCCAGAGCAGCGGGCAGCCACACTACAGTGCCCAGGGAGCAGTCATGGGTTAAGTACCTTGCACAGGGGCACTTCAGCCCAAGGCTGCCCCATGTTAACCTAACTGCATGTCTGAACTGTGGGGAAAACTGGAGCATCTGGAGGAAACCCACGCTGACGTGGGGAGAACATGCAAACTTCACACAAAAAGGCCCCCACCAGCCGTTGGGCTTGAACCCAGAACCTTCTTGCTATGAGGCAACAGTTCTAACCACTACACCACCGTGCTGCCCTTGGATAGGACATTTAACCACTTCAAGTCTCTTAAAGACATTTCCTGATCTAATGCTTCAAATATTTTAACAGCAGAGGACTCCCTGCATTCAGCCATAGTAAGTAGCACAGTACTGACTAACCCCATCTCCTCATCAAAGTATCTCACTACCAGTGGGTATAACTTGACATCTTCAACATCACTACCACCATCAACGGCTAGGCTGAATGGATTTTCTTTCAAAATTTCCTGCAGACCCTTCTTAAAATTACTTGACCGGGTCCTCACTATAGACCCGGTTTTGGTCTGGGCACACCAATATTGCTTAGCTATCTCACTATTTGGAAACATTTTATAGAAGAGGGCACCAGCATGGTCTGCTGCAGCTAGCTGCATATTGTGCTCCATCAAAAAGTTGGTGAAGCTCACTTCGGCCTTTCTGACAGCCAAATCATTATTGAACTGAGTATATGATGTCAACGTAAGAGTGCTGGACAGGCCTTTTGCAGCCTGCTTATACGATGGGCAACGTACGTGTCTCCGAACGTTCCCAATGCCACCGTGAGAAACTGAGAAATCTACCAAACAGACTGTACATCTCCTATGGTACTCTGACTTCTTCGAAGCAATGACGCAAGGAAATGCCTTCATGTACTTGGGCAGAAACTTCTGGTAAGCTTTCCTGGCCTTCTTTCCCAACATGTTAATCACAAAAAATGCAAATCAAACACTTTAAACCACCAACATCGTGGCTCCGTCTGCCTTCTATGGCATGTGTGTAAAATGTACTATGCTTCCAGTTTGCTGATTACCACTGTCTAATGGCAGATGGTGTGCACGCAGCTTTCCAGGCAGGCGCATTTAAAATCAAGCGGACAATTTTTTTTATTAGCAACATTTGTTTTATGCAGGAAAATAAAGGGCCTAAGTGGAAAGGTGGGTTCTACGGTAATTTTTTGGTGAATTTTCTGCCTAAAGCAGGAAGGTTGGGAGGCCTGTGAGTGTATTATTATTGTCTTATTTAGTGTGCCACTCGGGGTGAGGGAGGTGCCTGTAAATTTTGGCGGGGCTGGGACCTTCGGCTGCCAAGTTATGAATTTTTAAATCCCCCCTCACACATGAGCAGCTGGAGCCAGGGCTCGTGCTAAAGTTTTCAGCAAGTTGCACTCACTCCTAATATCGGCTTGGGCCATGCCTAGGCTGGTTTGAAAGGGCTTGGGGAGAGGGACATGCCTATACATTTTGGCAGGGCTAGGACCATCAGTGGCTGAGTTATTAATTTTTAAAGTCGGGCCTGCAGAGGCCCCTGCTTCACAGGCCGCGTTATGACAATGTATTCATCCAGTGTAACATTTGGAAGAAAATTAGAAGTAGATTAGACTCATATCTTTACAACTTTTCATGGGCTATCCGGTTTGATGCTTTTGAAATACAGATGGACAAATGCGAAAACTACCGGTAAATGTCAACCAGTCTGGCCTCATTGCCTACACTGGGTGAAACATGGTGGTGGCAGCATCATGCTGTGGGGATGTTTTTCATCTGCAGGGACAGCACAGCTGATCAGGATTGAAGGAAAAATGGATGGCACTAAATACAGGGCAATTCTGGAGGAAAACCTGTGAGTCAGCCAGAGGTTTGAGACTGGGACGAAGTTCACATTCCAGCAGGACAATGACCGTAAACATACTGCTAAAGCTACACAGGAGTGGTTTAAAAACATTTAAATGAATGGCCTAATCAAAACCCAGACCTTAATCCAATTGAGAATCTGTGGCATAACTTGAAGATTACTGTACACCAACGCAACCCATCTAACTTGACAGAGTTGGAGCAGTTTTGCCTTGAGGAGTGAGCAAAAATTCCAGTGGCTAGATGTGTGAAGTTAATAGAGACATCCATCAAGAGACTTGCAGCTGTAATTGCATTAATTGCAGCAAAAAGTGGCTCTATAAACTATTAATTTGGGGGGGGGAATACCCATGTACACTCCAGATTTGTTTTTTCATCTTCTTCTTTTGTCAAATTTTTTCACCTTTAAAAGTTATAGGCATGTTATGTAAATCAGATGGTGCTAACCGGTGTAAGTGGTTAGCATGGTCGCCTCACAGCAGGAAGGTTCCGGGTTCGAACCCAGCGGCTGGCAAGAGCCTTTCTGTGTGGAGTTTGCATGTTCTCCCCGTGTCTGCGTGGGTTTCCTCTGGGTGCTCCGTTTTCCCCCACAATCCAAAGACATGCAGTTAGGTTGACATGGGGCGTCCTTGGGCTGAGGTGCCCTTGAGCAAGGTACCCGACCCCTGACTGCTCCCCGGGCGCTCTGGTGTGGCTGCCCACTGCTCTGGGTGTGTCCCCATGTGTGTTCACTGCTTCAGATGGGTTAAATGCAGAGGATGAATTTCACTGTGACAAATAAAGGTTTCTTCTTCTTCTATTGTGCTCCCCCCCGCCAAATGAATTCATCTTTTAAAGGGAAACCTGACAATGTAGTCGACTAATCTGAGGGTGAGGGTATAAATTCTGGAACAATTTAATAAAATTGAAAGAAAAAAAATAAAGAAAATGCTCTGTAAGAAAGCAAGATGTCTATACTTCTGAGGCTGATATAATAAAATACATGGTATATTCTTGCAAATGACCTCAAGTAGTACTGTATGTGCTCCTTCCCTTCTCGTTTTAAATAAATATGAAAACAAACGTGCGGAAACGAGCTCAGAAGCACAGTACACAAGTGCAAAACAGATTATGAAAGGATTTACACGTGAATTCTTTATTTTGTTTTATTTTACAATGTCATTTCTGCGCCAAATTCAGAAGTTTTTAATTTGAGATGTGTTTTTTTTTTTTTCCCCTCAACACCAACCATTTTTGAATAATACGTATTTTATCATCCAAAAAATATGGCTGACGCTGCGTTTCCATTGTCAACATCAAGTCTGCCAATGTAAATGCATAATTTTTTTTTTCTATAAAAAGGTGCCAGACTACATGAACAAATTTCAGCCCTTGTACATTTGTGCTAAACCCTAAAATGATGACCTGTATGAATGAAATAAACGACTATACATACGTCAATGAAACTGAAATCAGTACCAATCTTAACAATTCATAATTAATAAAAAAAAAAAAAAACACCTATCTTACAAAACAAGCATTAAGAAGGAAAGAATGGTTAAGGGAAAGAAAAAAACAACAAATATTTACATTCCTCCAAATGGTTCTGAGTAAAACTGATAAGGTTTGTTAACAAAAAAAAAAAGCTGGTAACAGTGGAGAACTTTTTAGCAAATTAGGTTGGAAACCTAGCCACAAAAGTACCCATTAAACATAAAATAAGTCTTTGGCTTGCTTGTGAGAACCAGATAATAAATACCAGTTCTCTGAACACAATTAGTATACACACAACCAGGCATGTGCCAATACTACATTTCTAAATTTGTTGCACAATAACTGCAAAACTTTACCACAGTTTACGATATTATCAGAATATTCGATTACCAATTTATCAGAAAAGTACTGGTTATATGCTGTGAATTTGTGGTTTTGATATCGATAGTTGAAAATGATCTGCTTATTCAAGAGCTGAGAGAACACTTTGGGACACT
This sequence comes from Notarius kessleri, assembly GCA_025212355.1. Taxonomy (NCBI): domain Eukaryota; kingdom Metazoa; phylum Chordata; class Actinopteri; order Siluriformes; family Ariidae; genus Notarius; species Notarius kessleri. Next base: position 30,531,091 of record JAOBAM010000010.1, on the reverse strand, counting down.
GTTGCTAGGCAACAAACTGCTTGCACTTCCTGGAAATAAGGCTAAAGTTTATCTAGCTAGCATATAGCCCTGCAAGTCTTGTATACACACGCAATGTAAAGGCAGAAGAACACTGAAAATTAGATAAAATTATCAGGAATATCAATATTTACCTCAGACGTGTTGGTAAATTACCAAAACGAACAAACAAAAAAGCCTCAGCACTACTAAAAGTACACTACGTGTAGCATTGAGTGCTAACAACATCTGCGGATTCTGTGCATATTAGTCGAAGGAAAGTCAACAATGTAGCACCTCGTAGGCTATATTTAACTTAGCATTGAGAATTTAAATATGATAAACATGATCCTGTTTGTAATGTGTGTTGAATATTGTGATATCGTATAACGGACTCTCGGCACATGCCTATATGTAACAGTAAGGATCGTTGATTCATAGAGAGGCCCAAAAATATCCATCTCTCTCTCTTTTTTTTTTTTTTTTCCTTATCTTGGTTATCAGTTTCATTTATCGTTTTTGAAGTAGTCACTAAACATAATACAGGTTTTTACATTTCCTTTCATTTTGTCATATTTACAATCAAGTTCGGGGTGTGCAAAGATGAAGCGCTCAACGGCTTAGAGAAAGTGTCTTTGGGTTGGGTTTTTTTTTTTGTGTGTTTTGTTCGTTTTTTTTTTTAAAGCAGGATATTAATGTGCATTAGTAGTTGACGTAGCATAAGGCTAGGAGTAGCTCTCGTTCCAAGAAGTCATCCACTGTTTCTTTTCCACCGAGGCCGGCTGCTCTTTCCTAGGTGGACGTGCACGCTCTTCCTTCTTAATCCTCACGGCGTTGTAACTTGGCACGCTGTCGTTGTATTTGGAACGTTTGAAAAATCCACACTGAAGACAATGACAGAGCACAGGGATTAGTGTTAACATGAGCCAAATGTTGGACCTATTTTGTTTGAGATTAATACAAAGTGAAAGCATGCCAGACGTGAAGAAAGTGCACTGAGCAACATTTTGTTCAAAAGAGGCAACAGAGAGGAATCTAGCACCAGACGTTCCAGAAAGTATAACATGCACAATAAAGCAGGAAAGATTGGAGTCTGCAAGGTCCAAGCATCTGTAATGAAGCTGATAATCAGTGATGGTGTGTGTGTGTTTGTTTATTTTTTTTATGTTATATGGACAAGTATTTTACAGGGAAATACGCCACTTGTATTTTTCATACGAACTCCATCCGGGATATGGAGAACCAAAACCTTGACACGAATCTCTGTCACTCGTGAGGAAATCAATGAATTGTTTTGATAAATTTGGGTACTTTTTGTTTGTGAACATGTCGATATAATAAAAAGAAAATCACATGTTGGCTTGAAGATCTGAAGTTTATCTTCTCGTGTTGAAAAACTCGCATTTTTCATATGAAATACATTGCGGATCCGATTGGCATCTTTAAATAACATTGGCTGGGTTTTTTTTTTCATGGTATATCAGATATATTCCATTCAGCTAGCATGATATTGAACGAGTTGAAGATGACTTCAATATCATGCTAGCTGAAGGGAATATATCTGATGTACCATGAAAAAAACCCAGCTGATATTATTATTATTTTACATACACATTCCTTTCGGGTATTCAACGCGTCTGCCTCTTTCAAAATCTTCCGCATTTAATGAAGCGAACCTGGCAGCCATGTTTATTTACAAATTGCCACAGTCGCTCGCTAGAGTGGGAGTTTTATATCTCGGACATGTTGTCTTGACAACCATGCAATATTGTAAACCATATTCAACGCTCATTCTACATTGGGACGAGTGACGTAATACACATAGGATAAGCGATATGCTAACAATATTGCATGCTATCAAATCAAATGAGTGAAACCCGCTAGAAGGGAACAGAACACGTGGTTTTATTCCATCGAAAAAGTGGCCTGGATCTATAATAATTCCTGATATTTCACTCTGATGACGTCACGCCCAGCGTTTTCCCGCTGACTAGACATGCGTTGTAAAAATGGCGAACCGGTTCAAAATTAAAATTCTTCTGATTAACTTGGGTATTTTTTATGGATGTGTCCATATAATATAAAGAACACGACATGGTGGTGCGAAGATATGAAATTGATCTTCAAGTGGCGAAAAATATATCACTCATTCGCTTTGCTCACTCGTGAATATGTTTACCACTTGAAGATAAACTTCATATCTTCGTGCAACCGTGTACTATCCTATATATTTGTGTGTGTGTGTGTGTGTGTGTGTGTGTGTGTGTGTGTGTATGCATGTAAAGCTTTCTATGAGGAAATATGACATGCCCATGTATGTAACCTTTTTATCCCGTGCACCAACACCATACATGAAAGGATTGCATTGTAAACAGCATTCTAATTCATCACTATGCACTGGAAGCTAGAAGATGATATAATAATAATAATAGCCACCATTTCCCCAAATCTAAGCAATGCAAGGGAGCATGATGATCCGGGCTAGCATGAGTTAGCGCAGCCTACACTGACTCCCCATGCCACCATTGAGCTTGAATGGATCTTTAAAGGTCTGTTACCAAAAGAGAGCTGCTCGAACTTTCTGTCACTCCCTCTCGCTATGCATCAGAAGTCAGCCTCTCTTTCTCAGGTTCATTTTTGGACTCGCTTTTGCTGAAGAAGCCACACTAAAAGAAGTAAAGTTGTTTGGTTAGGGCCTTTTCCCATTGCATAAAGTATTAAGACTTGCTTCTGGCACCAGAAAAAAAAAAGCTGTTTTTATTATTGGCCATCAGTCCTGTACCAAACCTTCCAGTTGTATGATTTTGGTACTTTCTCAAGATACCAACAGGAAATAATCGGACTATCATATCATTTCTGTGTCCCATAAATGTAACACTGTTCTCAACTAACGTAAAAGTAAAAATTATGTTTATTTCCTGATCATAAGGCCTGCGACATATTTACTAACACACCCTGTGTCTGAAATCGCTCCCTACTCCCTATATAGGGAATTACTATATAGAGGACTACATAGTAAGCTCACTGGTAAAATGAAAAAACGCTTTCGGACACTAGTCTGTCGCGCTAGTATTTACGCCATTACTGTCGCACAATTAAAACGTGCCGGATCAGTCGGCTGGTGGGTTTTCAAAATAATAAATACATGCATGTGTGTTTTGGTGATAAATCCATATTATACAGAGCACATTTCCCACATTAATCAATACAAAGTACCTGCAGCTTTCAGTTTTTTTAAATCAAGGCTGAATACTTTCTTCTTTGCCGCTGCCTTTTATTAAATCAAATTTGAGACTTTT
>JAOBAM010000010.1:29628046-29638920 GCA_025212355.1 Notarius kessleri | reverse complement strand
GCCTGGAACCGGTTTTTCTGGCCCCAGAGCCAGTTCTTTGTCAGTGGAAACAGAAAACCCGGTTCCAAACTAAGCACCGGCCCCGAACCAGCCCTGGAACTGATTTGGTGGAAAAGGGGTAATAGTGGTGGATCACACATAAACAAGCACCTGCTGATGATATTTCATTCATTAAACACTCAGATACGCTTACACACACCTTCGATTTCTCCTTCATGTTAACACCTGCATTGGCTGAGAATTCTGTTAATGAACAGTAGTCTCTCTTTCAGATTTTGGTGATTGGACTGAAGCCATCTCTAAAGGTCTGGATGACGTTTCCATATGGCAAGGTATTGTCAGTCGTCATCGTTAGTAGTGTGTGTGAGAGCTGAGTAATATTATGCACACCTTTTAGTTTGTGTGTGATTTTGATGTGAAAATGATCTGAAAGACAGCAGAGTTATTTCACTTTTTTTTTTTTGTCCTACCTCTTTGGCACTTTCCATCGCTCCCTTTCTCTGTCTTTTTCCTTCTTTTTTCTCTTTCTGTTTTTTTTTTTTGCTGTCAGATGAAGCCACCCGAGAGCACATCGCATGCTGGTGCTTTTCTCATTCTCACTGCATCATCGTCTCTCTCGGCTGTAGAGCTCCATAGAGAGACGTAATTATTTTTCCTCAATAGGCCTTTTTTTCCTCTTTCGTTCTTTCCCGTCATTAAACTGCCAGCGACAGAGAGCGTCATGTGAAGCCACAGTGCTCGATCTGAACGCTTACGTGTGCCATTATTGGAATATGTAGTGTCCGGTCAGACTGGAGTCCTTCATTTTCCTCAGAGTCTGATTTGCACTGATTGTTCCTGGGGGGAGCTTTGTTCGCTTCCCATATGAGCGTTTCCATGTGTCTCTTTGTGGTTTTGTCGTTTGCTCATGGGTGTGAGGGTTTGTTTTCTTTCTCTGTACTTTTGGTTTGACAGTCGGTTATTTTTTGGTGTTGTTGTGAGCGCAGACAGACCCTGCCAGCGTGCCCCAGTTGGCATGGCAGTTTGTAGCTGCACAAAAAGCAGTGAACCCCATCCTCGCCTTCTGTAGAGGAGACACTGTCCACTTCCTGCTGGTAAGAATAATGAGCATCACATTTTATACACTCGGGAAGAAATAGCTGATTTGAAAACACACACACACACACACACACCCTTTGAATCTCTATACAAGTATTCTGGATTAGTGCACAAAATTTCAGTATCAGATTCATTTTTAACGGCTTTGTCACCCTTTAACGCACCCTCAAGCAGCAATACTTCGCAATTCTGCCCAGTCACAAATGGATTTCTCTTTATTCTGTAGTTATGCTCACTACATAGGGGATACTATAATATAATAATGTTGTAAAATCTGTATAGTCCATAAAATGGCCGGATAAACACCTTAAGAGATTCAGCCACAGACGAAACGCAGCTCCAATACGTTCTGGTTAGAAATTAAGTCCTTAGCATTAAGGGCAAAAGTTTGCACCTCATGGATTTGAATAGGGGAATAAAAAGCCACTTATATTTTACAATGCATTTGAAAAAGTTAAAAAATAAAAATCCTGAAGGCATGGAGTAGGCACGGAATGATAAATCGTGTAATTATTCTCAGGCTGCATAATCTCTGTAGTTGCATTGTTTAGGCAGCAGAGAGTGCAATAACGTATATTATTATCCATACAGGACACTTTTTCCATGGAATAAAAACATATTCTGTTCCCTTCTAGCAGGTTTCATTCATTTGGTTTGACAGCATGTAATATTGTTAGCATATCGCTTATCCTACATGCATTACGTCAGTCTAGCCAATGGAGAATGAGCGTTGAATATGGTTTATGATATTACATGGTTGTCAAGACAACATGACGTCACACATGGGAGGCGTAAAACTTCCACGCTAACGAGCGACTGTGACGATTTCTAAACAAACATGGCCGCCAGGTTTGCTTCATTAAATACGAAAGATTTTGAGAGGTTTTTGAAAGAGAAAGATGCATTGAACACCCGAAAGGAATGTGTATGGATAATAATAATAATATTGGCTGGCTTTTTTCATGGTATATCCGATATATTCCATTCAGCTAGCATGATATTGAACGAGTCTTCTAGCTGAATGGAATGTATCAGATATACCATGAAAAAAGCCAGCCAATATTATTTAAATATTGGGAATACTTGTGACTTCACTGTAGGAGGAAGCAACACAGCTCTAAAGCTGCAACAAATAGACTGAACAAAAAGCAAAAAAGAAAAGGTGGTAGTTGTTTTTTGTTTAAGATGACTACAGAATTCACAACGATTCATAAAAGTTTATTAAGAAAAGGCCTATTTGTTAATATTTTTAATTTATAAAAAAAATTTTAGTTAATAGGCTGCTATTATATTTTACTCCACCCTTTACAAATGTGGACAAATAATTATTGTTGGTTTTTAAGAAAATGAAGCAAAAGGTTTTTTGTTTGTTTTTTAACTTAACAAAAGGAATATTTAAGTTTATAAAGAATAGGAAAATAAATGTTGCAATTTTTTGGTAATAAAATTTTCTTTCTTTAATTTTTTTTTCAAAACCATTCTGGGAAACTCGACGTTGTGAATTGAATCAAATCATGAAATGAGGGAGTTGTTCAATGCCGAGCATAGAGACTTATTGCACAATGTATTTTACAGTACAAGATCTTTTTAAAGATGCACAATCAGAAAATTGATGCAAACGGAAAATTGTGTGAACATTTATAATTGCGATTCAAAAGCAGTGTGATTTTATACTGGGGGTAAACAAAATCGATGTGTGCAAGGTTTGCTTTACGAGGTTGATCAAGATCAAACCCCAACGCAGTTGTAAGGTCTTTAGAGGTTCACATCATTTCATGGTAAGGGACAAACATTAATACATGCTATCACTGAAAAGGTAGCACATTCATAGAGGGTTTGATTGATGTGTGCGCACGCGTGTTTTCAGGTGAAGAAGGACGAATCAGGAACTGTTCATGTCATCAAACAGCGACAGCTCCAACTCAACTGTGACCTTATCAGCGTGACGGTGAGTATATCCCTCCCGGCCTTCATCTCTCTGATCAAATTCACACATTAAACACATCTTTCACATGCGTACACACACACGCAAGTGAATCTGTTCCGACTTCAGAAGCCTTCACTACCCAACACAGTAAGTGCCTCTGGCAATGTCATGCCCTTCCTTTATCACTTTTTTTTTTTGATGAAAACCAGCCATATAAAGCTGGACGATATATTAAAAATTATCTTTCACAGGACTATCAAAATGTTGCCTGGTCAGAGGATGTCTGTATAGCAGGCTTGTAGTACTCGAGTCCGACTCGTGCCCTAATTTTAAGGACCGATGACTCGGACTCGTGCATTAACTGCATTCGGACTCGCAAATTGGAGAAGAGGACTCGGATTTTTTTCTTCATTTTTTCGTAACATGCCATAATAATTTGGCATAAGATATTTATATCTACATTAATTTTTGTCCTAATTTCGTGCAAGAGTGTCGCACCTGTGCGCCTTGACTTGTGCATCAGATAAACTCTGGGGTGCGCACCGGACAGCGCGCACACGCCAAGCAGACACTCGTGTGCACGCGCACCGTAAATGACTCTCACCTGCGCAGGATTAAAGCGCAATCAACACGCCGATATAAAAACTGTGAAAACACACTTACTTTGCGAAGTATTGAGTTGCGTTGCTGACACATTACAGAGCCTTATTTCCTTGGTTGGTTTCCTGATTTCCTGTTTCTCGTCTTTGATTCTGCTGAGTCCACGATGGCCTCTCCCAGCCATCTCTGACAGAATACTTGACACTCCCTGATAAAGAGAAGCACATTCACCTGTTCATACGTCACGTTCAGGAACAAACTAATGTTAATGGCGCTGAAACAGCCGCCGTCAAATGGTGCGGTTGGAGTCTTGGACTTGACTTGAAATTTTTTTTAATGATTTGGACTTGACTCGGACTTGAACACTGGGGACTTGAGACTGGACTCTGACTCGAGTTTTAGTGACTTGACTACAACACTGCTTTTTTTTTTTTTTTTTAAATAAAATTTTGTTCACATTTTTATGGAAATTCAACCTAAAATACTTCAACATTTATGTAAATTGCAGCAAACAGACAGGCAACAAATTAACAACAACAACAACAAAAATGTTTTTCTGTATTTGTTGAACTTGTGAGTCTTGTTCTGTCTCCCTTAGTGGCTGAATCCTCGCACCCTGGTGTTGCTGGACAGCGGAGAGAAGCTGCACGTGCTGGACCGGCCCAGTCAGGAGGAGCTGGAAAGTCTGGACCTGGCCGAGGTGCAGCTTGTCTACAACAGCAGCCATTTTAAATCGCTTGCTACAGGGGGCAACGTCAGCCAGGCCCTGGTGAGTAAAGCCAGGGTCAATGATTCTGTCACGGGGAGTTTTATCGGCTCTGGATTTAATTATGGCTGTAATACAGACGTCCGAATTGATTATACCTGGAACATTAAGCTATAGTGTAAGTGTTAATGATGTCACAAAGTAGTTATTAAAGACAAACTGTAGTATGATGGAATGCTGTGTGACACTGAGGTCATGTGTTTTTCACTGGGACTGACTGGGACACCGAGGCCGCACCTCCTTCGCTGTATATCCTTCACTTGATGGTATACATCTCGTGTGATCACTAACTGTGCCCAAGCATAGAACCCAGACACTCTGAGCACCAGCGTATTTCAATTCATTCGTCAGTATTTGGGTTAATAACCGGTCTGGTTCTCACCTTAATCTTGAACGCAAATTGTAGTCGGTGAGTAAAGCTGCAAATTCCTCGCTGAACGTCAGCTGCGTCCATAGAAATTTTCTTACATGCAGTAGGCATTCACTCGATTCATGATTCAGTTTGATTCATAAGATTCAGTTCATGATTTGATTTTCCCACGATATTTAAAAAAAAATTAAATGAAGAAAATTTTATTACCAAAAAAGTAACATTTATTTTCCTATTGTTTATCAACTTCAACATTCCTTTTGTTAAATTAAAAAAAAAAAAAGCTCATTTCATTTTCTTAATAACCCAAAAATAATTATTTGCCCATATTTGTAAAGGCTGGAGTAAAATATAATCACCTATTAACTAAAATTAAAATATAAAAGCCTATTACAAATGGAAAAAGTTAATAACAAAGGCCTTTTCTTAACACGCTTTTATGAACGTTTACCTCTCCCTTCATTTATCATCTTTCAGCAGTCTGGAAAAACTGAGCTCCGATTTCTCGTTAAATCTATATGTACAGTCAATCGCACAACAGCTCTGTTCTTGTTTTCATGGCGTTAGAGCAGTGTTCCTTCCGCCTACGGTGAAGTCACGTGCATTCCCGCTGTTATATTATTCCGCCCTGTGCTGTCTAAACAACGCAGTTACCACTGGGAGAAATGAAGAGATAATGCAGCCTGATAATAATCGTGATTAATTTTATAATTGTCATAAATTTGTATCACAATTTATCATCGCACGAAATATAATAATAAATTCAATTTATATAGCGCCTTTCTCAAAACCCAAGGTCGCTTTACAATTATAGGGAACAAAAAAAAAAAGTCCACCAAATAGAGGCCAGGATGTCATTCCAATGGTGTAGCAGCCACAGTCCTACCAAAAGGTGCACGAAAACAAGTCCCACACCGCCAGCACAGCCGCCGCGACGCTGCTGGGCAACATCACTTGGAACACCACGCCATGGGTCCACAAAATAAGCACAGCAGCACCGCCACCGCCATGCAGAGCGCCGGTACATCCCAAACTGCCTGCACAGCCGCTGCGATGCCACCGAGCGACATCGCTCGGAACATCACGCCAAGCACTAAAGCACAGAGCGCTGGACAACCACGATGTTAAAATGAGCAACGATCTCACTGCAGTCCATAGCGAGGAGCACAGGCATCACCCACGGCGAACCAAGGCCTGGAGGGAACCGACGCCCAAAACTGGGTCTGGAGCTACAGCACCACCGGCGGGCGAAACACTCAAACTAAAGCAAAAAACAAGCATCAAACTACACAAACACAAAAAATAATAAAATAAAAAGCTTCAGTGAGAAGCAGCAGCTGGAACGCGCACAGCGTTCTCTCAACAGGAAACGGGAGAAAACAAACAAACAAACAAATTCCCAACAAGGAATTAAAAAAAGTTTTACATTCAACAAAGTTAAATTTGAAGCTGGATTGTAACTTGAATGTGAGCATTTTACAACGTTTGAAGACTCACTAAATATTCTCGCTTCATGTCGGCTCTTTCATAATCAGAGTTTGTAACCGAATAAAAACATTCGTGAGGTCCCAGAAAAGTGTGCTGTGACAAAACTCACCACGATATTAATGTAATGTTGTGATTTTAACATTAACCAGCTCGACTGAATCCACTTTCACGGCACAAAGTTTTCATGTTCTTACTGTTTCGTGTCGAATCCCTCGTTCTGTTCAGATTTATTTCTGAATTCCAGTGAAAAGTCTCTTCACTCGGCACGTGAGCCGGATTATTTATTAACCTTGTCTCTGTTGGACACGCAGACGGATCCTCAACGTTTACTGGAATATTCTTTATTTTTTTCTCCACTCATCCTGTCAACTCATGTGCTGGTTAACCTCACGTCATATTTCTGAAGCTAACACACATTTATTTCCCACTCATGGTGAGCTCATGGTGTGTGTTTGATGCCCAGTACAGAAAACTCCGCCTGTCTGTCTGGTTTAGTTTGACTTCTTTACCTTCTTACTGTAAAGAGAAAAAAGGAACTTTATGAAGTTTATGAGCAATTCGTATTAAAAACAAAAAGAGAAAATCTGCAGGATGAGATCTAAATATTCATGCAAACACAAATAACAATAAAAACATCAGTTATTAAAAAAATCTTTAAAAATCCAAGTAGATAAATCCTGTGTCACGTGACGTCTCCCCACCGGAAGCCGGGGGCATCATCTATTACCCCTCCCTTTATCCAGGACTGACGCAGTTCGTAAACTCGGAAGATTACGGTGTAACAGGTAAAGGCGTGCCGCGCCATCGTCTCTATATTACACATGTACTGAAACAGTCTCGTTTAACACTCATGTGTTTGTTCGCTCGTGTCTGTGTTGCTTGCGATGTTCTTCCACAATATTCTGTTTCCTGTCCAAATATCTTCCAGAACACTGGATAGAATTTCACACAGGTTCATCAGGATAATGTGTGTAACCTGCAGCAAAACCATCACAACCTCACAATCACATTACTGATGATGCGTTTCACTGTAGTGATGCCGTAACGGTTTGGTGTGATTGTCCTGACGAGGGCCTGATGAGGGCCTGACGAGGGCCTGAGCTCAGTAAGGGGACGTTATGATGCTGTGCTGACAACATGAGGTCCATATCATGCTGATATTTTGTGTCTTTTGTAATATATTGAGTGTTTTGTGAATTAGTCAAGCAGGTTGTGTGATCAGTTCGGTTTCTCTTCAGAAAGTTTGATAAATTGTGCAGGATGGTGTGGATTTAATTGTGAAATAAATCTGCTGATGCTGTCGGACTCGTAAACGCTTCTGTATTTCACTGTAAACTCAGGGGAACGTCTGAAACACTGGAGGCCCGGATGACTCTGAGTTTTTTATATTTATAAAGATTTAAATGTTATGATTATTTGTGATATTACATGTCTGAGTAATAATTTAAGTTAGTACAGAAGTGTGCTTTTGTTTTTGCTTTTGTTTTGTTGTTTTGGGGTTGGTGGGGGGGCATCATCCGAGCTAAATCCACACTGTTTTCCTGCTGTAGCTACGAGCTGATTTAGTTTTGTAAGTTCAGAGCAAAACTTTAGAACATTTTGGTTCCTTAAACAGAAATGTTGTGTGTTTTATTTTTCGATAAACACACAACCAGCCAGCAAATAACATCTGTATGATTTTTTTTCCAAATTCTTGGAACGTAAATCAAAGCTGAATCACAACAAAAACAACAACGAGGAGGAGGAAAACACATCAGCGCTGTTTGTTGAAGGCTAGCAGCCGACTGAGCCTGACAAGAATCGGGATTTAATGACTCCCAGATTTAAGAATAAACACAAAAGGCCACATCACCATGTTCTGTTTTTACTCCTGGTTTATTTCAAACACAGAAAATGTGAAACGCAGCCTGCTGGTTGATTTACAGACCGTTAAAGCTTCCACACTTCACTGCTGCTGGAACAGCCGAGAAATATCGTAAACTCGATTCTGATTTAAATCGCTTCTTATCTGAATCATTACCCAGCTTCCGGGTGTGTTTTCCTTTTTTTATATTTTTTATTTCCTTATTTATTTCTGCACTGTGCTGTGTTTTATTATCCTGCAGTTGGTGTGCAGATCCATCGCAGTAATTTTGGCAAAGACTCTGTTTATCATTCTGTTCTGGCAGCAGGAAGAAATTTAAAATGATTCACTCGTAATTAAACTCACATTTTAATTTCCGGAGTAAAGATGAAACTGATGGAAGATCAGCGGCAGCATGTCTTCGTTAATGATGAAGTAAAAGTGTGACGGCCTTCACTGGGAGGAAACGATTAAAAGAACAAACTCGCTGTTCGGTTGAGTGAGATCTGGACTCTGATTGGTCAGAAGGTGTTGATTTGAAATCACAGGTTTATTTATGGTTAACGCTCTCGTTCTCATGCGTTATGGTTTCTATAGTAACGGCTCGTTCACAGGGACTCGAGCAGCCGACGCAAGACTGAAGATAAGCAGAAGTTTTCTCCAGCGTGAGGAAGGAGATGTTTCTGGAAGGAGTCTCCAGTGTCACTGATTTGTAACAGTCAGAGGTGAAGCTGTAACTTTACGAATTGTGAATTTCTCAGTAACGTGATGTAACAAGCTACGATTTTTTTTGTCTTATTAACTCTAACAGAGAGAATAAAGAGACTGGTGAGGGAATGAGTGTTTATCGCTGCTATAACGTCACTGAGAACAGGAACTCACTCATTAATGTAACTATAAACAGATAAAAAGTACACGTCATTGTTTAATAAATAAAAATCGTAATCTTTGACGCTTGGGGACGTGCTGTAACAGGACAATGATTGTTACGCGTCCTGTTTTTATGTTGTAGACACTTTATCGCATACCGTTGATGTAGTTTTCATGATGTACAGACATCCTCATGATGTTGGGCGACTTGTCGCCTACAGAGCAGATTAAAGAAGATAAATCTGATAAAGATGTGATGCTTCACCTAACCACAGCATCTCTCCTCTTTCCCCCCTCGTTCTCTCATTTCCCTTCTCGTCTTTGAACTCGTGCTAATAAACATTTCCTTTTCGTCGTGACTCTGAAGTGAAGTGTGTATTCACACGGTCATTTGTTGCCCTTGTCTCGTTATCGCCCATTGCGAGGCCAACGAGTCTCGCACTTCTTTCTGGTCTTCAGTCTTTTGATAAGAGCTGATTCTGGCTGTTTCCTGTTGAAAGTTCAGCAGTGAATCGTTTAGCCGAGTCGCTCCGCAGAGTTTTTCTTTCTTTCTTTCTTTCTTGGCTGTTAGATTTTACAGCTTTTAGCTCCAGCCCTGTTTTAAGAGCCAGCTGAGGAATGAGGTGGATTTTTTTCCCTCTCGCTTTGTTTCATCTTTCCTCTGTGGTACAGAAACATGGCGTCATGTTTGGCTCTGTGATGGAGGAAAAGAAGAAATGATGATTTAATTAAACTGGAGTTCTCAACTGCACGCACATAAACACACATTCAGGAATTTATTCAGAAATACATTCAGCTTTGTACTTTTTGTTGTTTCTGTTCTCAGAAAATCAATTTTAATTAAAAAAAAATTTCACTTAATAACACACAAACAGGCCACGCCTCCTTCATTAGGGCTGATGAAACACTGGCCACGCCTCCTTCATTAGGGCTGATGAAACACTGGCCACGCCTCCTTCATTAGGGCTGATGAAACACTGGCCACACCTCCTTCATTGGGCTGATGATACACTGGCCACGCCTCCTTCATTGGGCTGATGAAACACTGGCCACGCCTCCTTCATTGGGCTGATGAAACACTGGCCACACTTCCTTGACTAGGAGTGATGAAACACTGGCCACACCTCCTTGACCATGACTGATTAAACACTGGCCACGCCTCCTTCACTAGGGCTAATAAAACAGTGGCCATGCCTACTTCATTAGGCCTGATGAAACACTGGACACGCCTCCTTCATTGGGCTGATGAAACAGTGGCCACGCCTCCTTCATTAGGACTCATGAAACACTGGCCACGCCTCCTTGTCTAGGAGTGATGAAACAGTGGCCACACCTCCTTCATTAGGCCTGATGAAACACTGGCCACGCCTCCTTCATTGGGCTGATGAAACAGTGGCCAAGCCTCCTTCATTAGGGCTGATGATACACTGGCCACGCCTCCTTCTTTGGGCTGATGAAACACTGGCCACGCCTCCTTCATTAGGGCTGATGAAACACTGGCCACGCCTCCTTGACTAGGAGTGATGAAACACTGACCACACCTCCTTCACTTGGACTGATGAAACACTAGCCACGCCTCCTTCACTAGGACTGATGAAACACTGGCCATGCCTCCTTCACTAGGACTGATGAAACACTGACCACACCTCTTTCACTTGGACTGATGAAACACTGGCCACGCCTCCTTCACTAGGACTGATGAAACACTGGCCACGCCTCCTTCACTAGGACTGATGAAACACTGGCCACGCCTCCTTCACTAGGGCTGATGAAACAGTGGCCACGCCTCCTTCATTAGGGCTGATGAAACAGTGGCCACGCCTCCTTCATTAGGGCTGATGAAACACTGGCCACGCCTCCTTCACTAGGGCTGATGAAACAGTGGCCACGCCTCCTTCATTAGGGCTGATGA
>JAOBAM010000010.1:28911330-28922917 GCA_025212355.1 Notarius kessleri | reverse complement strand
AACAAAAGGACAAAATTGTGTTCCCCGAGTGAAGGTCGACCCAAAACATCGATCAGAACTGAATTCGCATGATAAATGACAGAAGAGATACAATTCTAGTCAGGAGAAAATGTCTTAAGTTGACGTAATTACTAATTTGTTAGCAAAAAAATAGACGATACAGTAACCAAGTGCTGTGCAGAAGGTTTCAAATAAAACAATCAGAACTGAAATCCACTGAGAACTGAGGGAGGGAGGGAGGGAGGGGACACGAGTTAACTGAAAATAAGCAAAGTTGTAAACAAATTGTTTACAACAGGAAAATCAACAAACAAATGAACAAATTGTGTTCCTCAAGGGAAGTTCGACCCGAAACATCGATCAGAGCTGGAATGAGAGAGGAGATACAATTCTCGTGAGAGGCCTGGAAAATGCGCTCATTTGGCCTAATTACTAACTCGTTAGCAAAAAAATTGACAAAACAACAACCAAGTTTTGTGCAAAGTGATGAGTTCTTTCAAACAAAACCGTCAGAACGGAAATCCATGGAGAACTGACGGAGGCGATACGATTTAACTGAATTGTGGACGACGGACGGATGACGGACGCCACGCCACGGCACCAGTTCATCGGCTTTATGGCCAGATGAGCTCATAAACGAGGAAGATAAAGAAAAGTAATTGATCGGCACTCGGCTGCAGTGGTGCTCCATCATGGAGGACGTCCTAACTGACTTGCAAAGCGTATGATGTAATCTTTCAACGACTTGTAAGTAGTTGCGCATCAGAGTCTTACATTCCCAAAACACGCCATCAACCCTGTTTTATAAATAAGTAAAAAAAATAAAATAAAATAGTGCTGCAGATTTCTGACCTGCAGTTTGACAGGTTCAGGCAGTTTCATCTGCAGCAGGCCTTCCTTAGGCACTTTCCTCTTTCCACTCTCCTCCTCCTCTCCTCCTGGGCCTCCTTCAGTCCTCCTCTCTCCGTGATCGGTCTCTCTGTCGGGGCTCACGGCCCTGCCTTGTTCCCCGGAGTCCTGTGAGAACACACTGGGCTCGATGAGCTGCAGGATGGCCCTCAGGTCTCCGTTGTGGAAGATGCCCATGATGAGCAGTGTGTAAAAGAGCTTGATGAGAGGCACGAAAAGAAACTCTGTGCTTCCCCCGACAGGGTCTCGTACATGCAGGCTGCCCTCCTGTACCGCCTCTGTGAGCATCTCCATCGTGCGGCTCTTCAGCGTCTCCAGCGGGAACTCCGGGCTGTACTGGAAACGGTCGCTCCCTCCGTTGCCGCTGCCCGTGGCAACAGCGCTGATGAAATTCGGAGAGGAGAAGCGCATACGTGGTCTCAGTGAGGTGCTCAAGCCGATTCCGGGCAGGCCGTGGCGCTTCTTCTGCTCGTCGGGAAAGAGTGTGATGCTCTTGGTCTCGTCAGTCATGGGCACAATGTACTCGTTGTTCATCATGAGCCGCGCCGTTGCGTAGCTGCTCAGATGGATGTCAATGAGCAGTTCGTAGTAGCCGGTCCGCAGCAGGCCCGCCATGCTCTTGTTCTGAATGGCTGAGAGCAGCTGAGACTCGTCTACGTGGCTGCAGAGCGCTGCTGCCACACGGTGGTTTCCCAGAGCGCATACGGCTGAGTACAGACGCAGTGTGTGGTAGTGGAACTGCAACAGCTCCCGCTGCTCTGTCAGCTCCAGGATATCCACCGACCTGCATATGCAAACACCAGAACACTTAGCTAAACCAGTGCATCTTCATGAAATGCAAAGAGAATCTTATGTTCTGTCCAGCTAAAAAAAAAAAAGACCTTCAATCGCTGGCAAAAATCATTGTGAGCCGATGGAGGACAATGCCAGGGAGTGTGTGGCACTGGAATATACGTGTGGGAAAGGGGGCGTTACCTGTTCTCTTCAGGTATATGCAGGGCCATGAACTGCAGTGGGTCAGTGCACTGCACCATCCAGCCGTGCCTCTCGTTGACCCTGGTAACCTCTGACCTGAGGAACTGATTGGGCACTCGGCTCCAGAGCACAGGCGTAAGGAACTGGACGTGTAGGCGGGGTGGACACTGAGGCACTGCGTTCTTCCGCTCGCTCTTAAACAGCCCGGCTGATAACGGCATCACATTCTGAAACACAAACAAAGAAGCATTCACACACATGCACGCCTCCCATTCCCTTACATCAAACTGATCTGCACAGAGTTTCCCAAAAGCATCGCAGCACAAAGATCACTGTTAAATAGTAGCGCGAGCAGTACAATGAACGCTCTCTCCGAGTAAACATGCTCTTAGTGTCTTTTGGGAAACTCAGCGCATTCTTTTTTAGTGTTTTTAAAGCTAGACTGCCTTTCAGATTTTTCAAGTGTAGGCCATAAAAAGAATTTTCCCCGACACCCAATTATTTTTGTTTAGTGGACTGAAAGCTCCTGAACTCGAATCACAGACTTCCAATTTTATTAGTTTTTTTTAAATAGAACAATCAATGAATTTAGAGCCACGCGGCCTTATTTTTTTCCTGCTTCACCATGACCCAATTCAACATACTCCGTCATGCATCACATAATGGGCTTTCCCCATTCACAGAAGGCATTGTGGGATACAAATTTGAAACAGGAGAGAAAAATGGAGGATGCGAATGAAACGTGAAAGACCAACTACAGTAATGGAAAGCAAGAAGAAAAGACGTTATGTTGCGAAGGAAAGGAAACTCACTCACCCACTCACTATCCATTAACGTCAGTTTCCACCAGCGGGTGGGTGTGACATTGCACGATAGGCTTTCACCCACATTTTCCATGCTGCGTGGTCCGTTGTGTCATTTGCAGTGAGGCTGGACACCTTTAGGTCGTTTGTGACCACTTCACACCATGTTTTGCGTGGCCTACCCCTTCTTTTCTGCCCATCAACCTGGATGTTCCTTATGGTGTTAATACAGCTCTCAGCCCTTTCTACGTGTCCAAACCATCGCAGCCGCTTACATCTGATAGCAGTCACGAGGTCAACCATCTCGAGCCTTGCACGTAAGTCACTCACGCTGGTAACATCATCAGGGTTGACACCACACATCCACCTTAGCATAACCCGCTCGTTTCTCTCCAGCCTTGCCATGTCGATCTTCTTAGGGGCCCAGCACGGCACCCCTAACACAGCTACCATACACCCTACCCTGTGTTTGAAATGACAAGCTCTTGCAAGACATTATAGGCAGCAGCTCCCTGAATTTGCCCCAGGCGGCTCTCACCCTAGTGACTGTGGCAGCCTCACAGCCACCACCAGCACAGATGGTATCTCCTAGATAGCAAAAGGAATCCACCACATCCAGACGGTGTTCACCAACCATGACATAGTTGCATGGCCTGCCATCGATGGGGTGAGCTGTTCCTAGGCATCTGCTACACCTGAACAATGGATCAGAGATCAGCCTGCCATGTACATTACTGCATTTTTTATGAACCCAGTGTGAACACCCACTGCAGTAGATGGAATTACTACCAACGCCCTAACTACACACGGCGCATGGATGATTGCCTGAGTCTCTCAGCAAATCCAAGTTGGGGCCAGACATCATGATCTTAGTCTTGCTCATGTTTACACGAAGACCTTTTGACTCCAATCCAAACTTCCACCTACACAGCTTCTCCAGGAGTTCTTCCTGGAGAGTTCTAGAACACACCTGACCAAAACAAACAAATAAATAGTGTAATTTGAGCATTACCTAATTTTAGAGTGTTGGAAAGCACTCTGATAGCAGAGTAGAGTCCTAAATAATACTTAATCTAAACTAATCTGGTGCTAGTTTATTTCTCAACAGTGTTTTTGTTGTTAAAAAATTAAATCAGTGGATATTTTGTCTTACATTAACAAGTGTATTTCAGTATAAAACCTTCAAAAAAAGTAGATATTAAGTCAAACTGTAATGAACTCTCCAAATGATAAAAGTTATATACTTTGTAAACCACAGAAAGCACTTCTAATTCTCTTTTGCATTTGGATGAATGTGAGTATGCATAAACTGTATAGTTTCAGCCATGAATCATAATAAATCTATACTGGAACTTAAATAATTCAAGTTAATTATTGTGGCAGTTCCTGATGTGGGTGGAGCACAGAAGCACGGCAGGTGAGTTGATGGTCACATACAAATTCTTTATTTCACTTATTACTAACTTGCACTCACTCACACATGCGTTGTGGTCGGGAGGGAGCCCCTTTTCTCTGCTCTCCCCCTCCTTTTATGCTCCATCCCTGTAATACACACACACACTGACAGCAGGTGGAATGACTTAGCCACTTACCCTCCCTGACCCTGCCCTCCATTCACAGGATGAGCTCTTTGAATGGGGAGGACTCCATGGGGTGGTTCCCTTCTGTGCGTCCCGGGTTTTGGCACTACTGTGGCAGTTCCTGATGTGGGTGGAGCACAGAAGCACGGCAGGTGAGTTGATGGTCACACACAAACTCTTTATTTCACTTAATACTAGCTTTTCAGCTTTCTTTCATTCATTCACTCACTCACTCACTCTACACACACATGCATTGTGGTCGGGAGGGAGCCCCTTTTCTCTGCTCTCCCCCTCCTTTTATGCTCCGTCCCTGTAACAAATGCACACACACATTAATTGACAGCAGGTGGAATGACTTAGCCACTTACCCTCCCCGACCCTGCCCTCCATTCACAGACTGTTGCTTGGCCACGCCCCCGCTGCCACATACCCCCACCACCTGACTCAGGCCGGGGAGCCGTCAGAGCATGAAGCTGACTCCCCACTCCCCCGACGGGACAGGAAGTCTGCCACCACCATCTGTGCCCCCGGCCTGTGGATCTCCTCGAACTTAAATGGCTGGAGTGGGTGAGCCGCGTATTGGCATCCTTCATGCGGTGGAGCTACTGGAGGGGCACATGAGGGGCAACAGAGAGTGAAAGGGCGCCCCAGCAGGTAGTATCGGAGGGTGAGGACCGCCCACTTGATGGCAAGACACTCTTTCTCAATTGTGCTGTACCTGCTTTCATGCATCTAGAGTTTCTGGCTGATGTACAGTACGGGGTGCTCCTCGCCCTCCATCTCCTAGGAAAAAACAGCCCTCAGCCCTCTGTCCGATGCATCAGTCTGTAAAATAAAGGGGAGGCCGCAATCGCTGCAGTCTTGTTAATTTGGGGACGCACCTGCCCATGACCCAAGTGGAACACCAGACACCGTACTTCCACCTGCCTAATTGCACACTTTTTCGGGTTAGCTGTGAGGCCCACTCCCCTCAGCGACTTTAGAACGGCCCTCAGGTGTTCCAAGTGCAGCGGCCAATCATGGCTGTAGATTATTATATCATCCAGATAGGCGGCCATGTAGGCAACATGAGGGCGGAGGACCCTGTTCATAAGCCGCTGGAACGTAGCGGGTGCCCCAAACAACTCAAAAGGGAGTGTGACAAATTGGTGTAATCCAAACAGTGTGGAAAAGGCCATTTTCTCTTGGGATAGAGGAGTCAAGGGGATCTGCCAATATCCCTTTGTTAGATCCAGTGTCGAATAAAAGCGAGCAACACCTAACCGATCAAGCAACTCATTAATGTGAGGCATTGGATATGTGTCGAATTTAGACACCACCTTGACTTTTCTATAGCCCACACAGAACCGGACCGGACCGACCCGTCAGTCTTGGGAACCAAGACCACTGGGCTGCTCCAGTCACTGTGGGACTCCTCAATTATGCCCATTACGAGCATGGCCTTGAGTTCATCCCGAACCACCTTTTTCTTGTGTTCAGGCAAGCGGTAAGGGCGGCTACACACTACCACCCCCGGAGGTGTTTTGATGTGGTGTTCTATGAGGTGGGTACAACTGGGAAGGGGCAAGAACACGTTGGAAAATTTATTTTGCAACTTGGCTTCCTCCGTGAGTGGGGTCAGTGAGAGGTGGTCTCCACAAGGGACCGGAGTGGTTTGAGATGTTATCCTTTTTACCTCCGGCCCCAGCTCCACCTTCTCTGGGACTACTGACACCAACACCACAGGGACCCCCTCATTCCAGCATTTTAAAAGGTTGAGGTGGTAAACTTGCAATGCTCCACCCCATCTGTTCACCTCACTTCATAGTCAACATCCCCGATTTGCTGTGTGACCTCGAAGGGTCCTTGCCACTTGGCGATTAATTTAGAATTCGACGTGGGCAATAATATGAGCACTTTGTCTCCCAGCGTGAACTCTCTAAGGCACGTGCCCATCATACAGCCGGCTCTGACGTTCTTGTGCCTGCCGCAAATTCTTCTGGGTTAGGTGCGTGAGGGTGTGGAGTTTTGCATGCAGGTCAAGAACGTACTGGATTTCGTTTTTGCTAGGTGAAGGTCCCTCCTCCCAATTTTCTCGTAGCACATCCAGAATGCCACGAGGCTTATGCCTTTATAATAATTCAAACTGAGAAAACCCCATGGAGGCTTGCAAGACCTCTCGTACTGCGAATAACAGGGGCTTGAGCCACTTATCCCAGTTATGTGCATCATCAGTTAAAAATTTCCAGATTATGTTCTTGAGCGTTTGGTTAAATCACTCTACTAAGCCATCCGTTTGTGGGTGACAGACACTGGTGCGGATAGACTTAATCCCCAGTAACCCATACGGTTCGCACAGTGTGCGTGACATAAATGAAGTGCCTTGGTCTGTCAGGATTTCTTTCGGAATCCCGGCCCAGGAGATAAAGCGGAAGAGTGCTTCTGCAATACTGTGTGCTGAGATGTTGCAGAGAGGCACTGCTTCCGGATATCGCGTTGCATAGTCCACCAGAACTAAAATAAAGCAATATCCCAGTGCTGACAGATCTAATGGCCCGACGAGATCCATCCCAATTCGCTCAAATGGGGTCTCGATTAGAGAAAGAGGGCGCAAAGGCGCTTTTGGAGTGGCTGCGGGATTTACTAATTGGCATTCACGGCACGCTGCACACCACCGACAAATGTCCCTGCGAATACGGGACATCCTGGCGGCTCTTTGGGATTAATAATTGAGTTATCTGTTCTTCCGTCGGTACAACCTATCCTTAATAATAGCGAAAAAAGGGAAGGCCGGTGTCGCGTTCGGCTGGAGAGTTTGACCATCGATTACTCTCACTTGATCAAATGCATGCCGCAGTCTCGTCTCGTGACTGCTCTAACGGGAAATCCCTAAGGGAATCCCCGAGAGAGGGAGGAGGGGTGGGGTGCTCCTCACTCCTCGCATCGCTCTGACATAGACGGCTCTGCGACAGCTTCCCCAGTCAATGCCACACCGGGAGCGTCCCGTGACGTATTTATGCAGGACCCACCTCTCATTATGTGTTCCATCAATTCTTTAAACCCTGGCCAATTGGTTCCCAAAATTAACGAGTGGGTGAGACAAGGGTTAACCACCACCTTAATTCTATGTGTTTGGCCCCGGAATAGAATATGGACAGACACTAGAGGATAATGGTGAACATCACCGTGCACACAACACCTTCACCATGTGTGCTCTCCCCAAGGCCTCACCTTGCACCAGGCGTTGGTGAATTGAGGTCTGGTTACAGCCGGAATCCACCAACGCATGATATGTATCCCCTTGAACACTTACTGATATGCGATATGTCCCGGCCCGATTGGGGGCAACTTCTGGTGTGTTGGGGATCTGGATCACAGCTCCCACCTCCCTTGTGAAACTCAGACTCTGAAGATGCTCCGACTCCCTGCTGCGCCAGCACACCGGCCCAGGCTTTCCTTCTGCACCGGCATTATGGGAGTCACTCACCTGAGGAGGAGACAACACAGAGATGGAAGAGGAAGATGGGAGGACACCACGGGTGCAACAGGCTGGCTGGGGGGAGCAGGCCGCCACCTCCGCGATAGGGGAACAGGGTGGAGAGGGGAAAGGGAGACAGGGAGGAGAGGAGAGAGAAAGAGAGAGAAGAGAAGCGAGGGGAGACACCTCGTCTGCCTGCCATTGGAGCCACCTCCAGATGGTCCTCCACCAGCTCGATGGCTCGTTCCAGCGATGCCGGGCGATGACACTGGAACCATTCCGCCGTTTCTTCCGGAAGTCAAGAGATGAACTGTTCCAGTGCCACCAGATCAAGGATCTCGTTGGCGTTGCAACCTTTGGCCCTCAGCCACCGCTGGCAGGCATCCCGGAGTTGCTGGCCGAATGCAAACGGCCGGCCAACCTCCTCCAATGCCAGTGTCCGAAAGCGCTGGCAATGTTGTTCCGGGGAGTGGCCGACCCGCTGCAGGATGGCTTTCTTCAGGTCAGCATACACCAGTTGGCTGTCAGCAGGGAGCTGTTGCGCCTCGCCAGTCAGGAGCGGGAGGAGGCGCGCCACGCGCTGCGCCACCGGCCACCCCTACACCTCAGCTGCCTGTTCAAAGAGGGCGAGGAATGCTTCCGGATCGTCCTGTGGGCCCACCTTCGTGAGGGTGCCGGCTGCGGTGATGGTCGACGCTCCTGCTGATGCGAGCAGATGCCGGAACACCTGGCAATCTTCCTACTGGGCCAGCATGAAGGCTTCGAAGCGTTGCTCCTGTTCCTTTTGGAGGGCGATCAGCATTTGATGCTGGTTCTGCGGTGCGGTAGCAAAGGCAAGGATGAGCTCTTCGAATGGAGAGGACTCCATGGGGTGGTTCCCTTCTGTGTGTCCTGGGTTTCGGCACCATTGTAGTAGTTCCTGATGTGGGTGGAGCACAGAAGCACGGCAGGCGAGAGTTGATGGTCACACACAACCTCTTTATTGTACTCATTTTAGCTTTTCAACCTTACTCAGTCACACACTACACGTGCACATGCGTTGTGGTCAGGAGCCAGCTCTTCTCTGCTCGCCCCCTCCTTTTATGCACCCACCCACACACTAATTGACAGCAAGTGTAATGACTTGGCCACTTACCTTCCCTGACCCCGCCCTCCATTCACAAACTGCTGCTTGGCCACACCCCCGCTGCCACACTTACATCTTAGCGTCATCTCTTCTTCTTGCTTCACGATTGCCGTATTATAAACAACTGATATATTAATTTTGGTTGTTTTGTCATTCCTGAACGTTTATATTGCACTTTTATTTAATTGCCATTCGTTCTAGGATACTTCAGCGGAAGTTTCTTTCGTTTATTTACATATCGCAACTGTTGGTTACTTCTTAGTCGGCAAAACATGTCAAGCAGGGCAAGAGACATAATCCCCCGGTTAATTAATTCAGCAAGTAAGTAATTATTGACAGTCCGTTGAATTTGTGATATGATCAGAAGTGTCTGAAGTTATCTATGAAGGTGCTTGGAGGTTCTCCTTGAGGACGTCCTTGAGGTGCTTGAGAGGTCTGGCTCGATGCCTGGCTCCCACCGGCAGTTCGCCGTACGTGACCAACTTGGGGAGGTGGAAGTCTTCCATGTGGACAACCTGACCCATCCAGCGGAAGCTGGTGCCGGAAGATCATAGATTGAATGGTTGGAAGAAGAGCTTGCTCTAGGACAGAGATGTTGGTCCTATGCTCCTCCCACGAGATGTCCAGAATTTGGTGGAGCTTGCTTTGGTGGAACTGCTCGAGGATCTTGAGGTGTCGGCGGTATGTTGTCCAGGTTTCACAGGCATAGAGGAGAGTGGAGATGACGACAGCGCAGTACACAGCGACCTTTGTCTTCTCTCAGAGATCCCAGCTACTAAAGACTCATAAGCACTAAGCAAACATAATAAACTCCTTCCTATATCAAGATGAGTATATTTTTTCCGATTCCGGTCCACTAGTAGTAGTCTGGTCCACTCGGTAACGAGTATGGGGAGTCCTTCCCTTCACCATCCTCTTCGGGTTCATCTTCCACCCCTGGTAGCGCCCAAGCGTTGATGGCTCTGAGAATGGCTATAGAGCCCGAGTTGAGTTCGAAAGAGCCTGGGGAAGTGGGGGCACGAGATGGACGAGGGCTGCTGCTCATGAATCATTGCAAGATGCTTACGGCGCTCTCTCTGCTCTGCCACTTTCCGGCAGAGGGTGATCTCAAAGCGTGTGACTGCTGCCTTGGACATTCCTCTCCATTGGTTCCTGTCCTTGGCCAACACCTCAAAATCCGAAGGGGGGGCTTCGGCCGCTTGGAGGTTCTCCTTGAGGACGTCCTTGAGGTGCTTGAAAGGTCTGCCTTGATGCCTGGCTCCCACCGGCAGTTCGCCGTACATGACCAACTTGGGGAGGCAGGCGTCTTCCATGCAGATGACGTGACCCATCCAGCAGATCTGGTGCCGGAAGATCATAGATTGAATGGATGGAAGAAGACCTTGCTCTAGGATGGAGACGTTGGTCCTACGCTCCTCCCACGAGATGTTCAGAATTTGGCGGAGCTTGCTTTGGTGGAACTGCTCGAGGATCTTGAGGTGTCAGCAGTATGTCGTCCAGGTTTCACAGGCATAGAGGAGAGTGGAGATGACGACAGCGCAGTACACATCAACCTTTGTTTTTGCTCGGAGATCGTATAAGCACTAAGCAAACATAATAAACTCCTTCCTATATCAAGATGAGTATTTTTTCCCGATTATTGGGACCATAATCCAGAGTTGTGCTAAAGAACATAGAATCGTGCTAAGAGACTTTAGAACTTGTGCTCAAAGACTTTTGTGCTAAATAATTAATTTCCCTGAGGGAACCTGCCCAAAGGGATCAATAAAGTTTTATCAAATCTAATCTAATCTAACCAGATACCTCATCAGCTCATTCGGCCAAATTAAAGCTCGAATGGAGGTAATTGAAAAAAACGAGCTGAAAAAATTTTTCTCTCTAAACATTACCTCTCATCCACTAGACTCTCTTTCTGCTGTTGGTGTGGCTTAACACCTGTCATCTCTCTGATGCTGATGGCGTAGATTTTTGTAGTGTAGTCCATGTTCTTTTCTCGGGCCACATCACTGTCATATCCTGTTCATACATGCAAAATCAGTTTAATATCTATAGATGAAAAACAAACAATGTTAACATTTGGTGTTCATATTTTTCTTTCCTTTTCTTAACAGTACCATTTTCGCCAATTTTGGTACACAACCGGGGACGTTCTGATGCAATGTTACAAGCTACAGTCCGTAGTTAGCTTGTAGAAACTGCATCTTGTGTTATAATGTTAGTGTTTCTACGACAGTATTACAGTGCTGTAGTATCAATTATTATATAGACGCTATTATATAATGTTTTACTGGGAAATACGCCACTCGTATTTTTCATACGAACTACATCCAGGATATTGAGTAACATATTTTCCAATATCTTCACTCGTGAGGAAATCGATGAATTGTTTTGATAACTTTGGGTACTTTTAGTTTGTGAAGGTGACTATATAATAAAAAGAAAATCACACGCTGGCTTGAAGATATGCAATTTATCTTGTATTGTAAAACTCGTATTTTTCATATGAAATACATCGCGGATCTGAGTGACATAGATAAATAATATTGGCTGGCATTGAGTGGTATATGAGGTATATTCCATTCAGATAGGAGGCCTACAGAAGTGGGGACAGAGTCCTGTACAATCAGGCCAGAAACACACTGACGAAAGAGGTGAAAGCAGCTAAGAGGAGCTATGCTGAAAGGATCAAAAACAGCCTTTCAGCCAACGATCCGGCGTCAGTGTGGATGGGCCTTAA
>JAOBAM010000010.1:27672176-27687259 GCA_025212355.1 Notarius kessleri | reverse complement strand
GTCTGGTGTTAATGTGGAGACCTGAACAGGGTGGTGTAGGAACAACAAAAATTACAGCACAAATCCAAACACCAGGGGAAAATTCACCACAAAAAAAAAAAAAAGCATTCGATAAGACCATATGTTCAAAAAGCACGAGGTAAACCACGTCCCAGTGCAAGTCATAAAAACAAGTCAAAGAGCACAGTGAAATGGTTCCCTTCCCCCACTGCTCCACAAAGAGAGTGGAAAATTACAGCTAGGCACGGATCATACCACTTTCACAATGGAGGGGTGTTCTGCTCTGCCTCAACACAAGAGGGAGCTTGACAGGAATTGTCTGCCTTTAGTTTGTAAAGAGTACTGGTGCAGCATTTAAGCATGCTTGATAGTACAAGCCCTAATTATAAGAATGCACACAAGTGCAGCCACCTGGTTGGCCATCAAGTCCAAAAGCACGTCAAGTTCTTGCACATGGGCAACCAATATGGCGCCCAGAACGTGACGAAAATTCACTGATGGCCAGGTGCTGGAAGTTAAGCGTAGCCGATGTAAACGCACTTGTTAGCCTGGATTTAGTCAGATGAAAGAGTCATCTTCAAGTCAGTATGGACAGCAGAGAAACTGGACGTTTGTATGAACCTTTGAAAAGACTATCCGCATCTGGGAGGGATGCTTGCAGCGAATCAGAGTATTCTAATGATGGTATTTGTAGTGCTTCGTAAGCACAAAGTCAAGAAGGCAGGAGAAAGTGTTTGGCAGCTATCTGGACCCGATGTGGAAAGTGTGACAAGCAGAAAATGGACACGGAATGCGTTTGTCATCAAGAGCAAGTCATTGAATTATTCCGCGTTTCCAAACTAGGTTTATCCGTATGTCGCACACAAGCCTGCGTTGGAAATGGACTATGGACAGACCATGATAACCTGATGCAAGAGAACCAGTATCAGATGGAGAATTCACAAATTGGTAAGCAGCCTATTATATATAGAAACTCAGTGTGCACGTGTATGTTTATGTATGTGTCCATAGTGGCTATAAAGCCTATTTATTTATTGCACGTGTGAAT
This sequence comes from Notarius kessleri, assembly GCA_025212355.1. Lineage (NCBI taxonomy): Eukaryota > Metazoa > Chordata > Actinopteri > Siluriformes > Ariidae > Notarius > Notarius kessleri. The sequence goes on along the minus strand of JAOBAM010000010.1, from coordinate 27,686,211 downwards.
ACAGGTATAGATGTGCAATGTGCCACAGTAGTTTATATGGTCTAAATATAGGCTAGTGATAGCTTGAAGCCAAGTGTGAATTTATAGCAACACGAAAAGCGAAGCACTAGACAACAAAATTTGTCTCTTTATTTACATAAGATAGATGGGCATTTATCCAGGGCTTATTTTAAAAAAAAATAAATAAAATTACCAACACACTTTATACTCCCTGGGAGCTGTGCTTTTAGGCAGTACCTAAATAGATTAGCTTTGAATGTCTATGCTATTCTAGTAAATTGACTTGTGTGGCCTGAATCCCTTTTCCATAGATGGTGCTGGAATATTGTTTGCACAGCATCGGGTTGGAATCTAACATGACCTGTGTAGCCCAAGAGCTCGGCCTGTAGATTCCTTTCAAAGCAATCGGGCTCAAAATGGTCCTCGCAAACAATTTCTACCAGAGGAGGAGCGTTTCTAAAGTGTGATCCATTCCAAAGTTGCGTGGCCACTGTTTAGCAAGTCGCCTACGTTGCTCAGTTGTCAGCAACAGAACACAAATGATTTCCCTTACCAACACGTTGATTTTTTTTTTGCAACCATAGGCTTTGCACGCCACAATGTTTAACAATGTTTTGTACATCCAGCTACATAGAGTCATTGCTCCTGACCCTGCAATCAAGATACAGGAAACCAATCAATAATGCCACACACACACACACCACCCACAAAATGGCAATATGGCTGTGTCCTTGAGTGAGCAGGAATACAAAATCCTTGCTTTAAAATTCTTTACAAAACAGTGTGACGATACAGGTTAGCCAAAATGAATGTGCAAAATGTGTAATATGTTTATTTTTCACTGCGGGTACCCTTAAAGTGATTTGAGTCAGAAATTTCAAAGGAATGTCTTTGCTACAGTGAAGCTGCCTGTTTACCCCATGTGTGTGGCATTATGGCACAACATATTAAGACTCCCTTCATGAGGATGACTGCCACTTTTTCCAGAGTAACTGTGTGTCTGACCAGCCAAAAACAAGCAAATACAGTGACCTCATACTCAAACAGAAAAGAATCTTCGGAAAAGCAAGAAGAAGTCGTAGAAATATTTGCTAAAAATCACTCATCAGCTGCACATGGGTGTAGTGAGGGACTTTCCTAACTGAAGTGCTCCTGATGTATACAGACAAGTGAGAGAACCAGCAGGGGATGGGAACTAAAACAGTGTCTCGGAGTGGAGCACACTGTTCAAGTGGGACCATTAACACCACCACATGGTGACAACACAATCGCAGTGCAAACGCATTGACTGTACCAGATAAAACACATCATAGTTAGGTCTTTGCTCCAAACCTCAATGAACCTTCAAGAAGACCCAATTAAATTCTCAAAGACAAATTGTAATCAGTAATCCTTGACAAGATGGTGAAAAGCAGAACTCAATCCCCTCCCCCACTGCTCCACAGAGTGGAAAATTACAGCCGGCACGGTACAGACTATACCACTTTCACAAATGCAGAGGGGTGTCCTGCTGCACAGCTCTGCATCAACACAAGAGGGAGCAGGACAATTAACCAACTGGAAAGGAAACAATTAGATTCATTTGTCACCAAAATTGAGCCTTCCAGCTTACATCGCACTTGCTGTTAGGGGTTGAAACAGATCATATTATTTTTTTTAAAAAAGTGTTCCATTCTGATAACTTAATCTTCAGAAATCCTGCCTTCCTGTAATGTTTTTACTAGACAAATGATCCAGAGAATACGCAAAGTAGTCCATGATGCAATTTGGTGACTTCGAGCAATATTGTAAGCATGCATTAGCCAATTTCCCCTAAAAAAAAAAAAAAAAAAAAGTTGGCAAACCCTGATAGTACAGCATATTAGGATGCGAGCACCATCTTGAGAACCCCCTCAACAAATCTGGATGAAAAGCCACAGACTTCTTGAGCTCACAAAGCTAAACAAATCCTGTCACCATATCAAGGTTCCTCCCTCCCTTCACAATGGAAATGTAGGACATGACGGAGCAGCTAAAACATGTTAAAATCATATCACTTCCATGCTAACAGTACAATACCCAGATCTGTTAAAGAAAAAAGCCAATTAGGACACCAAAATCTAATGCTTTGTTTGTAGGAAGGCCTCTATTGTAATTTAATTTCAACTTGCAGAAAATAGTCAAGAAAAAAAAAAAAAATCAAAGATAAGCCTGTTAATTCCCTCAGTAGCTTGCGCTTATCAGCTTCAATGCAAGCAATACACACGAGTGAGCTAACGTATCAGCCATGAAGAGCTTAAAGAAAGAGGGGACCCAGACAAACACACAACCCCACCCACCAAACACACGACTGAGGAGCAGGACGACAAGACAAGCAACCAACACCACATGCTCCTGGTGTAGCACATTGTGTCCAGGCGTCACCATTACCACCACACCATGTTGTAAGAATTACAAACACTGACCCAGGTAAATCACACACACACACACACACACACACACCACACACACACGTTAGGCTAGGTCCTTTTAATTAAAATAAAGGAAATCCATTCAAGAGAACGTGTGTGAAGTACTGTATAAAAAGACCATATATACACCATACACATTAAGCAAAGTAGTCAAAAACCACACAAGCTTGAAATCAATCCCCTCCCCCACTTCTCCACAAAGAGAGTGGAAAATTACAGCTAGGCACGGATCGTACCATTTTCACAGGGAGGGGTGTTTAGCTGTGCAGCCCTGTCTCCACACAAGAGGGAGCATGACTAATAGAGCCCATATTATACTTCTTCCAACGAAGTCTTAAACTACAAGCGTACAGTCTGCTCCTGAAAGTTAACCAGAAGAAAAACAGAAATTTGCTGCTAACTAGCTGTGCCAAGTTAGTTATGGTACAGTAAATCATCACTGCCTGGTAAACATGCGATCATCTTCAAGACACTTAAATATTCTGGGCAAATTTTTTTATTTATTTTTTTTATTTTTGTGAGTGACCTAAAAGCAGCAGAGCAAATCCCTGCAACCAGCTTTTCTTGTGGTGCCATAGGAAAAGCCTGACAGCTGAAAGAAAGAGATCCATATGCTGACCGGCATGCTAAAATTCAGAGGCCGTATGAGTGACCAGCCAAAACAAGTTTGTCATAAATCATGCTGGTTTGTTTCATGGTAGGAATTCGTTCTCAGTAGTTCGACACAAAAGCATAAAAAGCACTGGAGCTTTTGGCACCACAAAACTAGAAAATTGCTTCCTCTGGTCCAGAGGAATATGTTCATCCGATATGTATAACTAAAAAATTGCATACATTCGAAACTCTCTAGCTGGAGTCAATCCCTACATGGTGAAAGGTTGAAAAATCCCCTCCTCCACTGCTGCACAAAGAGAGTGGAAAATTACAGCTATGCACGGGTCGTACCACTTACCGAGGACACGGCTGTGGAGCTGCACGGCTCTGTCTCAACATTAGAGGGAGCATGACAGAGTTGTCCTAAACAGGCCCACCATTTGAAGACCTCCAAGAAAATGACTTTGGTCCTTTGAAATAAGTGTGGCATAGCATGAACTGTGAGTATGAGAGACATCTCCTGCTTTGTTCAAGTGCTTTTCTGAAGCAGATCTCATAACTGTAGCCTAAATTTGTCAGAGCCTACAGGATTATCAACACAAGTAAGCCTGTGGTTTAGATGTAGGGCTTCCGTGTGTGTGTTCTTCGCTCGCGTCAGACTCGTCCACATAGCCAGTGATTCCATGTGTCTGCATCTATATATGCAATCTGTAACACTCAGATTTCCCACTGAGGTTTCCAGGACAAGTGGAATATTCATGCGATTTCTCTGTCCCCCCCCAGCATGAAATATAAAATTCCATCAAGTGTTGATTAGGATTCCAAACTAGCCAAATATATTTCACTAATGTCTGTGGTTGACAACGTGGACGTTTCCGATACCCATTTTGGAATTTCCTTGGACAGATTTTGCAGATGACCAAAAATGACAAGGGGCATTCATAATTCCAGTATCAAGATAACCTCTATATGGGGTGTTTCTCTCATTAGCAGATGCTCCATAGAAAAGGGCACCCAATAAAACCATGACCATGTCTAATCAGCTTGCAAAAAGCCTTTTAGACATGCGTTTAGCTTACTGGTAGGGTTCTCAAATCAAACCCATGTTGAAATTCATGCACTACGAAAAGTACGTACATTGTGTACTACATGGAAGTATCCAGATTAAGAAACACAAAGGAAGTTGCTCAATATTCATTTGCCCAATTCAAGTACTACACTATTACATAAACTAAAGCTCAATGAGTTTGTTTAGGGACAATTTTTAAGCTCTGTAGCTTTGACTAGCTTAAGTACTTAACAATATTGCTTTAAGATCGTAAGGTAAAATCTGAACTTGTACAGATCAAACTTGGGAATGCATCAACTTAAAATGGAGCATAGTCTTGAAAATCAGTATTGGCTTGAAACGTCGATATGATCCACTGACAGGGTTATGCTGACTGCAGATACTGTAACTTGAAGAAATCAGAATCCCACTTTACATATTTTCAGAATGTAAACATCTTCCTTTCTTATTTTCAGTCTTCCTTCAAGTCAGTTGCATGGGATCAGGGTCTTGTAAAGTGGTAGAGAACAAGTAGTGTGATGGATCTTTTTCTTCCCGAAGTTTTAACCAGACATGAAGAGGTGTGAGAGCAGAAAGAGGAAGCAATATTGAAGACAAACTTAAAAAAAAAAAAAAAGCCACTTGCACATGGACTCAATGAAATGATTCAAATTCTACATGCTGAAACAGCTTGAGAAGAAACCTAAAAATCATAAGAGTTTCCTCTGTTCCTTCTGTGAAACAATACAATCTACCTTCCCCTACAGTTGTGCCTTCTACACAAGCCAGATTTATGAATCAGCATAAAAGCATGTGACCCAGGTGTGCGGAAACATTAGTTTCATCGCAAGAATGAGACAGGAAGCATATTTAATAGGTCTTAAAACCTACTTTGCCTTAGCATGATGCATGGTTGCAAATGCTGGCAAATATTTGGTGGCTTTTTTTGAATAAGCAACTAAGTAAAGCTGATTAGTGTAATTATCAACTATGACCATAGCTGATAGTTACTACTGCTGTTGGAATCAGATCCTGAATAAGCTCCATCAACATCAGAGCTTTTCTGAAACAGATGCAGCCATTTTCAAGTTTATTGACCTTGGCACATTTGTTTTGGCTGCAAGCATGCGCCATGATCACATCTGTTATTGAAAATTCTTTGAAGGCTGCAAATTCATGTTTCAGACATGTTGCCACCACAGGTGTGCAGACTCTCCATTTTGGAAAGGCTATGGTCACACCACAGCTTGTGATGCTTTACAATGGGTCATCGATGAAAATGAGGCATCTGGTGCCAATGCTTCCCCGAACTTCAGGAAGTATTCCCAAATCCATCTGTGAGTATTTGCCGCTTTGTTTTCGTCGGCAAACTTCAAATTTCAATGCATGCACTGAAATTTTTCGCGATGTTTTTGGCCTCTCATGAGGTGGAGACACCAAAAACAACAACTCGCAAAGCTCAGAGAACATTGGCCATACATCACACGATTGGTGGCGAGGTGACCAATTTATCAAGTATTTCCAAAACCATCGTGAGCTGTAGTGTGACCAGGGTCTAATGGAGTCCTCAATAAAGAGGTTCTACTGATTCCAGTTGAATGTGATGGCATCCACTGCGAACAAGATACTTCTCAGGTTTGTGTAAAATATTTCTTCCAGAAGCAAAAACAGGTGCAAGTTCACCCCAGCAAAGGCCAGAGATGTTCCAATCCTGGACAGTCTTCTTTGAGCCTCCTCTTTGGGTTCCCCAGCCAAAGGAGTCAATCAAGTAAAGGCATCGGTGGTGATAAGCGTCCCAGAGATAGCTTTCCAAAAACATCTCAGAGAAAACACCTCCAGACATCCACATATTGGTGTACCCATGGGTGGGCCAGGATGGGTGGGCCAGGATGGGCCTGTGCCATGTAGATCTGCAGCGGACACACTCAAACGTGTGGCTGACTATTCCATTTTTAACCAAAAATTTAGTTGTTACACACACCACGATCAGCAGAAGTGGTACAAACCACTAAAGACTACTTAGCGAAGTGTGTAATCTTCGGTATTAATGTTTGCCAATCATGTACTGCAGAGGAAAGCAACCAGTTTAGCTGGGTGAGATAAGTCATGTGTAGTTTTTCGTATCCGACTGGTCAATATCATTACAGACTAGGTACCTAACAATGTTTATTAAACAATTCTTTAGTGGGGTTTTACTGGTGCCTCACTTCTGGCACATCTTAATCCACAAGTTGTTCCTGCTTCAGCAGCAAGTACAACTTCATTAGTGTGATTCACACCAGGTAATAACTTTAACAAAATATCAATCAATCAATATAGAAACCACTCAGAAAATTTAGATACATTGATTCATAAATTTTGTGCAAAGAAGGAAAAAAAAAAGTGACAAAAGGAATACAAACAAGTATCATCCAAGTGCAAAATTGTTGCAAGCGTTGGTAGCTTTTCGCACATTTGGTGACGAGAGAAAGAATGTGAGCAAGGTAAGGAGCATAGCCTCTCGGTCCAAAGAGCACACACCATGTAGACAGGAGCAAGGGAGCAAAAGAGCAATACAGAGTCAGAGAAAGAAGAGGGGGAGGGGTGCACAGCAAGGACTCCACCATGTGCTTCAGGGTGTTGTGCAGCAACACCAGCACCTGGTGTTGCCAACAACCGCACTACCCTAATCCAAAGTCCAGAGACAATTTTCAAGCTGCAACTTCAGAAAAACAATGCATTCAAAACGAACATTTTGAAAACATGAACAAATACATCCGTAAACCAAAAATTCATATAAATGCAGCTCACTTATACAAATTCTTTAAAAAAAAAAAAATTACTGGTACAAATGAATATACTTTCAAACTCCCCATCCAATGCAAACACCAACATACACACAGTGCATACCATTTTCATAAACAGCAGATAAAACAAATACTGAACAAAAGAGACTGAAATCTGGCTCACATTAAGAAACCATGACACCTTCAAAAGAGGGGAAAAAGAAAACTAAGAAACAAATGACAATCCAAACCATACCAAGTTCGCGACACTGTTTTCATGCTAACTCCTTCGCGACATCGAACACAAGACAGGCAAACAGACATCAAAAATACACTAAGCAATATTAAAACAAGGATTTTTTTCAATAAATTATAGTAGTGACATAAAAGCGAACAAAAAAAAAATCCTTTATGACAAGTAGTATGTAAAAATGTTAAATGTAAACCTGCGTGAGCTTCAGACGTAGGCCATGAACAAGAATGTGAGTGCAACTAGCCTTCTTCTTGCTCGCCCTATATATAGGCGAGACAGAGTGAGGGAGAGAAGTTGAGCTGGGACTGTACCACGTGTGCAGAGGGGTGGAGCATGTTCTTTGTGATCTTCCCAGCAACACCAGAGCACAGTGTAGGAACACCAATTACAATCACAACGACCAGATAAACAATAATACAGTAATAATCTGGATAGTTGTTCTGTATGTAAGATTTGTCTTCACATGGCAAGTCAGATACCTCAGGGAGAAAATAAATGTATATTTAAAAAAAAATTAAATGTCAATTAAATGTGTGGTGCAAAATATGACCACCTGAAGGAAAAACTTAACTTAAATTGGAAAAAAGACCAAAATCCATGAAAGACAAACACAATCCCCTCCCCCACTGCAGCACTGAGAAAACAGGATGGAAAATTACTGCTAGTCCCAGACCATACCATTTTCACAAAGCAGAGGGGTGACTGGATGGATGTGCAACTCTGACTCAACACAAGAGGGAGCAAGACATAGCCATCTGCTTAATAACTTGAACAGTATATGCTTAAATTAAAAATCAAGCCCTCTAATCATAAGCCTGTGAGCTTTACCATAAAGCATGTAGCAACTCTGAACACTACTTATCACTTTCACATATTCAGTGAAGGAAAGAAAAATAAAAAAAAGTTAGTTATCGTATCTTGATTTTTCAGTTTTTACCAAATTCTTAGAGGCCTCAGTGTCGAACACATTTTTAAGAAGTAGAAGGAATGAGAAACCTCACTTGGGGTGAGAACCACATGTCCTTGAGAGCTGGCAGGTTGTTGATCTAGTCGCTGAAAAAGTGAAGTCTGTCCTTGGTCTTGTGTAAAACCAGCATGTGTTCACACTTATTCAGTATACAAGTACAGCAACTCAAAGAGAAACTATGACCACTTGTGACTCGACAATGAAAATTAATTTCATAGCTCTGTCTCATTCAAAGCATGGCTAAATCAGAATCTCAGAAGTATAGCTCAGTTCATGGGTTATATTTAAATCCTTTATTACACTTTCCGCAATAAGCTAAATTCAGCACCTTCAGGTTCCAAGTAGGGACATTTGTCTCTCTGCAACAGTCCGCCCCTGTTGCCAAGAACACTTTTGTTTCTCAAAAGAGCAGGAGGAAGCATCACTTTACAAACATTTAAACACATTTAGCAATACAGTAAACACAAATTTCCTCATCTGGGACTATGATTCCCCCTAATCAAATCAGATTACTTTATATCACATTACCATCTTCATATGGAAGGTTGTCAAATTCCATTAAGACTCAAAGCAAGCACAAGTTTCATGCATTTTGATCAAGGGTAGTCAGCTTTTTATATATATATTACACACACACACACACACACCATTGCTTATATGATAGGTTTATACTAGTCATTTCATGCATATTGGGTATCAGGCAAGTGGACTATGCACATAAAAAATTAACGTGCAAATGCACCCAAGGCACACGTGCAACAGATTTAAATCCGGAGACGCATTTTAGCCACATGTTAAACAAGCGTAAAAGCATCCGTTTCTCCAAGCCATGTTTAAAAGCCAATCCCTCTCCGGACAGTCATCGATACACTGCGTAAATTGTGCCACTTTTTAAGTGTCAGTAAGCTTTAAAAACTGCACAATTTGTCATAAAACGTAAAAACAAGGAATAGAAGTTGGTGTTAGAATGTAATGAGCTAACGTGCATATTAATGTGCAATATTTGATTTGGGTAAAAGAAAAAGGAAGACGAAGCAGCTTTTGTCACATGCATTACAGCTCAGTGAAAATTTTCACCACATATCCCAGCTTGTTAGGAAGCTGGGGTCAGAGCGCAGGGTCAGCCATCATATGGCGTCCCCGGTGCAGACTGTGTTAACAATGTCGAGTTGGCGGTCTTGGGGCTTAAACCCCCATTTGCATTTGACAAGTAAAAATGCACACAGGTCAAGCGCAGGCTGAAATCTTATCAGGACGCATGAAATGTTCAGTTGTAAACTCGCACACGTCAACACGTGCCTTTACCAAATCAAAAGTCATCCACAGATAAATAGATCATTCTACTCCGTCAAGGGAGGGATCTTATTATTATCGAGTTATTGTTTAACCTGTTAAATTCTGAGAGTCCGTTTGCAATCTGCTGAGTCACCCGAGTTCTAGAGCTGGGGTTCCCGACAAAACTTAACACGTGTGCATGGCTGTATTAGTGTTCACTGTAACAGAACAAAACCTGATCCAATTCTTGATATATTTTTATCTTCTTGTCCATGAACAGAGTTCATTGTGAGCATCTTGTATAGTCCGGAATTAGTAACAATGAATGTTATTCGAGGGTTAACGTTAAAATTGTAAGAAAGGTTTTCACTAGCACTAAATTAGCCATGGGTGTGTTCGGAAAGACAAAACGTCGGTTGAAAAAGGGTAAGTGAGAAGGCTATACAGGGTACAGGGCTATACCAAATGTTACCAGTAGTGGGGGGGTGTCTTTGAATGCCCTTTTCTTACCTATAATTAAAATGTAATATCATGTGTATTCAATATAACCTATTTTTCACTATGAGAAAAAAAAACGATTTACCAGGATATCACCATAAGTCTCGTGTTTGAGAAGACTTAGCATGTTATTAATTTTATACATCATGGTTACCACACTCCTTCCCTGACACACACACACACACACACACACACACACACACACACACTGTATACTAAACACTAGGAATGAGACATTGCCTGTAGAATTTTGACAATTTATACCGCAAGTAGCAAAGCAAGACTGCAAACGTAATGCATGAGAAATAAATGTGCACCCCATGCTGAGTGCTCAAAAGTCCACAAGTCTATGATACAGTGCACACTCAGGTACTATAGCACTCTTATACAGCTCTCGACCTTAGTGAGGCAGGAAGTTTAAGATACCAAGCCTTGTAAGAGTAAAACATACTTGAGCATGATGTACATGGTTACTTCAGCAAACAGTGGTGTTAGGAAAAAAAGACATTTAACAAGGCTGACCAATCAGAGGCATGCAGCAGATACCAGTCTGAACCGGCTGAAACTCGTTCTTCTACAAAACCCTCCCCCAACAAATGTCCTTTCCATGAGATCGTTCTATTCCATAATCACTAAACTGAACCAAACACTATACTGGAGAGTTAAGGAAAGGCATTTTTCTGCAAAGAATCTTTTCAATAAATAAATAAAAAAAATAATAATAACACCTTTAAATATAAACTAAATGAATAACTACTTTTGCATATTGATAGTCTGTAATTACATAGTGTGTGATTAAGTGTAAAATTTGATAACTCGAACTAAATATATAGGCTAGATTCAGTGAATTAATTAAATTAAAACAAGCTGTCCAGCACTGATTGCTAGTTAAAGATCTTGCTTGTTTTTTTTTAAATACAAAAAAAAAAAAATTCTAAAAAGTACAAAAGGCAACACTTCAACCTGTATGAACTTAACAAATGCAGCAGCTTCAGTTTGTGCAGAACGAACAATGTGGCATATTTAGGATGAGGTTCCTTTAAAAGCCCCTCCTCCAATCGACCATTTCGTACAAGCAGCTTGACAGTGCAGTAACACAAAATGGCCACAAGCTTAGCAAGAGCCTTGGCACTTGCTCAGTGAATGTGAATGAGGACAAGCAGGCAAGAAATTGCAGGCATTCCCTATGCTCTGATTTCTACAACTGCAGTTCATCCAATGCTCATTTCTCTAAAAAAAAAGTTATCAATCCCTTAAATCGAATACTTCTATGCTGTAATTTTTTTTATATCAAATCTCACTTTTGCTTTTAAAATTCACACCGGTTCATTATTCTGTTTTCATGGTATATCCGTAACCATCACTTTTTGGAACAAGGAAGGAGGTTGGGCTCTGCTCGAGCGAGAACACTCATCAAATTTGAGAGGTTTTTCACCATCTGATCCCTGGTGCATCACATAAGGGACGGAGCCAGGGATGAACAAGCATGAAAAGCTCCCTGCTGTTCCTGGGTAACCAAACACAAGTTAGTGCCTTGGGTTCAGGGCTTCAGACTGGTGTTTCTTGGCTTCCAGTAAAACACTTGTATGTGCTTCACCACAGATGGAGGACACAATTAGGTCTCCCACATCTGATGCAGACTGGTTGACAATTCTGCTGATCCACCTTTAGCATACTTCCCATTCCTCTACACCACATCCTTCTGGCTGACCCTTCACTATGTTTTTAAGAAACTCGTCAAAAATCTATCATCTTTCACTTGCTTGCCCCCCCCAAAAAAAAAAATCCACACTGGTTCACAACACACAATCCTAAAGTGAGAAGCACTGAATCTTTTTATACCCATTCTCTCCCAATTGTCATTTCCTATCTCCCACTCACTAGTTAGCGTTCCCCTATCACATGGCAGCTGCCAAGTAAGACACAAGATCCCTACTTCCTCCTCAACACCGGAAGCCAACCAGCTGTGGCAGTGTCAGGATCAAACTCACAAGCTCCTGCTGACAGGGCCAAAGCTTTTCCAGTGTCCCACTCAGAACCCCACAAATGTGGAATCTTAACTCTTCACTTACCACATTTACTTCAGACCCAGGAAACTGACTGGTTGGTTTTGTACATGTTGGTCCTATTAGGATAGAATTGATTCTACTTCCCTTTTAGAATATGATGCCCAGTGTAATTAGGGATATGTCTGTTTCAAAGGTTCACAACTAACTCCCATTCAGAATATAAAAACATAACATACCAAAACCAGGGGAAAGTTTCCAATGACCGGATGTAGTAACCAGAATAACGGGTTTGCCTAATTTTTTTTTTTAAAGATGCTGTCATTAGTACCTTGGTTATGACAGTGACTGAGTCAACAATCTGATCCAGCGGCTGTTAGCATACAATCTCTCATATGCCAAAAGCAACAATGAATGTCCCTTACTTTAGATTCTTGCAAAATACCACCAACCCTTAACCTACTTGCAAAACAACCACCATGACTGAATTCACTTTCGCTCATTTTACTTATTTTATTTAGCACTCTGAAGTTTGTTCAGCATCAGGATAATGAAGTACGGAGTGTCATGAGTGTCATGTTTTGAAAGAGTAAGAGACAAGCAGGACATTGACCTTGTCCCACTGTTTTCAAAAGCAGGCCATCGCGCGTTTAGAAGGAAACCACAAGCTTCCTTAGTGATCATGAACCTACATGGAATGAGGGCGTGAGGATGCAGCTGGTACTAAAGCATGCAAATTTAAGAAATGGGGTGGAGGAAGTGGCTGGGTTCAATACTTAAATTCCAAAGGTCAATAAATTATCCTGTTAAATTATACGTAAAACATTTAAGGTATCAGATGTATAACCATTAGGCTTGGGATCTATGCCTTTTCCATGCATCAATAATCAGAATTGTCCTGATGTTATCGATTAATTATCGGCATTTTTCAGATCGAAACAAACAGCCGCAAATAAACAAACGAATGCTTAATTATTGAAGTTGCGAAGGCTTATCAGTATTCAGTGTCAAAAGGAAGCAAACCTAGATAGTGCCATATTAGCCTGCCTGATTTGAACAATTAAGATGCGAGCATGGTAGCTTGGTCATAATAACGAGACCAACAATGACGGCATAGCTCACTCCGGCCTCATCTAGTCCAGAAGGAACTATCTAAAATGGGCCACCTTGCGCAATAAATGTTGCAAGCTATATACAATATGCACAAGTTATACATCCTAGGAATACCTACCTATTTGCCAGACAGAATCCAAAATGGCAAGGAATTGACAGAGAAAAAGCAAATTTTGTTGAACTGCTCATTAAAGCTTAACTAGTCCATAACTTCATTAATAACTGTAATTAAGCAAATCTGGGTGGAAGTTATGTGCACTCTAGCTACCCCTACCTTCATGCCAGAAATAATCAAAATCGGTGAAGAATTGAGGGAGAAGAGATTTGTGTGGAAACTGCTCGTTAGGGCTTAATTACTCCATATCTTCATCATTAAATGCAATTATGCAAATGTGGGTAGAAGCTATATGCACCCAAGGCAGACCTACCTTCCTGCCAAAAAGAATAAAAATCAGTGAAGACTTGAGAGAGAAGCAGCGATTTTCGTGAAGTGTGGATGCTGGACGGATGACAGACAACACACGATGGCATAAGCTCATTGCCTATCGGTCGGATGAGCTAATAACTATACAAGGACTCTAGATTTAAGATCGCCCCCTTTTGGTCTCCAAAAGCTATTATTCCAGACTACATTAAACAGAAGGCCAACTGAATGAATTGGAAAGCACGTATATTTGGCGTCTAACTTAAATCTCGGCTAATTTTAAATACATCAATGCCTCAAGTACATATCGATAAAATAATGTGCCAATCAATAACTCAAATATTTTACGATATCCCTAATAGGGTTGGTTTAGTACCAAAATTTGTTTCAGTACAGTACCTGGCATGGTAGAACAGTAACGGTACTAGTTTAGTACCATCCATTCCTGGAATTCTTTGTACAAACTGGGATGTGGCATAAGCTCATCGCCTATCGGTCGGATATCCATGTGAAATCACCAGAGGCCTCGCCACTGACCATCTCAGATTTGCTTCATACTTTCTGAAAATATTGTCAGTGTGCCCAATAAATAGTGTACAAAATTTTAGGCTTGTACCTTCATTAGTTTCTGAGATATAGGGG
>JAOBAM010000010.1:27640452-27653758 GCA_025212355.1 Notarius kessleri | reverse complement strand
ATCCACATCTTCCAACAGTTGGCCTCAGGATTGATGCATTGATGTTTCCCAGCCTCCTCTATCTGTTGAAGGCTAGAGACAGTGTGCAATCAAGCCTTTCTGAGAGAACGAGGAATCAAGAAGAGAACGGGATGGAAAGTATTGTTCGACCATAATTGTTGGCGTAAATGACACACAATCATGACTCTGTACGGCGGTGGCCAATGACTAGTGTAGAACATGATAAAAGGAGAAAGTGGCACCGGTTTGACTCGAAGGAGGTGTGGCAGAGACGCTCGTGAAGATTTCTCAGGATACAATGGCTGCTGATTGACTTTCGTAATTGTGGCCACTCTTCGACAACACACTCTCTCACTGAAACGTCCTCTTCACAATCACTCACGATACAGTCATCATGGCCATCGTAACAAGTCTTCAGGTAACTCGCGTCAGAGATACACAAGACATGTGGGAGAGGATTTTAGTCCCACCATGCTGCTGTGGTTTTATTTTGGGATGCAGAACATCCTATTTTATTAGGATGCACTGGCTTATGATGATACGAGGTTTGTTTTTACTTTAATTTCGTCATGGCCAATTCTCACCCACTAAACAGGTCACTCCCATCACACAACAGCTACTAACCAGCGAGGACGAAGGATCGCATGCTTCTTTCGAGGTGGCCAACTGCGTCTTTTTAAACTGCTTGATCATGGGTACTAATAACTAATACTCATTAACTGAGCGCATGGTTTTTATGGGAAAATATCAGACCGAGGTCTTGACAGTAGGCGAGGTCCGAGTCATAAGTGAGGTCCGTACAAAAAGACCTCGGTCTGATATTTTCCCGTAAAGACCAAGCAAGCGAGGTTAATAAGGAGTTTATTCTATGGCTTTTTTATTTCTAAGATTCAAATAGATGGTCATTATAACGAGGTGTGACCCTGCTTTCAGTCACATCATATTTGTAACGTAGTCGAATCACGCATGCAGAATAAATGGCTCATGGTTTCAGAACTCTTACACGCTGTTAGCAGTTTCTGAACGCTCTTCGTTGCTCATTTCTTGAATAACTCGGTGACTCTCGTTTGTCTTTTGTGCTTCAGCCGTTTCTGATTTCCAATTAATTTTTTTTTTGTTTGTTTTTTGCAACATTGAAAGTCCGTGCCTTGGAAAGAAAGTCTATAATCACCCACGGGCATTATGGGAAAATACTGCCCGTGAAGGAACCAATCAGAGCTCATGATTTAACCAGAAGTAGCTTGTGCTAGATAATAAGTGTGGCATAATACACTTGGAAGAAAGCGTTATCTTCCAACCTCACACACGCCCATGATTGGCTGGCATTGCTTTAGTAGACTGGGGAGAGAGAATGCCACGCCTCCTTCCCTGAAAGCACAGGCCGGTTTCGCTCTCTTGAGTTCCCGCCCACGGATGGGCGTGGCATCAGCAGGACACGAATTTAGTGATTTGGCCATTTAATTTATTTAGAGGAGCAGTTTGTAATACATAGAGCCCTCTGCTACCTGCAAGGGGACTTGTGTTGGGGGGGGGAGACAATCCTTCCTCAACCAAGCCTGAGATCATTGCTCCAGAACCAAAAGTCCAGGGGGCGGAGCTGCATCTGATCCAACTCCTCCTATAAGAACCCACACAATGCTGTTCAACATGAAACCCCTTCCATCTCGCAGACTTTTGAATAAACTCCTCCCAGCTTCGCCCATGTAGGAGAAGGTCCGACTCCACCCTGTGGATTTTGTTTCACAGCGAGGTGTACTTACCAAACCTGAACACACCCCTCAGTTGAACGCTAGTGCATCTTGTTTCCCATTATGGAGTCACTGTGTTTTGGCTATGGACCGAGCTTTTCATTTTTCAGGCCCAGAAAAATGCAAAAAGTAGCCAAATCCAGGTTGTATTTATTTTTATTATGATTATTATTTTCTGAATTTGTTTTTGAATGTTAGTTTTTTTTTTTTTAATCATTGTATGGTTGGTAAAGATCTTAGAACTTTTTTAAACATTACATACAGCACTTTTAAAGGCTTCTTTCATTCTGAAGGTTTTATTAGAATGATTAGGTCGCAATATGCGATCACATGGTGCTCAAAACAAGGCTTTGCTTCTGCACATGCTGTAGCTTCTACACACAGATTGTAGAAGTTTTCTAAAGCAGTGTGCAATCTTTTTCATCTGGAAGATTTATTGTTTTAAGCTGAGTAGCTCTGAGAGAATCTTTCAGCCTGTAGACAGAACGAAAATAATAAACCAGGTATATCTGAGGACAGAATTCATTTTGAAGTGTTTATCTCTTAGGACCTGATATTTGCATTTTGCTATTATTCTGTAAAATCATATATTAAGTTGAGGCATACGTGCATCTCATTTCATTTCTGAACCCTTGTGCTGTCGGCGCGGTCGGCGGCAGATGGTGAACGGCCCGCTCGGATGTTCCTCGCTCCGTTTGTTCGGCTGTAATTTTATTGCAGCGGATGATTATTACCCTCAACAACATTACGGCTTTGATTGTGTTGTTGTTCTTGTGGGTTTTTTTTTTTTTTTTTCCCCTTCTCTTCCTATTGATGCTGATTGTCACAAGCGAAATCCAGAGAAAGATCTCATCACGGAGAGCTGATTGAATTAGCCGAGCGCTGAAATGATGACGGTACGTGATCGTCTGAAATGGACTGAGGAGGTAATAACACATGGACACGGCAGTGCGTATTGATGGATGGGGTAAATATGGAGGAAGAGACGAGTCATGAGCTTCCGTCATGTCGGCAGCAGATTGAATGACGCGACTGTTCTTTATTGATGATGTTTCGTGATTAAAGAATTAACATGTTAAAGGAGCAGTTTGCAATTTGTGTAGAAGTAACGATGAAACTTTTTCTTCTCACAAACAGCCCCACCCACTACACACTATGTTATATTTAATATTATTCTATCCACATTCACTGGATATGAGCAGTCACGTGCTCTGATTGGCTACTCGGCTACTAGGATATCAGCTCATGTACCGTCAGTAGAGAAAAACAAAATGGCTGAGCGTGTTACTGAACCAACTGAGGATGAATTAAAAACTCTACTTGAAAACAAAACCACAAAAAAAACCTCAAAGTATGGAATGAAAGTATTTGATGGTAAGAACATACTGTATCTTTGATTTTTCAAGAATTATTATTATTATCATCGCATTTTTCACAAATTGCTCCTGTAATTTCGCCGGTTTGTTAACATTCTAAGCGGAAATGATTTTGTCTGACGTTTTGTATAAAGTTTTTATTTATCGAATTTGTAAAAAATAAAAATGCTCTGTTTCTCAAAATCCAGTGAATGTGGAGAGAATAAAACAGTTATTCCACTCAATATCATCGTACATGGATTATAGACAAGTCGGTGCTACGCGCCTCATCACCCATCAGCTCATGTACGACTCGATTTCATGGAATAACTGTTAAAAATAATAATTATAATAAGATATCTTGAGATAGAGTTTATAATCACATTTAAAAATAAGTAAAGAATCTATGTTGCGTGTGTGTATGTTGGAGATCGTTTTCCTTGCTACGACATTGTATTTTACGCTGATGGAGTATGGAACACACTCCTGGCCTCCTCTTGGCGGCTCACTCTTAGATATTTCTCTCAGGAATGTAAAACAGTGGAGACCTTCGACCAGCAGACGTGCACCCCCACCCCAAACCTTTCCTTTTATTCTTTATCTCAAAAATACGGTAACAGGTTTTTATTATACAAGCATGATAAACATATTGACAGAAACTTTATACTTTACAGTTTCCTATGTGCCCACTGCCAAATAATATTATAGTTTTTAAATGACCTAAACTAGATGAAACATAAAACTCGTCCCCTTCCTCAGTCACACCATTGTCGGACCGCTGAGCGCCCACTTATACATTCATAAAAGACTGTTCCCATGGTAACAGCATGATGATCACTTTCACTCTTTCACTTTCGATTGGTTTCTCTCAGGAACGCCCACCATAAACAGGATAAAATCCGTCAGACATAGTTCAAGCTATTTGGAGGTAAAACTTGTCGCAAAATGGCACGCGGATTTCATGTGCTTCGGATGATTCAGGACAGCGAGTCAATTTCAGGACAGCGATTCAATTCATGATTCAATTCATGATTCAGGACAGTGATTCGGTTCAATCTTGAGAACTGCGACACCGATGATGAACGGTGCCTTTTTTTTTTTTTTACTTCGACTCGATCCAGCCGAAGTGTAAATATTTCTTCTATTTCTGATAAGCAGATCAGTTGATATGTTGTGTGCTGTAGTGCAAACACAGGAAACATGACTGAGCAATTTTTTTCCAGAGTTAAGTGTTTTCCTCAAAAATAGCTAATTTTGCTCTATTTTGAGTTTAGAGAGTAAAATTTGGAGTTGGAGCAAAATTACAGAGTAATTGTGTAACAGGGTAACAGAGTTGATTGTCGCTCTGAACTGAGTAAAATAGTACAAGAGTTAATTTTAAGACACACTGAAATATAATACCAAATACCAAAATAAAGTCAAATACCAGATAAATGAAGGTGTTGTAAAAATCAGTTTTAGAACTGTGTTGGAATGTGTGAAAAAACATGACCTTACCCACTGGGACTTGACCTGATGGGATAAAGAGTTGGCAGTGGGAGGGGTTTTCACTCTTCTCATTGAATGGAATGGAAATTTTTACCCTTCTCAGTGAATACCCCTCCTACTGCCAACCCTTTATCCCAAAACAATAGGACATACATTTTTTTTTTGATGGGCAGTTAATTGTCCAAATCAACGGAGCAGATTTAAGTTTTTATGCTTGATATATTCCTAAGACGAACAGAATCACCTCAAGTAATCAAAACGGTTCGACACAATGAGTCCGGTCACGTTTTGTTTTGTCCACACATTCCAACAGAATCCTAAAACTGCTTTTTCACCCATCTTCATTTAGCTGTTATTTTTCTTTAAGTATAATCATGACATACATATGGCATAGATATTATCGTAGCTGAACTTGTGCTGAATCCAAAAAAAAAAAAAAGTTATATGACTTTGAAAATACTGCTTAGATTTGTTGAAATTGACAATATCAGAGTGCCAGAAAATACCCTCAGACTGCAGAAGGTTACACTTTTTTTTTTTCTTCTTACTTCCAAACCTTTAATACCGCTTCCCCATCATTTCAACCCCTTTAAACACCATGAGCTCAACAGTAGGTCCAGACCACAGGAACAGACTTCCTTTCCTTCTTCATCCTCAAATGCGTTCCCTATTAACTTCACTGCAAAATCACATGCTTGAAAGCGAATAACCGAATAATAGAAGAACTTGAAAATAATCATTTGTCGACACCACATTGGTTCACCTTTCATCACTTTTCATAACAAAGCCTCAGAAATCAGTCTCTCAAGCTCTCATAACTAAACGCACCACGTGTGGGGTGAATTACTAACTGTTTTGATATGAACCTCAAACTGGGCCAGTTGAAGCACATGCATTACAAAGAATCAAATTCCAGTGCAGTTTTTTTTTTTTTTTAAATCCATTTAAAAAAAATGTGATTATGTATGCAGGTGTCCATCATTTCACAGTCGCATGAGTGCTGTCTCGTGTAAACCATTACATCCTGCTCTCAACCGTGCTTGCACTCATCTAATCCATCCATCAGATCATCGTATTCAGTTCTGGGAAGAGGAAGACGCTCAGGAGTTTGCTTTCAACATCTAAACAGCATCATTCAACTTCGAGTCCATACAGCTGTCCTGACACGCATAAGCTCTCGAGTGAAAGATGTGCTAATGCGAGGAATCGGAGTGACGAGGAAAAACATCACAGAATAAGCATTATTAAAAATTCCACCCTTCACCAATAAGAACAAAAAACCCACGCTGCAATTAATACGTGATATATTGAGCGGCACTAATGTAGTTCAGGCTACGTGAACTCAGGTTGATTCGGTCAGGACGAATCATTTCCAGCATCAGTCCTGATTATACACCTTAGAAATGACAAAACAGGCCTCGTAGTGACATCAACAAACAGCGATGTGGCATCCTGGACACTCCACAACACTCAGACAAAACGTCTAGCGCGTCAGAATTTTTGCCATTTTCTCGCCAGGTTCGACAACTCCAAAGCCGTATTCCTTGATAGCCATGATTGACAATTTCCTGACCCTCCTCATGGTAGTCTGACTGTCCAGGACAAGTAATGTTTGGTCAGGACAAGTTGATTATCACCATTTTTGTGACTACTGCCTCAGAGAAGTGATGCGAGGCAGTAGCCACTATGTCATCGTGTGCTAAGAATGAGTGTAACAATAGCGCACTGTGCATACACAAGCATTACAATCAGCAGAACGGTGAATCGTGATCTCACGATATGAACAGTTGATCTCGCGTTGTCAAAGGTGCACAAGAACGAGTAGTGAAGCCACTATATCATATCATCTTGTTGTAAGAATGAGTATAACAATAGTGAAACTTCTTGATAAACTTTAGAACAAATCAGAACCAGAAACGAAATAAGAGAAACCTCGTTATAACTTTTTAGGATCGGAAGCTCATTGGCAGATAAAAAGTTAAATGAAACTCACTTCGTGGTTTGCCAAGGCTACTTATTCGATATCAAGTAAGTGGTGTTTATTTTCAGAAAATTGACCTTTTGATTATTGGGCCTTCTGAAAGGTCAAATGAAAGGTTGCGGTGTTTTTTTTTTTTTTAAGCAGATACAGGTAGTCGTCGACTTACGACTGCGTTTGGTTACGACTGACCGGTCGTAAACTGATCTGGTCGCAAGTCGGCCTATGTTAAATTAACGCAAGTATATTGTGATGAGTAATGATATTGTAATCATCTTAAAGTTTTATCAATATTCTCTTATTTCATTACCTTGGCTCATTATTTGGTTTAAAGTCAAACACTGCATGCTACAGTACAATTCGTTTAGTATGTGCAATTCGTTTAATATGGGTCGTCTACGTCATCATCAGCTGTTGCAGCGTGCAGGCTGGCGGGAGGATTTGCTCGTTTCATAAACCAGGAGCTGGGGCGGAAACTGTTGTACGCGGCGAGAGGCTGGATGCTGGGCGCTGCCAGGAGCTGGGGCGGAAACTGTCGTACGCTCAGCTAGCTCAGCTGGGAAACACTTGCCAGTCATAACCAGACGGTCGTAAAGTCGATCGGTCGTAACTCGCATAGGTCATAAGTCGACGACTACCTGTATATAAGCCTACATTTGTGAAGCAAGTGTTACATAGCATTAACAAGTCTACTTTGATTATTTTTGACTACAAGGCACATTCAAAACACTAATCTATCTTAATCTTAAATCGTATACAGCTTTACATAACAAGAAAGACCAGAAGGGCTGACCTTTGATCATAAAATGGGCCTTGCTCTAATTTAATCCTAGCTACAGTAGGACTGAGAGAGCAGGAGTATGATTAAGTGTTATGATTCAAGCCCTTAGCCAGCCGGCATGCTGAGCAGAAATGAAAAATGTGTGGGTACTGTATTTGCATAGTCTTTATCTTAAACTCAGTAGGGTCTTTTTTTCAAAATCTCTGTCTAAACAACATTGGTTTTGAAGCTATACACATCTGTGGCCTGGCTGGAGAAAGCCTAACCAGTTGTCCTAATGCCATTTGATATTAGATAAGAAATCTATTTTTGTACTCCTGTTTGTGAAGGAAACAATCAAAAAAGAATGCTAATACACTATCAACTAGTTTTTTAAAATCCACAGACTAATATAGCTATCAAGGCATGCACAGGAAAATGCAGCACAGTCAGCCTGTGCACCAAGGCCATGCACAGTTATGCCCCTCCCCTTAGTGAACACAGTGAATGCAGAGGAGTGAGTGGAAAATTACTGGAGAATGGGCCATACCATTTTATACAGCTCAGGGACTGGTTTTTTTTATAATAATATTATCAAAAATCTCTGCTAATTGACATACACTACACAACAAATATAACTTCATATAAAAAAACAGATGTGTTTACAAAATGCAACAAAATGTACATTTTAAAAAAATTTACGAAGAACTGACCAAGGAGTAAAACAATGAAATCTGAGCTATCGTGTGTAACTTTGAAAGAGCAAGAAACAGCAAAAACAATGCGAGAACAAGGCACAACGCCCAGTCCATGTGCTACTGGAATACACAAACAGAAAACCTAAAAGAAGGCAGGATACCAGGATCAGAGCACTGAGAGTACTGGGAGGTTGTGGGGAATGTGGCATGCAAGCACTTAAACACTATTTGCTAGTAGCATTGTAATTTTCACTAATCAAACTGTATTAGAGTTTATTTCATAAATGGTGATGTTTGAACTATTTTAAAATGGCATAATCATCCAAAAAATGCAAGCGTTTAATCATACAGGGCCACTCAACATGCATCAACATGCATTATATTGGTACTCAAAGCTCAGTATTTTAGAAAAAAACAAAAAAAAACAAGATTACAATCACTTTCTGCTCATGCAGATTTGTCTTTATGACTCATTCATGAATAATCCCTTACAATTTAAAAAATGTTGGGACCAAAATCACTTTTAGTGTATTCTGGTAAAATCCGTTGTTAATGAAATGTTTGGTATCACCAAAAATGTAAAAATCATTCATTAAGAAGAAGAAGCCTTTATTTGTCACATGCACGCTCAAGCACAGTGAAATTCATCCTCTGCATTTAACCCATCTGAAGCAGGGAACACACACATGTATACACACAAGTGAGCAATGAGCACACACACACACATACATATACCCAGAGCAGTGGACAGCTATCTGACAGCACCCAGGGAGCAGTTGGGGGTTAGGTGCCTTGCTCAAGGGCATTTTAGCCCAAGACCACCCCATGTTAACAACCACATGTCTTTGAACTGTGGGGGAAACCAGAGCACCCGGAGGAAACCCATGCAGACACAGGGAGAACATGCCACACAGAAAGGCACACAGCTGCTGGACTCGAACTCAGAACCTTCTTGCTGTGAGACAACAGTGCTAACCACTACACCACCGTGCCGCCCCAGAGAACCATCAGGTGTTGTTCTTCTGAATTAGTGGACTATTCCCATATACTTGTTTCCCTTCCAAGTACCAACAGAATCATCTTTTGACCATCATAAAATGTTGGAAGAGTACCAAAGGTCCATGCTACATCATTATTGGTTTTGCTGAGGAATTGATAATTTACCATAATTAGTGAACCTTTCCAACCTCATTTCAAGAAAGGATGGCAGGCCCAATGGAGTTGGATGATGGACATAATAATTACTCAAAATGTTTGGGATAAGCCTGACAAACACCTTCACAGTCTTGTCCTAACTGCATCATAATGCTGATGGTGACATGTAAGGAATAGATCTCACGCTATGGAAATACTTCTGACCAACCATTACCTTCCTTTGGAAGGAGTGGAGTGAAGAACAGGAGTAAAACAAGCAGCAGAAACAGCAGGAGGTGGTTTCCTGCATTGTTGCAGCAGAAATAGAAATGGGCAGAAGGCTTGGCTGCTCAACCCCCATGGAAATGTAAAATACAGTGGAGCTGGCAAGACACTGACCAAATGCAAGACCTGTTAGTGGTAATGCAGCAGCCTAAAGAAGTGAGGGCTTGGGCAAACTTAGTAGAGCTGCCTTGAATGCAGTGACAGTCTCTGATGTACTTCCATTATGGCTGTCCCAAATACCATTTTCAGGGCTCTGGAGCTTTGGTACCCATCAAACACACTTCAAAATACCTCACTTGGCTTATTTATTCATTGCCATGGACTTGCTGAAACATTTCAAGAATCTCCATTGTTTGTTGCCTAACCAACAAATGAATATCTGAGCAGTCAAATATTCAGGTCCAGCCATAACTTCCAGTGGCTCTGTTTAATTCTCTAAATTTAAGAATCACCTGGGCCAAAAGCACTGATAGCACACATTCTGGGAACTGGCTGCATCTTAGCAAAAGCAGTAAATGAGCTGCAGATTGGAATTAAGGCTGAGGGTCCACCACCTGACACAGATGATCAGATGCCTAATCCATTTTGCCCAAACAAGTGCCTGGGGTATTCCATAATGGACCCATTTCATTAAAGAGGGTCAAGTGCGTTGCAGCTCTGGAGTGGTGCAAACATTCACACTATCATCCAGAGATCATGAGTTTGAATCCCGATGATTCCACAGCCATCTGTGGTTTGGATCCCAAGAACATACTCTCTCTCCCAATCACACTCTATCAATCACAGTAATGATAACCAATCACGGGCATCAGTGAGCTCATGCAGAGGTATGCGGATGGCACTTTCTGCCTGGGCAGCAGTTTGAAAAGATGCAGTGAGCTGGCTTCACATGTCCCGGATAACCTTTGCCTTCCCTGGTTGGTAGCTGTCAGGTGATAGTGGAGGGCCGTATGCTGGGTGGGAATTGGCCATGACTAAATTAGGGAGAAAATCCTGGACAATTTTTAAAAAGTGCTCTGCACATGTTTAAGAGCGCATTGAAACTGTGATCCAATAACAGGGCATGCATACTGGGTGCAGTGGAAGATGCAGAAGCCCTCAGGCTGAGCTCAGTGAACAGAGCTCATAGGCTCTGTTCACACCTCACACTAGCATGCATATTGAGTGATCACGTCACATGTGCTCAGCTCTAGGTACAGGTTTGAACATGGTCAAATGCAACCCAAAGACACACTGTGATCTGATCACTCAGACCACATACGAAGGTGGTCTTGGCCGCATATAGCCACATTCTTTTAGCAGTGTGTGCATGAACGTGTCCTGGACCACAGTGAAGGACCACCTATTGAACTGACATCTTCTGCATAAGCGGAAGTGTATACTCATTTGTGTGCCAATAGCATCATATTAAAATTAGACTATTAAAGTGCAATATTAAGTTCTGGTTATTTTTTTCTTGTTTAATTTCTGGCAGACTAGTCATGGGAAGTGCATTGCTGTCTCCCACCAGTGAAAAACAACAATGTGTTTGGTAGTTGCAAATGGAAATGATGTACGTGGTCACTCAGGACTCATGCGGAGATGCATTCTAATGTCAAGTGTGACCTGACACACTTAGAGCTGTCTGTTTGTGCCCTGCTCACCCAGGATGTATGTTAACACCAGGTCTGAACAGGGCCAGACCTGTGAGACCTGTGGCTTCATTAGTAGTACAGGCTGATGAACCTTTGTACAAAGATCTGCACTGCATAAAGCCCAAGTATAAAAGAACTGACAAGCTGGTCTGCTTATGATACACTGCTGAGTGTAAGTTATATTTCTAATGCTGTGGAACAGTGGTTCCTGACTCATAATGGAATGCCTACAATGGGGAAAATGGGTACAGAAATCCTACAAGCAGTGCTCCAAGCTATGAGAGCCATAGCAGTGTAAATTGTTGGGTCTGTTGATGTTAACAAGAAGGCAAGTTTGGCTTACTCAAATACCATTGCTAGAGCTTGGCAAAAAAACAAACTCCTAATGCAGTACCTCCTTCTTGTACCTGCAGAGGTCTTTGGCACATAAACCAGGAGGAACTAGATGTTCACATCTTTTTGTTTGAAATGCAAACTTGACAGCAGATTACTGTTACCTGTCCTTGTCTGCAGTCACACTCTTCCTGCTAAGTTGTGTTTCAGAAATTGTAGATAGTTATACAGGCTACAATACGTCGCCGTGTTTGTGTCACTGCAACAACCCAGAACACCCAGAAAGGTGATTAAATGCCGGTGCAGGTTGTCACCAAACTTCCAGAGCAAGATTCACTGAAAATGCGAGAGGACATCTCTGATAATACATGGTTTAACTGGGCTGGTTACCCCCCTGCAACTTCAACATTGTAGGTTGATAACAACTGTTTCATTGGCTCCTCTACACGCTGTCCAATGTCCAAAATCCGTGTTTCCACATTCCAATTGCTGTGGAGCACAGGCAATTCCTCAGTTTCCAGATGAGTGGCATGATATACCAGTTCAGTCCTTCTTCTTGGGTTTGTGCTATAGCATCTGGGGTGTTCAGTGTGTGCGTATTACTGCTCCTATGATGTCTTTGCGTACTCTCTTCTCGTGGGTGGCAAGCCAAACAGAGCTCCTGATCTCACATGTGGAAGTTTTGAGACAATCAAAAGAAGACACTGTGCAGTCCCACATGCCAAACTTGTGTGCCATGTGAACCATCATGCTGGGAGACACTGCTATCTTGATTACAGATGCAATATGTAAACTGCAGGAAATCTGTAGATTTTCTACACCTGGCAGGGACGTTAGAAGCAACAGCCCAAGTAGTAAAACTGAGAATACTGCACCTCAAGCCGTGCTGATTTAATTCTCAGTGGTTGTCAGCCATATCACAAAGACATGAGTCAGTAGTAATTTCAAAATTCTGTGTACATGCCCTAAGGTGTTGGACCAGTGCAAGTTCTGAGACTCTCTCTCTGAGAAAATGGGAGGAGTAACAACAGTTGCCTCCCAGTAAGTGTTGCTGATGTGGGTGAACAAGCTCTCAGAGGCACATTTTCTGCATCCAAGGAGTCAAGTCCAGCATACCTCCAGAGACTGATCCAACCCTACATGCTAGTCAGATCCCTACATGCCACTGCTACTGGTCCCCTGGCCCCTCCTCCTCTCCGCTTCTGCCCAGCCTGCTCAAGACTGCTGTCTGTCCTGACTCCCTGTTGGTGGAATGACCTTCCCATTGAAGTCAGAACTGCCGACTCCCTGACCACCTTCAAGTGCAGACTGAAGACCCACCTCTTCAAGCTGCACCTCTACCCTGCTTCCATGTCAAGCTGCCTTAGCTGTCTTGACCAACCCAGGCTGTGTGCTATGTAGCTTGATCATGATGACTTTGTGTTAGTCATTGGGGTTTTATCTTTTTCCATTTTGTTGTACTTTGCAGGCTCACTTGTACGGTTGGCTTGTTTTCCTTGGCTGAGTTGTTATTAATCCAACAGAATGTTAACCATGGCACCGCAGACGGCTGCCTCAGGACTTCGCTCTCTCGTACTTTCTATGTTCTTGTGTAATTGTTGTGTTAATTCTTCTCCATGTTTTTTCACGGAATGCCGCGCTGTGGGTTTTTTTTAATGCCAACACATTCCGCTCCTGATAGGAGCGAAATGTGTGGGTGTTTTTTCCTCTTATCTCTCATTTCTCAGCCTCTCCCTTCTTGTCAAGCCTCTCTCCTGCTTTTGCTTCTGCGGACTCGTCTTGTCTGAGAGACCCTTCCTGCACTGTTCTCCGAATCAAATTATGGATTTGATCAACTGGTCACTTCACGCAATTGACACAATCTTCTCGACGAGAAGCCTGGGTTCGGGGGAA
>JAOBAM010000010.1:24439589-24451945 GCA_025212355.1 Notarius kessleri | reverse complement strand
GATCTGGCACGTTTTAATTTTGCAACAATAATGACGTAAATACCGGCGTGACGGACTAGTGTCCGAAAGCGTTTTTTCATTTTTCCAATGAGCTCACTATATAGTCCTCTATATAGTAATTCCCTATATAGGGAGCAGTGAACGAGTGAGCGATTTCGGACACGGAGAGAATTTATACAGCTTTGAAATCTGCATCACCTGGCCTTTCTTAACGATGAATGTGAGCAAACCATAACTCAATAAGCTAACTAAAGTCTAGAACCTTGGTAAAAGTTACCTGAGAACTCAAATGTATTGGGCTGCCCAAACTTTTGCATGGCATTCATTTCCTTATTTTCCACTCTGTAATTGTACAAAACAAAAATAATGCGCAAATATCGCATAAAATGCTGAAAAAGAAATGCGTCATGTTTAACTTTGTCTTTTGGGGATCGGTTCGTTTTCTGCTCACTTAACTATTCACAGTAACAGACATTTTAAGCAAGGGTGCACAAACTTTTGCATGGCACTGTAGCTGTAAGCTGATCGCAAGTTGTTAGCAGCAGCCTTTTTTTCCAGCCTCATGCAGAGATATGAGACATTGGCATTGCTGAGCAAAGGAAAAACCAGAAGCAATAACTTTCTTGACTGACATTTTTTTTCTCTTTCTGTCTTTCTTTCTCTCAGAGGAGAAGTACATCACTGTGCAGCCCTACACCAGTCAGGGTAAGGACGAGATCGGGTTTGAGAAAGGAGTAACCGTGGAGGTCATTCAGAAGAACCTGGAAGGATGGTGGTATATCAGGTAAACGTGGTCCTCTTGTATTCTCAGAGTTGTATTGAGCTTTTTTATGAACGCAGTACTGTGTGACTTTTGGAAGCTTAGTCACGGGTGTCTTTTTACTGTTTAACTAAAGGGCATAATGGAAGCTTTTATCAGTTGCCTTTTCAGGCCACGAGTTCTAGCACCAGCTCTATAGTTCTCTTGTTTTAAAGAAGAGTTATGTGTTTTATGAAAGAATTTTGTCTTGTATATTATTTCCCCCCCCCCCGGAGGGAGTCACTGAGCTAAAAATAAAAGAATGAGAATCATATGGCATTTTACAAACATGTGGCTTGTGGGGGAAACTTAATAATAAAAATTACTACAAATGCATAAAATAAAAAATCTGTCTGCGTCGAAAGAAAAAACAAAGCTGGATACCACTTGGCTATTGCTTGAAGTCTCTTTTAATGTGGATCTAAGATGAGTTTTGCAACTGGCATACGATTTTTATTTATTTATTTATTTATTTATTTATTTATTTTATTGCTGAGATTTGAAAAGGAGAATTAATTTGCGCAAGCAGTGCTATCACAAATTGTTCCTCTCACTCAGGATCTTTCTACTTTATAATTCTTCTTCTTATTATTATTATCCTAATGTTTTTTTAGGATTTCTCCCTCAGTCGTCACCAAATTTCACATGAAGAATACGTCTGGGCCGAATTAAGTTGCTATGACTTTTGGTGCTGATCTGGATCACTAAACCAGAAGGATCCATGAAAAACAGGCTTTTTTCCTCACTAAGCATCATTCTCTATCTCTTACCATTCCGGATCTATAGGGTACGCCGACCAGACGTCCCGGTTTGTAAGAGCGAGCGGAAATCACTGTGACTTGAGTCACAGTTTATTTTTCTAGTTTATTTTCTTTCAGTGTAAAATAACAATTTGAATTGAAATGGTCGAGATTTGTCCTTTGCTGCTTTAAGAATGTTCTTCCCTCATTTCAACAGGGTGAGAAGAATTAAATAAAATTAATCAGCATGGATTATGGCCCTAACAGACGAATAACTTTTGTCGTTTATATTACAGGTACTTGGGCAAGGAGGGCTGGGCCCCGGCTTCATACCTGAAGAAGCTGAAGGACGACCTGTCCCCGAGGAAGAAGACCCTGACTGGCCCTGTGGAGATCATAGGGAACATCATGGAGATTAGCAATCTACTCAACAAGAAAACTGTCAGCGAGAAGGACGTGCAGACGGATGGAGAGGCCACCACACCAGATCGTCACATCTCCAAGAGCGAGATCAGTCTTCCCATGCCATGTGCCCCTGAAGCAGACCAGGCTTCAATGACAGCTAGCAGTGCCCCAAAGGCAGGCTTACAGCCTGCATGTAGTGCCACCTTACAAGACACTAAGCCAAAGGCAGAGCCGGGCTCGCCTGCTATAGCAAGAGTGGCGCCACACCGAGTGGAGATCGGTAAGAATATTTACCAAGTTAATCTGTCATCCTTTTCCACAACCTGGTTCATTTGACAGCTTTTGGTTTGATGTAAGGGCAGTATATTGCACAAAACTGTACTACAAATGATCCATTTAAAAGTATGCCCCTGTTTTCTTTTAAATAGGCTTTGACGCTATAGGTAAGCCAAACTTTCTGTCAGTGCAAGATTACTAAAATAAATAAATAAATAAATAACAGTGTGTTCATGTAGAGAATATCACTAAATCTACTTTGTACTGAATACCTGTTTTGTCTCGTACAAATGTCAGTCTAAGGTTTGGCTTGCTTGATTACAAAAAATATGGTGCAGTGTTTACCAATTATATCTTGGTTATGTGTGTCAGCTGGTAAAGAGATTTTCCTCTCCATTTTGCAGGATCTCCAAACCTCAGACAGAAACCTCCCCCTCGACGAGATACAAATCTGGTTAGTTAGAAAAACCTAAAAAAAAAATTAGTAAGGATTAATTTATGGTATACCAAGTGAAACTGAACAGCAGTGTATATAGCATAACAGCAGTGTATATATAGCATATATATCAAACTATACTTTATGGCATTTTCAGGGATTCCAGCTGCCAAAGCCTCCAGAGCCCCCTACTGTGGAAACGGAGTACTACACCATTGCAGAGTTTCAGTCCTGCATCTCAGATGGCATCAGCTTCCGTGGAGGACAAAAGGCTGATGTAAGATCTGTTAACATAAAGTGGAGGTTTATGAATATTATAGGTCCTCAGTGTGATTTAAGAAAGTACAATGTGAAAGCTCTGTAAAAGTCGAGCTTTTTCTGCAAACCCTCATGAGACCACCCTCACTCGACCATCCAGTCCTGAACCTAATTTAAATAAACATCAGGAAAACATATTAGTTTATTAAAAGTGACTTCAGTGATATCAAATGAATAGATGAAGCTTTATAATAAATAATCGGTAATGTGATCTGCAGGTAATAGAGAAGAACTCTGGTGGGTGGTGGTACGTCCAGATTGGGGACATGGAGGGTTGGGCACCTTGTTCCTACATTGACAAGCGCAAGAAGCCTAACTTAAGCAGGAGAACTAGCACGCTCACTCGACCCAAAGTGCCACCCCCAGCACCACCTGTCAAAAAACAGGACTCCGAGGACACATCTTGCCCCAGTGCTTCTGCTTCCAAAGCTCCAGAATCCCCCAGTAGACCTGTATATGAGGAGCCAGAGTATGACATTCCTGCTATTGGATGTGATCTGGAAGTGGACACAAGCATTATAAAAAAGGAGCCTCGTCCTGTGCTTATAAAAAGCAGTAAAGCTGCTGCTGAAAGAATCGCTCAGGCTACAGGTAAAGCCTCACCTCTTTTTACTGTGAAGACTTCCCCTTTAAGGAATGAACACGCGGTGGAAGAAGTCACCAGAGAGGAGGCAATTTATGAGAATGATGGTTTTAGGTATTCCTCTGATGACTTTGCCTCTGCTAGAGAATCGAGTGCTGTGGGTTCAGAATCCCCAAGAAGTCGTACTTTGGGCCGCAAACCCCTGGGGTCTTCGTCTGGGGGAGGAAAATCTTTTAGGGACCCTCCAGATCTGCGCACTCAGTCACTAACCCGTGGTGAGAAGACCAGCCCAAGATTGTCTTCAGATGAATCTGGCCGAAATCCCAAAAGGGAGCCAGTTTTACGCAAGGATGTGGAACTCCGGATTGGTCAGAGCCCCTCAACTCGTCCCAAGCCAGTGGTCCGACCCAAGCCCCTATTGAACAAGTCTGAAACACAGAGCCCAGAGAGGATGGATATTAGTAGCTTGCGGCGGCAGTTGCGTCCTGCAGGAATTCGACATGGGATGGTCCGTGCACGTGGCGGAGAAGACTCTGAGACAGCATCAGTGGTGTCATCAGAGGATTCGGTAACCTCCCGTAGCACTTCAGACCTCTCCAGCACCTATTCTAAGGGCAGCAGAGGGGACTCTGATTATGAGGGTGCCTTGTACCGTACTACAGATGCCTATGAGCGGGCACAAGAATCTGAGCTCAGCTTTCCTGCTGGTGTGGAAGTGGAGGTACTGGAAAAGCAGGAAAGTGGCTGGTGGTATGTCCGCTGGGGTGTAGATGAGGGTTGGGTGCCTACATTCTACCTAGAGCCTATTAGGCAACCTTCAGATGCAGGTGTCTCAGAGTCTCATGAAGGATCCCTGGCAGAGCTGAGCAACACCAGCAAGTCAAATAGCTTAGAAAAGAATGAGCAACGTGTCCAGGCTCTCAATAACCTAAATCAGCAGAATCTACGTCGGGCAACAAATCCCAGCCCTCCTATTCCCAATAAGCCACCTGGTGGCTTTAGTAAGCCATCCCCCCAGCTCAACGGTTCAGGTGTACGAATGCGGAATGGTGTTCGTCAGGCAGCTGTGCGACCACAGTCAGTTTTTGTGTCCGCACCACAGCCTGTGAAGGACACCAATTTATACACAGGGTCCTTAAGGCGCAATGAATCACTAGGTGCCAGCGATCACATGAGATCTAGTGGTGGTGTGCGCCGAAACTCCTCCTTCAGTGCTGTGCGGCCACAGCCTGTTAGCGATGTAAGGATGAGGACTGGAACCACCACAGTTGCACCAGCAGGAAGCTGTAGCCCCTTGATTGCCCAGAGAAATGGAATTCCAGTCTCTACAGTGAAGCCCAAACCCATAGAGAAGACGCATCTCATTCACAACAACCTAAGGGAAGTCTATGTCTCAATTGCAGATTATCGTGGAGACGAGGAGACTATGGGCTTTCCTGAAGGCACCAGTCTGGAGGTTCTAGAAAAGAACCCTAATGGATGGTGGTACTGCCAAGTTCTAGATGGCCTACAAGGAAGGAAAGGCTGGGTGCCATCCAACTACCTTGAAAGAAAGAAATAGCACCAACTCACCTCCCCAAAGAATGTTGCTTCAATTTAAATGTACATTTGCTATCAAACTCTATGAGGAGGAGGGTTTTTTTTGTATCAATATGAGACACTTTAGTGCTGGTTTACTTAAAAGTACATAAGACTCTAAAGATGATCAGTTATGTGTAAGTGGAGTACGCAAGTAAGAAAATGGCAACAAGCAAAACTGGGCTATCCCAGTATCTTAAGCATCGTTGGAGGATAATGTCTCCAGTTTGAAATGAAAGAAGAAGAACCGAAATGGTTTTGATAGAATGGTAGATCCAGGCAAATGTTGAGAGAAATTTTATGCCAAATGGGTGCCTTTGTCCATCATTGACTGAATGTTAAACGGAATAATTTAAACACCAGTGAATCAGTATAAGTACCAAACTTCAACTTGGTGCCATAGGCCTATGAGCACAGAAATCAACCAAAACTATTTTTGCTACAAAATTACTGAAAAAAAAGAGAATTCAGTATGAGAGTAACACACAAAACGAGTGAGCACTCAAAAACAAGAATGTAAGACATCAGATACGCAAATAACAAATGGTCTTTACCGTTGAGTGCATTTAAAGATTACATTTGATTTTCATCTTTTTTAAACTTTTTTGTTCAGTTTTTAATTTTTAAATTGCTTTATCGTATCTTGTGCATTTTCATGTCTTCCTTAGAGATGTATTTCTGCTTTCTTGTGACATCCCTGCAACTCTATCAGCCTGGAAAAAAAAAAAGCCCCTCAACGAGATACTTGTCATGTGATCTTTCATTTGTTCTGATGTGTCTCTGATGAGGGTTTCGTAATTGGCTTTACGTGTTTTTCTTTTTTTTTTTTGGCTCTCCATTTCCCTCGACCCCTTTCCTTACCTACAAAGCCCAGCCATCATGAATAAAGGTCACTGATTCATTAAAGAAAAAGATGTGGTGCAATTATGTGTAACTCAGATCGACAGGAAATTAGATACTCTGATAAGTTGGATTTTAATCCTTTTTACCCACCTGATATCTGGGTATCAAGCCCAGACAGAGTTTAGTTTACAAAATTGCACAAAACAGGTTATGTTGCTGCTCTAGGTCTACTATATTTACTGGTTGAAAATTTTCATACTGGAATATATGGCTTAATATTCGCCAGTCTATCCCAGGGAATTAGTTACGTAGAAATGAGCCCAAAATGTGATCAAGCGAAAGCAAAATGCCAACATGTTTGCTAGTTTGTTTTGTTTTATTTTAGTATTTATTTTGTGGTTACAAAGAACTTCGGTGTCGTCAGCGAACCCAAACGAGGTTTTAGAACTGAGCAAAAATAGATATTTAATTACTATATCTGGAAACACTTGATTTTTTTTTTTTTTTTTTCTTTACCCACAAAAAGCACATTGATATGCAAGGTTAATTTCAACATATAACGATATTGCTGGGCAGTATTGGATTCCAAGTTGAAGTTACACAGCAAGCAGTTCAGCGCAATTAAAAACAAATTGTACCGTCTTTGATTAGAAAGAAATGGACGTACAGTTAATTTCATCGACACGGCTTGAATAATCATTCTTTCCAAAATGATTGGTTTGTTTACTCTAAAAAAATGTTTTACGCCCCCTTCTTTGACGGACCCTGATTTAAAAATAAATATACGATCCATGTCAAAAGGCTGATGTTCAAGACTGCTGAAATATTTTTCTAACGAACAGTGCCGTGTGAACTCTTAGTCGGGTCAAGCACTAATGTTTTTTTGTGTAGTTTCTCTGCTGGACAGTATTATAGTATTAAACAAAGTTAAGTACCTGCTAGATTGCAGTTGTATTCTATTAAGCAGTAGTTTGTTTGTTTGTTTGTTTGTTATTCTTTCTTTTGTTCTTGTTGTGTGATCGCACTCGGACAATAATGATGAATGGAGTGGTTCATTTGTTGTGAGATGGTGCATTGTTTTGGTAAATCAAAAATGCATCTATTTAAAGATGCAGTGTACTTCATCAGTACATTATTTATTGAACAAAAATGTTCTTTTTGTATTTATGATTATTTAAAAAAATTTTTAAAGGAAAATATTCATTACCTCTTCTCATTTTGCGCTCAGTGCTCTCGCCACTGCATAAAGAATCCTCAGTGGCGTCCTTACAGATTGGCTACTGCTATATTCTGGTTATATTTTTGTACTGCCATTGATCTGAAGCCAACTGGCATTTTTTTTCCCCACTGTTTTTAAATATAAAAGCAGCTAAACATTTATTCATATAGAATTTATTTTATCAGGTCATGAATTTTCCCGACACCTTTTTTTTTTTCCAAAAGCTGATTGCTGCACCTTTAGCAACTATGGACACTTCCTCTCTCATTATTGGACTTTCTATAATGCCAGATATTGCTTTTGTGTCGCCCCTGTATGCTATTTCTTTAATATGAAAGTTACAACTGGGGGGGAAATAAAAACACACAAAACGAAACGTGCAATTACGCCAATGACAAAATGATCAAATTTACCATGTGAAGTAGTTTTCAAATGAGTCGGTTCAGTCAGAATGTAGATAATTTATTTTGCTCGTGATATGAATATTACTTGTCATAGAGGTTTGCTAATTTGGAAAATAAGAGGTTTCATTTAATTCAGTTTCATCCCCCGTCCCCGCTCCCCACCCCGACGAAGGCATTATAGAAACGTGTCGACTCACTCCAACACTTTGAATGGATATTTCTTCTGTCAAGTAAATTCCATTTACATTTTGCGCTTCGTTTTGTTTGCATCAACAATTTACAAGGGAAATATTACTTCACGCTAGGCCTTTTTTTTTTTTGTATTATATAATTGTGTATCATCTATCGTTTATGTTCTGTCTTCCTTTTTTTATATCTATATTTTTATTGTGGTTTATTATTTCCTTTATCCCGCCCCATGTGTTTTTTATGACACAAATGTAATGAGGAAATGTGCAATAGAATAATCGGCATCTCACCAAAAACAAGGAGGTTTTTTGATACTGGATCAAGACCCTTACTTTTTGAAATGTCAGCTTTTCACATCAAATCAAATGAACATCCGTCGACCGTCATCTTTGTTCCACGTTTTCCAGTTGGAGATTCTGAATGTCCCGATACGCAGGACACATGGATATCGGTGCCTGACTTCATAGCAGGACTCTTTGACCCAAACCTTTTTTTGTGTCGCCACCATTTATGTTGTTGTATTGCCATAAGACCACATCAAGCGATAGATAATGCCCCTTTTTTCTGCCAGTGGGATAAAATTTGAAGCGGAGGACATTGGAGTCTTCCTCCTTCACACTGCCAGTGTTTTTATGTTTCTGTCCATCCCACTGGCTCGTACCCTTATGTCGAACTTTAAAGCAGGACCTTGTGACCAGCCGTAGCTTCCATTCACGCTGTACCTCTACAACCAGTCAGAACAGGGATTCTCCTAACCTCGTCACTAACCTTAAGACGTCATAAAGCATTCCGTTGTTGAATGTGGGGTTTTTTTTCTCCAATTTACAAAGTCCCTGTGAGACTCTTATCAGCGTTGTTTGAATGTACGTAACAAGGCCACTTTAGTACAAGAGAGTATGGAAGAAAGATAGGAAATTGTACTTTTGGACATATTTTGTACCTTTAGTTTGTATCCTTTACCTATTTAAAGCTGGCTGATCAATAAGATCCGAATATCCACCGTAAATCGTTTTTAAACATAAACTATACTCATGTTTCCAAGGGAAAGGTGCGTACTAAAGGTAGAAAATATACTCCCTTGATGATCCCACCCCAACACCAAGGAAAAGTACAGTGTGTTCCTTTTGTTTCTGAGGGTATCGATTAACTGGATCAAAGATACAGGAACTCCAGCAGCTCTTTTTTGAGACAGTTTTATCCATGGTCTGAAGTGGAGGATTTCAGAGGCCTTTTGATCTATCGGATGTTCTCATTCTCACAAGGGAAGTCACGCATGACAGCCCGAGCCTTTGCATTTCCAAAAGTCAGCCGAGTGAAACAACTGATGCAGCACGGCATTTTACGCTCACTCGTCTTGCTGGCTGTTTTTCTTTGCTGTTCACTTCACTCTTGGGGGGGGGGAAAAAAAAAAAAAAGGATGCATCCTAAAAGGTCCTTGTCCTTCAGGGGAACCTTGAAAGCTTCTATGCAGCAAGCTAGAAGAAATGATAGAATTCCTTCATAAAACTTGCAACTATCCAAAGAACTTCTGAAGAGGCGTTGTTTCCTATGAGTGTACGCAGCATTACATTTAACAGTTATTCCACAAAATCGAGTCGTACATGAGCTGATATCCGATGAGGCGCGTAGCACCGAGTCGGCTATAAGCCGTGTACGACGAGATTGAGTGGAATAAATGTTTTATTCTATCCACATTCACTGGATTTTGAGAAACAGAGCATTTTTATTTTTTGCAAATTCGATAAATTTATTCAAAAACGTCCGACAAAATCATTTCTGCTTACCAAACCGATGAAACGACAGTAGCAATTTGTGAGAAATGCTATAATAATAATTCTTGAAAGATAAAAATGATACGTTTTACCATCAAATACTTTCATTCTATTTTTTTTTGCATCTTTTGTGGTTTTGTTTTCGAGTAGAGGTTTTCTTTCGTCTTCGGTTGGTTCAGCAGCACGCGCCGCCATTTTGTTTTGTATATGAGCTGATAGCCTAGTAGTAGAGTAGCCAATCAGAGCACGCGATGGCTCATATCCAGTGAATGTGAATAAAATATACTTGGATATCTGGAGTCGACCAACTCTGAAATAAGCCGACCCGGTCAGGCTCTTTTGTTCTGCCTATTTCCGAAAACGTGCTTCAACAAGCTGTTCAGATTTGGCTCCTCTTTCTGTGTCACAAACGGAGCTCATTAGAATGGCACCGCCCCTTCATCTGAGTATCTCCACTCATGGCTTGAGAACTGCCTTTGTGAATGAATATTCATGAGGAAAGTGCTGCCTGACTGGTTGGCAGAAGAAGGGGGTGGGGTGAGCAGTGGCTTATCATCATTTAAAGGAACATGCACGCAAATCGGCCGTTTTGAACAGGGCTGTTTTGACAGACTGAGATGGACGTGTGGGGTTTTATCCTTGTGGTATTTTGACCAAACCATGTCACAGACATTTCATTAGGACCTCAGGAAACTGTGCCAACTTGTGGAAAAGGGGTATAACGTGTCCCCTTTAATGCTTTATTAGGCTATGCTACGAAAACCGAAAGTAAATCAATCGGTGTAATAAATGTGCAAAATAATAAATCTGCACAATTTAAGGAGCATCTGAAAATGAGACTGGAGCTGACGTGCACCGCTGAACTGACTCTGAATCCTGAGTGGGCTTGGATAAGGATGTGTAGCTCGGCGCTCGTTCACAATGTGCTGGTCAAAACAGAATTAACCGTACTGTAGGGCAAGAGTATTATTTAAACTTTATTTACCTTGAAAGAAGAACAAAATAACTGTGGGAAGAATTCCGTCGGGAGCAGGCAGGAGTGAGGTATTTTAAAAATACAAAGAAGGTGAATGTTAAGGTCTTTTAAAGCAAAAAACTCTTCCCAGCATCATCATAGGGCAGCTGACTTCATCTAATCGGAATTATTTTCATCCTAACAAAGTACATGCTTTATGATGCTTTCTTTACCATTTCTCTGACTAGGACACTAGTGGCTTGATTCCACTTGGGTTTAGAGGGATAAACACATTTGCAATGCTTGACATATTTGAGGGAGCTAAACATATCTGATCGTCGAACATGAGCAGAAGGGAAAGTAAAAATTTCGGTTGGACGTACTGTATTTACTGGTTTTCACAGGGGCCTCACCCTCTGCCAGTGAAAACAGAGGGCTTTTTCCCCCCTCAACGCAGATGCAGGCGGAGCGAGGTCCGGTGTAAGTAATAAGCATTTGCCCGGAGCCCTTGAAGCCAGTATTAATGTGGTTGCTGGGTATAAATTGCGCACGAGGGAAGATGAATCAGGCCTGGCACTTCAAAGCCCCATGGCCAAATTAGATCCATGTCTACAGAAGAACTCGCACTACTTGATAGCTTCCCCCCAACACTCGTCCTCTGAAGAACCATATAAACAAGAGACACTCCAGTTCAAAGCTGCAGGGTTTTGCCTCTTTGCAAAGAAACAGCTGAGAGTGAGCAGTTGTGGTGTGGCACAGAGCGCGCAGGATGAGTCCACGATGTCAAACGAAACAAATGTGATGTGATGACATTTAAGAGTGGTAATTAGAAGGATAAAAAGTGACATAAAAGGACCAAAGGTTTAAAGTTGGATAGAAAAAGGTTAACTGTGTTTCACTAAAGAAGGAAACTTTGTCCGTCTATTCATAAAAACAAGCATGTTTTTCATCACAAACATCTTAAACCAAACTACCATCACACAATAGCGAGCATTAAAGGAGAACTGAAGGCACTTTTCTTTTTTTATCATCAAAATTCTATTTCTCTCATTTTATTAAATATAGGAGCGCATTTCCGACAGCTCTTTGGTCACTGCTATAGCAAGTTATGAGTGTTTGAAATGCGCTATGTAATATATCAGTCCGTATGTCAAAGCGATGGCCGTAAACGAGATTCGCCGAGACATCGTAGGACGGAAGTAAAACGTACAGCGGAAATCAAAGTGACCAACATTTGCCAACATTGTCCAAAAACGCGCGAGCCATCCTTCGAATGCTGACGGAATCAAGCTGGAAGTTTTCCGTGTCCGAAATCGCTCCCTACGCACTATATAGCGAGGACGCCATTTTGTAGTGCTGTCCGAACCCTTAGTGAGGATTATCTACACCCTATACAGTGCATTCAAAGTATCCCACAATGCATCAGGAAAAGTAGTGTACAACTGATGGTCACTAACCAAAGCAATGTATCCCATCATGCATTGTGGTCACGCTGAAAGAAATCAAAATAAAAAAAGTCTCAAATTTGATTTAATAAAAGGCAGCAAAGAAGAAAGTATTCAGCCTTGATTCAAAAAAAAAAAAAAAAACTGAAAGATGCAGGTACTTTGTATTGATTAATGTGGGAAATGCGCTCAGTATAATAATATTTTGAAAACCCGCCAGCCGCCTGATCTGGCACGTTTTAATTGTGTGACAGTAATGACGTAAATACCAGCGCGACGGACTAGTGTCCGAAAGCGGTTTTTTTTCCTTTAACCAATGGTTCGAAGTCGTATGGAATAATCTCCATCACTGATGAAGCTGGCAAATCTTGAAATTAATCTAAATTGGAATGAT
>JAOBAM010000010.1:22301801-22313184 GCA_025212355.1 Notarius kessleri | reverse complement strand
CCCAAACTCCTGGTCTCATGATTTACAAATGGGGTCATGAGAGAAACTCCTAATGACCTAATTTATCTTGCACACTAAAAAAAGAAATATAATCACAGACTGATTTTGGAGGCCGAACATTATAAAGAATTCATGCCCAGCTTTCATATTCTTCAGACAAATGAAATGAATACCTTTTCCCCTGATAAAAAATGGTTGAAGATCGCTTTTGTTAAATCTATTTTAAACAGAAATGCATGTACTATGCGAATGTTAAATGCAGAATTTTGCAAAAATGCGTCTTGCAGGTAGGTCAAAGCCAAGGCTGAATGAAAGATTGGTGAAAGTCACCTAACATTTTAGCTGTGTCTAGATTCACTAGCTTCATAAATGCAAATCAACTTTGCTGAACAAATGTAATCGTACTGAGTGAAGTCCTATGTATATAATAATACCACTGTGTCCAGCCTCCTGATGTTTTTAATGGAATAATTTATTGTGGACTGAGGAGGTGTTACATGAAATCTTGGCTAAAGGGCATTGTTAGAACTTCTTCTATTTTGGATCATCTGCATTACAATACAAATGGGTATGTTCAATGCAGCCAAAGCCATAGATCTATTATGCAGTGACACAAATTTAATGAACTTTGCTCTCGTTGATCACAAAGATTTCTAATGAAAGGAATATAATTTTTGCATACCAGAGCTTTTCAAAAATTTTCTACTACTAAAGAATAATGACTAATACTAAGTACACGCAAGCAAACATTGAGAAAATTGGCTGCTTGCATTGAGCTAATATCAGTATATTTGGTCGGTTTTCAAAGCTGCAGGCTCTAGATGGCCTCGTAGCAGATGCAAAAAAAAAAAAATCCAATTTATACTTCCACAAGCAACTTCAAGTGTTCAATTAAACCTGACAGGTCTCTCTTTGAATGCAAGCATGAGAATTTCTTATTGGTATAATGCC
This sequence comes from Notarius kessleri, assembly GCA_025212355.1. Taxonomy (NCBI): domain Eukaryota; kingdom Metazoa; phylum Chordata; class Actinopteri; order Siluriformes; family Ariidae; genus Notarius; species Notarius kessleri. The sequence goes on along the minus strand of JAOBAM010000010.1, from coordinate 22,312,233 downwards.
AGTGTATTACTAATTTGGTTTTAGTGCCCAGAAATAAGCTTATCTACATTGCTGTGACTGGAGAGGCACAAGAGAGTCTGTCATTCAAAATCTCTCAGTCCTGTGGTATATCTGAATCCACTGTGGTTAAAAAAAAAAAAGTGCTACGATTGATAACAAAGACAACTTCTTGGCACAGATTGAAGGGTCAAATTTTCCTGACTTCAAACAAAGCCTTGAAAATCCTGTTTCATATCTTTTTGTGAATGTACACGAAATACAACTAAATAAATTATAAATATCTGTTGGTACAAAATGTGAATCAAAAGGTTGATTAATTATTACATGAAGAAACATATAATTGAATAAAAAAAGTGTTATAAAGCTAATTAAATACCAGACTTGGCATCATATGGACAAAAATTGTGTCATGATACCAGGTAATCATTATTAATCCAATGAATAACTAGCTCAAATAACTTCAATGTGTTGCGGTGTTCAGAAGTCTCTTTTCCTTGCTAAAAATCAGCAAACACAAATGTAGAGGTCCTCTCACATTCTAAGCGTCATCATCCTGAAGCTTGTAGCCAGAAAAGTGTACTAAAGACATCAGTCTTCATGTGGCTCACGGATGATACATCACTCAACTATACTTAATATATTGATTACAAATTACCTCCTTATAATTATGATGCTTTTCTTCGTCACCCATCCAGTATGTTTTGGGTTGGGTCTCTTTCCTAGGGTTTTTTGGCTAAGTAAGTACAGCTGGCTAGCTGCTCCTCTGCTGCACTGCTTTTGGTCATGGACAACTTAGAGTAGCCAGTTAGCCTAACTACATGTCTTTGGGGCAAACCAGAGCAAACCCACACAGAACATGCAACCTTCAAACAGAAAGGTCCCCACCAGCCACTGGGCTCAAACCCAGAACCTTCTTGCTGTGAAGCAACAGTGCTAACCACTGTACCACCGTACCACCCATGATGCTTTTGTAGCTTGATAATTAATATCATGCTGATAGCCAAATGTATCTGCCATTAAATGCCTTAATTTTTTTTTATTTGAATTATGATTATGAAAATAGGACTCACATTGATGAAGGAACTTTTAGTTGTGAAATTAAGAACCAATTTCCATAATATTGGTTTCAGGCAACAGTACAATGAAAAATGCTATTTTTTCCCCCAACAGTCAAAGTCCCTCCCATGCCAGGACCTGGTCTTTTCAGGCAGTCTCCTGTCCTTGTACTAACCAGGCCCTTAAGGTGCACTGGGCGGTGCCGATTTCTATTTCTATAGCCCTTAGCCTCTTGCCTATTACAAGCTAGGGTTACAGTGTTCTCCAACGTTCCCCAACAGTATGTATATAATATTGCATTAACTGGTGGTTAATGGTTTCCAATCATTGTTCTCAACATGAATATTTCTGATTCATTTGCCTCTTGGAATACTCTACTGATGAGGCAACTATTAGAGAAAATACAGAGCTGCTTGTTGTTGAATAACTACTTAATATCTAAGTCAAATTACTGATTGACAGGCATTCTAGTCTCACATTTACACTGACAAGCTTTCTTTGCAGTACTAAGATCACAGTGTCTTCTTGCATGCTTAGAAATAAATTTGACATGCAGTATAATGTTTAATATGTGTGATTTTACATTGAGTCCTTGAGAATGTAGAATGCTGTTTGCTCTAATGGTTGGTTTATCAAGCTGTATAAAGAAAGCTCAACTGATGTGGTAGACATGTGGTCAAGGTTCTTGAAATGCAAAGCAAAAGTGAAGCAAAAGTTGAAAGAAAATATATTGCATGTATGCCCTATCTTTTTGTAAGTCTTTCTTTGTCTCTCTCGTCTCATTAGAAACCCTTGCAGCACATCCCCTATTTACCCAGTGCTTTGATTCATGCATGTGCACACTCCTTGATCCTACCCTCAGCTTAAGGCTTCTGGCAGGGACAAGGACACTTTGACAATTTGAGACCCACTCCCTGGCTGATTGCCGTAAATATTTGCCTTAACCTATTCCAAAGCCACAAACCAGGCTTTAACACGCCCAATTAATCCAGATTCTATATCATGTGATTGGGAGGCTGTGATTGAAGATTGATCTGTTTCTTAATGAAAGAAAAAGGAAACGGGAGGAATCATGGTTTATTACAACAGTTCTTTAGCCATTTCACAACAATTGATTGTGCTAATGTGAATCTGATTGAGATGCTCTAGTTGCTAATTAGTTTTGAACTCACCGAAACTCTTTTGGACTGCAGATTTGTTATTCTTCTTGTGTGCTTTGTCTTTTTTCTACATGCATAGCCAGCTGTTTAAAATTCTTACAATGGGGGATTAGTGACATCATTGAAAAGTATGAAATTGTTATGTCCCTTTCATATCAGAACTAGTGCATTAATAACCTTTATAAAGATATCAGGCCTTGATAAAAGGATTGAGGGATTAAATTGAAGAAGTTGAGGAAGCTTCAGCTGTAAGCCTCATTAAACATGTCTTTATGGTGTATTTATAGCCACTGGATGCCATGCTTTGTATAAATATGGTATAAATATGTTGTGGTTGATTAGAATCATTGTTTTCACATGCCATTTATGATTTGGCTAATTGCAGAATTATGATTTTCACATTTCAATAATGGTCTGGTCAATTAGCATTATATTACATTCACTAATCACTATCCCATTGACTAAATAATTGAAACAGCTCATTATATCCATTAAAGAAGCAAAAAAAAAAGCTATTTTACTTTAAACCCTAATTAAAAAATCATACATATTATCATTATATAATTAACATGGATGTACTAAGCCCACTTTTTTCATTTGTAATTGTATACCAATAGAAGAGCTCTTTGTGTCAACCAACATCCTTTATGTTGAATGGGTTAGGGTTAGGGTTAAAAAAAATACTTGAATACTTGTGATTTACCTTAAAGCAGTGATGCTTAATCTAACTTGGCAACAGAAAATTACTGAATGCAAGACTAAATAAGAAATCTGGATTAGGGCTAAGGTTAACCTGAACCCTTAACCCTAACCCAGATTTCTTGTTTATTCTTGCATGGAATAATTTTCTGTTGCCAAGTTAGATTAAATATCACTGCCTTAAGGTAAATCACAAGTATTCATGATATAACTATGCATTACAGCTATCAGCCTTGATAATGGTATTGAACAAGAGTTTTTATCAATAAGTGGTACCTTTTTTCATCACTTCCTTCAAGTGTTCTCAGTCTACAATTGCTCTGACAAAACCTTTAATGCATTAATTTCCAGTGTCTCATATCTGTTTTTCTCATTGACCCAAGAGAATGCTTTCAATTAACCCCAGAAAGAATGAGAATTGCTTGTGCAAAGGCATGTTTTCATGTGAAGTTGAGTGAAGTCAAGCACCTCACACTGATTTGTAAAGAAGTTTAAATCAGGATAATTAATTCAAGTCTTAAAATGACACTGCTATTTTTAAAGGAAATAAATTGCACATGACTTATTTCTGGTCTCAAACATATCACTGTCATGCCATAAACATATGTACCTCACCATGCTGTCCCAAATAGAGGCTTACTGATGACAATTTCACTCCAGTTTTTAACCCATCTCAATGCAACAGTACTGATGGGAAAGAAATAAATTTTCTGTGTGTGAATATGATGATACAGAATGTGTAACATACAGTAATGGCAGTTTGGAATATTGGTAGTACTATACAGCAGTTCAGGACCAGGAAGTGATCAGGATCATGGACCATGCAGGGTGGTCAATTGTGTGGTTCCAACTCCGAGATCAAATGCCTGGAGGCAAGCATTCAACTGGGATTTCATAATGAAGCACACCTGCTCCAGTCCCAAGAGCTCCAGCATGCAGGATAAAGAGCTCCTGGAGATGATGCAATTGAAAGAACTATCTCAGTGTGGGAAAAAAAAGGAAAATCCTTGTGATTTAATGGACCATTATGTGATTATGTCTAAAGAATGATTAATTTTTTTAATTAATTTTGTGATTATGTCTAAAGAATGATTAATTTTTGTAGCCCCTTTCCTGAAAATGTCTGTGCGTGGTGGCTCTTGATGCACTGACACCAGCCTCAGTCCACTCCTTGTGAAGTTCTTGAATCGACTTTTCTGGACAATCCCCTCTAGGCTGCAGTCATCCCTCTTGCTTGTGCACCTTTTCCAGCCAGCCTTTTCAGCAATGACCTTCTGTGGCTTACCCCCCTTGCGGAGGGTGTTGATGATCATCTCCTGGACAACTGTCAAGTCAGCAGTATTCCCCATGATTGTGGCTGTGTGTACTGAACTAGACTGAGAGACATGTGGCATTTATACTATTTTACTCAAACTCAAAATTAAATGCTCTAATATTTTGATGTTTTTTTGTGCTGTAGGCCATAATTATCAAAATTTAAATAAACAAATGCTTGAAACATTTTAGTTTATGTGCAATGAGTACAGAATATATTAAATTTTCACTTTCTTAAATAACTGATGGAAAATATTGAAGTTTTTCATGATATTCTAATTGTTTGAGACGCACTAGTATATCTACTTGCTTGCTGCATTGTTGATATATTCATTTCCTTAATTACTTGCCTACCTAATTATTTATGAGAATACTACTGTATTTACTTACTTATGTATTTACTGACTTACTGTATCCTTAATATCTTTTTCTCTCTTCCTCTATTTTTCTTCTGTGAGCCTAAAATTTCTATTGAAGGAATACAGACGATGAAAATATGATGTTAAATAATCAGAGGCATTTCTAGGGATTCTTGACAAAAGAGTCCCTTTTGTCTGGGGTCCTACCCCCCAACTCCACCTGGCCAAGGCACATCATACACGCATTTATGTGTCTTACAACAACACAGTCCTTAAGGTCAATGCATCAAGTGTAATTCCGAACCTCAAGTATGTCCAAGCAAGTAAAAGAAAAAAGAATTGTTGATGACAAAGAACAGAAGCCGATGGGAACATTGCAGTAATACATTTACAATGACAGCTCTAAAAATATGCATTGATAAAATGACAATTTTGACAGCCCAAGTATTAATAACAGTTTAGATGGAATAAGCTAGTTATGGTTAGAACTGAATTGACAACCAACCCATTTATCTGCTAGGACAAATTATACCCTTGTAATAACTAATTTATTCAAAGTAACAGATTCTGACTTTACACTGTTTTGCTTTTTTTCCTCCTCCCCATGCCTGCACTTTCTTTGTAGATTGCCTGAAGGGTGTGCTTCATGGTGTTAGGTTCTTGCTCTGTAATTACAAATCTTTTGGCAGCAAGCTAGTGGCATAGGGACCCTTTGGGGGTTTCCGGTCACTGTAGTCTCCTGTACATGGCTGATCACAGAATTTATTAAATGAAGTAGGAGAGGATGGCTGATTACATTAGTCTATGGCAACTACAAATTGTCATTACTACGTATGAATGTAATCAGCTGTCTTTGGGGGTCCCCTTCCAGCTCGGGGCCCCAGGCAATTGCCTGCTTTACCTCCAGTGTTGCCGTGTCCCTGTAAATAATAATAATAATAATAATAATAATAATAATAATAATAATAATAATACATTTAGATAGCACCTTTCTCATACCCAAGGTTGCTTTACAATTATAGGGGGGAAAAAAGTCCACCAAAATAAGTTCAGGATGTCATTCCAATGGTGTAGTCAGCCACAGTCCCACCAAAAGGCACAGGAAAATAAGTCCCATACTACCTGTACAGCTGCCGCGACAATACCAGGCAACATCGCTCAGAACATTGCACCATGGATCCACAAAGCGAGCACAGAAGCACCACCACGCAGAGCACTGGTATGTCCCAAACCACCTGCACAGCCACCGTGACGCCACCGAGCAACATCGCTTGGAACACTGCACCAAGCACAAAAGCACCACCGCACAGAAAGCTGGACAACCATGATGTTAAAAGAACAATGAACTCACTGCAGTCCATAGTGAGGAGCACAGGTGAACCAAGGCCTAGAGGAAACCAATGCCCAAAACTGGGTCTGGAGCTATACCACAACCAACGGACAAAACACTCAAACAAAAACAAAAAAACAAACATCAAACTACACAAACACAAAAGAGAAAAACAAAAGGGAAAATAAAATAAAATAAAAGCTCCGGTGAGAAGCAGCAGCCAGAATGTGCACAGCATACTCTCAACTGGAAACTGGTTAAATAATATAATTAAAATTAAACTACTAACTACTTCAGAGAGAATATGCTGGAATGGACCCTAGAAGACCCTAGAAGAATGAACCCTATTATATCACTGTAGCAATTCAATATTAGGTTCAAATTTGTTCATTGATTCCATGAACAGCTGGCAGAAAACATTTTGATTATCTGCACTATAGGGATCAGTTCCCCATCTCAGTAAGGCCCGGTGCATGCTAGAGGATTTTCAGCTCTTAACCAGTTTTAAAAATATAGAAGACCACAGACATAATAACAGATTTAACCGATTTTAAATATTTTAATTGCAAGAAGCCACACACCAGATGATTCATTTGAGACGCAGGACCACACACTTGGTGATTATACTGAACAATTTCAGAGTGATGATTCTGGAGACTTGGGATCTCAGAGAAACTCACTCAGAGTTCAGAGTTTGAAGCACTTGGAGTGGCCAAACAAAAAGATGGAACACTCTGGAAGAAAAAAAAATGATGAGATGCTGGCACTTGAGGGAAAAAAATGCACTGTATGGACACCCACCCTTATACATTTTGCACCATGAGCTGGAGGTGAGCTCGTGCAAGCTGCTGCTACAAGGTTACGTTGTTGTGTACACAGATGGAGGGCAGAGTGAAACCCATAATCATTAGAAATGTAGTTCTGTCAGAACCACTTTTGTCAAGGAACATTATTTACATTGCAATATTTGCAACAAGTGGTATTTGGCAGGTGGCTCTGTTCTGGGACCTTGCTGCCCTTCCACGTGCATATGTGGAAAGCCTTGGGGCAGGGAGAACACACCTCCCTGCCCTACCATGTGCCTGCATGGAAAGGCTAAAGCAGGGAGAGCCACAGCAACCCCCCAATAGGGGACAGAACAGAGCAGGCATCAATGACAACAGAGATGGCATTGATTAAGGTCGGAATATGGGACCTCCCCGCCCTTCCATGTGCCTATGTGGAAAACCTTGACGCAGGGAGAGCACACCTCCCTACCTTTCCATATCCCTGCATGGAATGGCTAAAGCAGGGAGGGCGATAGCATTGGAAATGGCATGGATTAAGGGACCTTAGCCTCTTTGACAAGGGCCAAATGCAATGGTTAGATGGCTGGGTCAACACATCTCCAAAATTGTAGGTCATGGGGGTGTTCCCTGTATGCAGTGATTATCATCTACCAGAAAGTGGTCCAGGGAAGGACAATCAGTGAGCCACAGAAGAGCACCTGCACAACTGCTGAAAAGTTAATGCGAGCTATGATAGGTGTTAGAATGCACAGTGCATCACAGCTTGCTCGCATGGGCTGAGGGCGCTCATACTGACTCCTGTCCACCAAGGAAAGTGCCTACAATAGGCATGTGAGCATCAGAACTGGACCATGGAGTATTGGAATAAGGTGGCCTGGACCGGGTTGTGAGCCAGCGTCAATGATACAGAAATTTGCCAATAGAATACATAGAAGGGAATCAGCTGAACTAACAGCTGATGTGGGCTGGCTTGAGATTAGCTGCAGTCAGCTGATGTAGCTGGGATTGAGGGCTGAGCTTAATTTTGTGGCCTGCCAGAACTACACTATGCATGATTTATTTTTATACATTCTATGACCTTCCATTGCCTTGGAAATGCTGCTAAACATAGCACTTCCCATTCAGCTCACTTTCTGCTCAATCGTCCATTGCTGTTCCTTTCACACTACACAATTTTTAGTCATAAATATTATACATGTTTGATATGTATGATTCTCAATCAGGGAGGTTCCAATCCAGTTGGTGACCTTAAGATTATGTCCGTAAAGCCCTCACACTACAGGATTCTTTGGGCAGATAATTGCTTCCAACCAGCCTCAAATCGGGGACACCCTTGCAATTATCAGAAGGGGCAAATCGGACTCAAAATCAGCCCAATTATCCTCTAGTGTGGGGTTAGCATAATTTGACAATGTCATTATTAAAAGTTACCATTTCTGAAGTGTTTAAGGAAATTTCTAAATCACTGAATTCAAACTAAATTAATGACCATTTCAGAGATGACAGAGGGGAAAAAAATCAAGACAATTCCATATAACCTTCAGTTCACAATCAAACAATAAGACAAAATGCTGCAAAGGAATTTATCTCTGGAATCTTGAATATTACAAAACCTCTCATTGAGTCCCACAAATGTATTGTGTCTCACAAATGTGTGCTTTATTTGAACATACAGTACTTCTGGACTTAAATTAATACATCTACTCTATTTAAGTTTGCAGTTACACATCATTCTGGCAGTCTCTGCAGCTTGGGATTTTCTTTTTCAGCTTCACGTTTGATTCAAATGAAACCTATCAGCTCTCCTTGGCAAAATGAGGATTAAAATATTTCAGACAGGATTATATGACAAGATTCTTAAGGTTTGCTCCACTGTAAGAGCTAAATCTAGTGAAACGATTAAATGTTGGGCTAAACTAAACTGGCCCTGACTCTCTTTCAGCAGAAGTAACACAATTAAACTGCACTGTCGCTTCTGTTTTCTTTCTCTTTTATTCTCCTTCTTATTTATTTTCACCAAACTCCATTTAACATCGTCAAACACATCATATCCATCCTTCAGTTAAAGCGCAGCTCCCAAAGTCAAATCCCTTTTCCTCTTTAAAACAGGAGACAGACTGAAGGACGAGTCATGGCTCGACTGAAATCGGGTGCCAATGACAAGCCACCCTATTGCAAATAACCTCTGCCTGCTGCTTTTTATCTAGCTTCATCTTACTAGTAACAATTCCATAATCCTGAGCCTGTGTGTGCATTTGATTAGGCAAGAAATGGATGTCTATCTATCTATCTATCTATCTATCTATCTATCTATCTATCTATCTATCTATCTATCTATCTATCACAGATTGGTAGAGCAGGAGGATGCAAGTGCAGATAATTTAATAAAATAATAATGCTCTGTGATGTTGATGAAATAGGCGGGTCAAGGTTGTTCAGAATGCTTCGTCTTCCAAACTCCATTTAAAGGGCCACAAAGCAAACATACATCACCTGGTATACAATAATTTAAAGAGTTAAAATAATAAAATAGCATGAAGGAGACCAGGTAGACAGTTTGTTACAAGGCTGTTACTTGTTTTTGACAATTTGCAAAAAAAAAATTCAGCAAAAGTAACTGCTTTCATTTTAACATATCCAACATACACCTCTCATCTGGTAATACCTCCCATTCAACAGCATCATTCAAGTCACACATAAGTAAATAGTCAACACTCTTTTGAATATTATGGCACTAGTTAGCATGCAATTCCCTCCCACTGTCACAAAATACATTATGCACTTCACCAACTCCCTTGAAACACCTACAGTTTCTGACACCTTGGTCCATGCTTATGGTTTCTTTTTTTCTTATTTATTTATTTATTTATTTATTTATTTATTTATTTATTTGTTTGTTTGTGTCCCTGTATAGAAACAGGGACATAATAAATAATGGGGAAATCCACCACAACAATTATCAATTTCTCCTCTGTGGAAGGTTACTTGGGAACAGTTTGTACGCAACCAAAATTTACATGACTGTGTTCTCTAGGATTCTTGAGAGTGGAGCACTTCTAAATTGTGACTGATTGCTGCTGAACCGTGTCATAGCTCATTCCCATAAAGTTATCTGAACTTCAACTTTATTTTGATGCCCTCACCACCCAAGACGCACCACCAAGAGATGCTGGCTCACATAGAAAATGAATGACTTCCGGTAATTTTAATGCTTTCACCATGATTGGTGTGAATGTATGGTAACAAGGGAGAGGTAAGGGTGATTAGTGCTAGTGAAATGTGCTGGGGCTGATGGGTAGTGAAGTTCTGCACTGACATGACACTATATACTGTGTGTGTGTGTGTGTGTTTAGCTAGCTAGCTACTGAATTATGTGCTGTTTTAGAAGTTGGACAGAAAGATTTTGCTAGAACCATGAGTTGTGCCCATCTTGAACTTTGAAATGCTTTTTTTTTTTTAATGGTTTGCTGCTTTTAAAAGTATCTTTAGATATGTTTGGTATCACTAACGATAGTACTAATTTGGTGTACAAACTTAGTATGTCTTTCAGATGACAGTTTCAATGTAAAAATGTCCATTTGTAATGTTTTAGATGGGACAATATTACTTGTTAGATTTTAATAATATGAATATGTTACATTTTAATAATAATGACTTACTGTATATTTTTCATCTTAAAATTGACACAGGCCTCACAGCAAGAAGGTCCAGGTTCGAGCCCTGTGG
>JAOBAM010000010.1:17821968-17836482 GCA_025212355.1 Notarius kessleri | reverse complement strand
ATAGGCTCCAGCTTGCCTGCGACCCTGTAGAACAGGATAAAGTGGCTAGAGATAATGAGATGAGATGAGATGAGATGTAGCCTTTGTGCCTAAAGGTAAATAAGCATTATTTCACACATGCCTCAGGTGAGGTTGCATGAAAAGTTCTGCAGTTTTCTCAAATGAGAAGTCGTCAAAGCCGATCTTGGCGTAGCTTAGATGAACAAGGCAGTCCAATGTACTGATACTAAGTTGCCATAGGTGCTAAAGAAGGCAACTGGGCTTGCTTGAAATCCTTGACGACGTTTCACCTCTCATCTGAAAGGCTTCTTCAGTTCTCTCTGACTAGTGGGGAGTTCCAGGTATTTATCCTCTAGTGGACCAAAAGCAGCCCTAAGGAGAGCTGTTGAGGTCACATGGGTCATTGACCCTCTCAGTCATCCTGCAGGTTGTTAGGGTCACTGAAAGACAGATATGAATGGTGTTAGCAGCCTATAGGGTTGTTAGGGTGATCTGTGGGTCATTGGCTCTCTCAGCCATCATGTGAGTCATTGAAATCAGCTGAGTCTTGGTGTGGACGTGTATTAAGTTTTCTGGGAAGTGTGCCAAGGACTGCAAGGACTGTCTGTTATGTTTCTTTTCCTAGTCTTGACGTAAGCCCAGTTGGTATACCCGCACCTCTGAAGTGCTTCCTTGATGTGCTTTTGCTCCTTCTCTTTCTCCTCTACCCTTTGTAGGAATGTTCTGAGCCCTGTGATGTAAGGTCCTAATGACCCCCAATTTTTGTTCCAGTGTGTGAGAGTCAAACAGTAGGTACTGGTCTGTGTGTGTGTGTGTGTGTGTGTGTGTGTGTGTGTATGTGTATGTGTGTGGGGGGTGTTTCCGGTAGACCTCAATGCTAAGGCTTCTGTCTTGTTCAATGTGCATGCTGCTTTCAAACACACCTCCTGGCTTTTTGAAAAGCTGTGTGTAGAAATCCAAACTGACCCTTCCCACCACCAAACTCTTAAGTCAGTCAATGTACGATCTCTTTGCTTTTTAATCACTTACACTGTATTATACATATGTTACTGACATAATGATAAAATATTCAAATAGTACAGATTATAAACTTGGAATTTAAAAAAAAAGTGATCTAGGGTTGGGGTCACAGAAAATGTAATGATGTCCATTTGTCTGTTTGAGAAATCTGTTCACAATCTCCTGTAATGTTTTGACATGACTAAAAAAGTCTGTCTTGCCCAGAATGGCGCTATTTTCTCAGGATGGATCTACAGACTCTCGAAGCAGCGGGTTGTGAATTTGTGGAGAAATGCTGTCATTAGGTGGGCTAGCTCACAGTTCAACTTCATCAATTTCCAGTAAGAAATTCCCTAAAGCAATATAGTGTCCAAAAAATAGAACAAAAATGCTTACCTGGCACATTTGGATAAGATAATGTCAGGAATGAGTTGGACTGAGACAAACTTTATGAGATTCTGTGGATTTATTAATGTGACACCTGCAGAAAGGCAAATGCTTGGTGTCAGGAATGCAGGCGACAGATAGATGTAAAAGCAGTAGAGAGTTTATTACAGCAAAGCTGACAGACAAATCCAAATCGTTGATCAAAGGCAGAGTCAACAAACAGGCAATGGTCAGGCAAGGTACAGACAGAATAGAGAATTGATGACATCAAGTACTTGGGTTCCTTTTTAATGAACTCTTATAAGGACTTCAAGATCTGAAAGGCACTGGCCTGGAAAGCTTGTAATGCTCTTGACAAAATATATGGCACTCTAATCTCAACAACAAATTGAAGACCTTTATGGTGCTGAGACATGGACCCTGACACTCAAACAACAGCAAGGACTAGATGGGACTGAAACCAACCTTCTACAATGTGTGCAAAATATCCACTAGTCTGCTCATGCCACCCACGAGGAAATCTATGCGGACTTACCACTTGAACAGCACTCTCCTAAGTCTTACAGAGGTAAGACTTAGGAGAGTGCTGTTCACTGGGCACTGTTTCCGAGCCGAAGGAGAAGCTCTATCCCTTCTTTTCCTCTGGAGCCCAAACCACCACCCAGTGAAATCTTGAAAACTCACCTTCCCTGCCATAATTTCTCAGGACACTGGGATTGGGTTACAAGAGCTCCATGCAACCATGGCTGACAGGAAGGCGTGGCATGATGTGGTAAGAGGAATCTCAGCCAAGGCTGAAGAAGGGTTATTTCACCATTACTGACCAGTTACAGTAGTAAAAAAGTGCTTTTAAAAATATGATTTTTTAATAGGTATTCAAAATTATGTCATTAACCACCTAGCGTGTGGTGATCCACTTCTGGTGAACATCTTGGTTCTCTGCACACGCAGGGAACCTATGTAAGTGTATGGTCTCAGACGGGCGCATTCTTCATGAAGTAAAGGCTTGCATATTTCCCATTTAGTTTTTTTCCCACCAAAGTTGAAGTTTGCTACTACTGTTGGAGCAGCTAAGAGCTGCACAGGTTCTTCCAGATTTCCTAGACATCGCTGTTAAACATAACTTTACATAAAAAGCAAAGTTAAAAGTAGAAAGTATAACTTCTACTTTTAGAAGTATACTTCTGTAGACAGCTTGTATTCACACTCATGCATAATGTAGGGAGATATCACTGCAGCAATGGCAACTTGTTTACTTCCGGTACTTCTGCAGATTCTTTACTGCTAGTAGCTCTTCTAGAAAGCTACTCGAAAGTGTGTTGGTGGGGGGAGACACACTCAACTTTGTTTGTGTCAACCAATAGCCTTGGCTAACAAAATGTTAATATGTTTAAAGTGTGTTTTCCAAAGTAAAAGCAAACTGACGCAAATAATGCTGCATTATGCTGATTCTCATTCTGTATAATGATCATTCTGTTATCATGATCATTGGGAATTTTAGCAACTAATGGTGAACAATTAGCATGGCATTAATCCACATTAATTGGGGCAAAGAACTATTCTCTATATATTGCAAAAGTGGCCTTTGGGAGCGAGGGGGTGGGAGTGTGGGGGCATAATGACAGTCAGACCCCTTCATCCCTTATGCAATTACCATTCAGCTTTTTTTTTTTTTTAAACTGAGGAAGCTGATGGCAGGACAGTATTCTCCCCCTGTCTGTGTGCAGTGTATTACTTTCTGTGTGTGAAGAAAGGAGAGGGTGATTAATATAGTGTCAGAAGGCAACAACAACAACAAAAAAAACACTATTCCTCATAATCATATTACTCAATGTAAGCAATTTTAAGCATACCGACTTATTTTCCTGTGGCTACATTTACATTTACATAAAATTAGTTTACTGTGATGAGTAATAATCCAAAGTGCTTGGTGTACAAATGCACTGAACAAAGCATCACATCTGGAAAAAAAGGTTGTAATTTAAAGTTATCTGATAATACATATAACTGGTACCTTACAAATCAGGCAGCGGATTTACAATGCATGTATTACAGCATCTCATTATCACAGTTATTTTAAGAAGTATAATAAAAAATACTGCCTACTGGGTACAAATTTCTGCATAGAACTCACTGTCTCAGGTGTTTACTTGTCTCTAAAACCACTTAAATTTTTTTTGGACTGGTGATTGATATGATAACATGTAAGGAGGATCCCCATTACAAATCAGGTCTTCATCAACTGAGTTTCATACAAATTTCAGAGAATTGCTGGCTTTTTGTAAGAGTTGGTTTGTGTAAATTCTTACAAAGGTTACAAGTAAGCATATCAGATGTTCACTGGCCATGCTGTGAAAATTGCATGCAGACACTCATCTGAGTTTCCAAATCTGTCATTGCTTCAGTCTTGAATATTTTCTATCCTTAAAAAGCTTATCATCTCTGCTTTCCAAATAAATTTATCTTGTTAAGATTTGTTCAGTACTTTGGGAGTAACGGCAGGTTGAAGAAGTTGCTACAACAGAGTACAAACTCTGCTCACGTGATGTCGGGAAACTACCGGTGCTTTTTGAGTTACAGGAAAGTGGTCAGGCTCTCTCTCTTCTGATCAGTTTCTGACTGGGTTACTCGTGAATATCAATCAGATAACTTTTATAAGGATGTTCTGTAGCTCTCACTGTTTCTGATGAAGTATTCAGCAAAATTTTCCATCAGCTAGGTTTGATGTTATGCTTCATGGGAGACTATGAAGCGAGTTTCCATCACTTTACCAACTTGTTTTTTCAAATCAAACTGATTCATGTAAATAAATAACTATTTTAGAATATAACTGTAGTTGTTTTGATGAAAAATATTGAGATCTTAGTGGTCGGAATGATATTTTTAAAAAGCGGAAGTCAGAAACGCGAGTGTCAATTTCAATTCAATTAACTGGAATTGTTTATTGGATGTGGCTCATGTTTTTTTTTTCCAAGGTTTGCCTTGAAAGCTGTGGATATTAATCAAAATAATAATTTATATTCTTTAATATAAACACTAGTAGGCCCTACTTAGAAATACAAAGGCCTACAGAGCACAAAGAGGGTATTAGAAATATCCTTTTATTAGTTTACTTTGATAGAGAATGGTAGATGTGAATGACATTCAATGCTTATTTATGTAGATTTTATAATTAACATTGATTTCTCCTTATTTGTGATGTATAAGTGAGAGTTAAAATCAGCTTTATATTGCACAAATAAAGCCATTTGGTGAAACTTTGAAGAAGAGTGTATCGAGTTAACATTTTTTACCTAATTAGCATCATTAATACTAATTACACACTAATTTGCATAGTTGTTTTTTACTAATTTTTCAAACTTTGTACTCCGTATACAACCATCTATATGCCTGCCAATTTCCATATAAATATCTTGAAAAATAGTTATTAAGAAAAATATTTGATCTCATTGGTTAATGAAGCCCATTTTGGACCATGTTCTCCTCATACAAAATATTTTGGCAGTTTTCTAAAAATTAAGCCTTTTTTTTATTTTTAATATTGGAAAAAATGGCTTTGTAAGATTTGTAATATCTCAAGAACGGATAAACACATTTTAATTCTGTAAAAAGTATGTTGTTTTGCATTCAATTCTGAATTCAATGAGACACATTTCAAACAATTTGGACTGAATTTGACTTTTTACCTGATATGCCTATTACAAGGAACATTTGTTCAACTCGATAGTATATACACCATATAATTACATTTGGTGTAACTGGACCATATGTGGTGTGAATTTTTATCCAAATTTGAGCACATTTTAGTCATTGGCCACAAGTATTTATTTGATAGAAAGCAGCATTGTGTACCTAGTCATGCCTGCAAGCATTGCCAAGTTTTTCACCAGGAAAAGTCAACATCTAAATGATCAGTCATTGAAAATGAGAATCCTCCTTTAAGACTTCCAAAGACTGTCTATATGTAAATTGGAATTTCTAATCTATATGGAAATCAGAAGATGGGTCAATACAGAAATCAGAACTTTAATGTTACTTATTAAAAGGGTTTAGTCCAAGCAGCAAGAGCAAGGTTTGAGTCTCAAGAATACTGCCTACAATTGCATAATTAACGACTGAGCCTTGAGTAAAGAAAATAGAGTACCCAATTCTCAGAGCAAATCAAGAAAAGAGCCCAATAAACCCACTCTGTTTACTGAAATCACTAACTTAATCAAGGAATATATTTAAAAATCACATGTTTAACCCAAACATACGTTTTAGTGATGCCAGTTCAGATTCACTGAATAAAACCATTAGGAGCTTTTGGACCAAACAGTTCTAGGGACTCATTGAGAGGAAGTACCCACTGGGGACCTCCACTGAGGACTATGTACCTTCAATGTTTTTTTCTGTTTGTATTCACACTGCCAGTAGAAACACTGAAGTGACCTAAGCAGGCTAATATTTGCTATAGCAATGTGACTAGTTTGTTGTTTTTCATATGAATGTGGGTCTTGTCCAACCAATGTTCTTAGGAGTAACATTAGGATTTTAGCTTTTCCATTTGTGTGTCATGTTTCACAGAATGGAGAAGACCAGGAAATGTCATGTGCTGATAGTAAATTCTGTTTTGCATTATAAAGAACAAATTCATGATGGAAAATTGTTGGTGATTGCTTAAAACATGTTCACCCATTAGTATGGATTATTATAACATTACTATAAAATCATTTTTATTTTGCATAATTATTTTATAAAATGTATCATTAAAAATGGACATTTAGTTTAATTTGGTTTGTTTTTAAATTTTTCACTTTGACACATCAAAAGTGTGTTGTATTACTTTCATCGCCTATAGACTCAAAAAAGCCTGGACTTCTGTCGGGTCATTTGTCAGTCTCCCCTCCCCTCAGTTTTTAATGCTAACCTTAAAGGGATCCTCCAGCAGATTTATTTTCAAACTTATTTTATGTAAAATTAGTCTAGATTTCAAAAATCAAACTTTCATTTTCAGAGACCAAATATTGCTTGAGAAAAATAAATTTTCTTTAAAATGTCAGATGGGCTTCCTGCGGTGGTGACATATGTGATGACATCAGGTAGTGGTCGCTTGGAGCAACTCAGCTGTTTATATTCTCTGTTTACATCATAGTTTTGCTAGTTTTACAAGTATTTTACAGAATTTAGCAGTTTTTAAATAAGTATGCCTCATTGTGGAGCATATAAATGCCACAATGGTGCTAAAAGGAAAGCACAAGCTGGAACTAGACTGCATTTCTGCAGAGAAAATGCAAAGTGTGCTTGCTCAGTTGTAGCAGAGGGTCACCGACGGAAACTGGATCAGACAAGAGACCTCACTCTGCAAAATCTTTTTTACATGATCTACAGTGTGTGTGTTATATGATCTAAAGTGTGTGTGTACTGTGTGTGGCAAAGTGTGTGTGTGGCTGTGTGCATAGAGTGTGTGTGTGTGCGTCAAAGTGTGTGTGTGTGTGTGTGTGTGTGTGTAGTGTGTATAGTGTGTGTGGCTGCATGCTCTAAAATCTCGATTTAAAATGGCTCAACTTGCAGCGCGACATGATACTTCACGCTCTAAATTTTTTTTTTTTACATGCTCTGAAGCATCCTGAATAGGTGTAGTGTGCTTGTATACAGCTTCTGGATAGACGAACCTGTTTTTTCATTCTTGTCATTTTCCAGTCTTTTTTTTTCCCCATAAAGAATGAATGGGGCTCATGAATCAAATCCTCCTGTTCGGACATGCTTCATTGGAGACCCACCAAACTTTGTGCGATACTTCAGGCCAACTCCTCCAACACATACATGCAATCGGTTCTGACCCACACTCATCTTTTCCTTTCTTTTTGCTGATCCCCTTCCCCCCATTCACTTCCATTCATTTTCCCCCTATTCAAATGAATGGAGTTTCAGGAGAAAAATGTATTGTCATGTCACGCTTCGCACTTCACACTCTAAAATCTCTGTTTTAAACCATGCCACACACTTTGTTAATCAACCCAGAACCAGCTGTAGATCATGTTAAAAAAATTTTAGACCACGAAGTGTCATGTTGCACTGTGAGTTGAGCCATTTTAAACCCAGATTTTAGAGTGCACAGCCATATACACACTACACAGACACACACGCACAGCCACACACACTTTCTGTAGATCATGTAAAAAAGATTTTGCAGTGCAAGGTCTCATGTCTGATCCAGTTTCTGTCGGTGACCCTCTGCTACAATTGAGCAAGCATACTTTGCATTTTCTCTGCAGAAGTGCAGTCTGGTTCCAGCTTGTGCTTTCTTTTTACCATCATTGTGGCATTTATATGCGACACAATGAGGCATTAACCACGGAATACATGTTGGTGCCAGACAGGCTGATTTGGATATTTCAAAAGCCTAACAGTCTCTAGAGTTTACACAACATTGTGTGAAAAAGAACCACTGAGCAGCAGTTTTGCAGGCAGAAATGCCTTGTTGATGAAAGAGGTCAGAGAAGAATGGCCAGACTGGTGTAAGCCGACAGGAAGTCTATAGTAAATGCAAATAAGCACAATGAGTAGAAAGGCATCTCAGAACACGCAACATGTCAGATGATTTAAGGCAGATAAACAACAGCAGAAGACCACATTTGTTTCTGCTCCTGTCAGCTGAAGGAATCTGAGGCTATAGTTGGCACAGACTCACTGAAACTGGGCAGCTGAAGATTGGAAAAACATTGCCTGGTCTTTTTCCATCCTCAAAACAATACAGACTGCTGTGCAGGAAGATCCCACAAGATCAGCAGTTTCTAAAAGCCTGTCAAACCCAACAAACTTGCCATGGTCAAAGTCACGGAGATCACAATTGGTCCTAGTCTGACATTTGATGTGAACATTGACATGACTGGCTAATAGTTGAGTGAATGAGCAGGTGTGCAAGGGTTCCTATGAAAGTGGCCAGTGAGTGTATATATTTTTGGATTAATAATTTCTATGAATGGTCAATTTGAGGGCATCAGTTCTAATCCACTTAATAAGGGAGTTCACTATAGAATTACCTGTTTAAAATGCAGTTAATAAATGCTAATGCTGACTGATAAATTGTATTTTCACTGTCATCACAATATGAATATGCATGATAGACACTGCAAAAGACTGCCTGAAACACGATGAATAAGAAAAAAAAATTATTTACACACACCATGCAAATATTTGACCCATCAGATGGAGCCCAGGACATGGACCATGCATTTATGCCCTTTTCACAAATGGTTCATGGTTAAATTATTGCCTGTTCATGGGTTTCCTCACAACGAAAGTGAGTTTATGGATGAGACAACATGACAGGACACAAGAAAAAAAAAAGATAAATAGGAAGGCGTAACAAGGAAAAACAACAAAGGTAGGTTGTGTTTCTCAATAGCAGGGATCAGACAAGTCATGCAAAATCACTTGGAGATCAGTAATTGTATTGATTTACCTTTAGTCACTCAGCATTTTGACTTGGTAGTCGTCCAAAGTATTTAGTGTCTTAGAAGCTTAGCTTACTCTGTAGAGAACTCTGACTTGTGTTTTAAGCTCATAAAGAAGTAGAGTGGCAGCCATCTTTATTTCATCATACTCTCATGATACTGGTATTACCAAGCCTCCAGCATCACAGTAGTATGGTGAGATTGTAGAGGAAAAAAAAGCACTTTACCTTTAGTTCAATTGAATGCTATTTATATAGTGCTTTTAACAAGAAACATTGTAACAAAGCAGCTTTTATAAATCAGGATGTATGTGTCACTCGCAAGCCGGGAACATCTCGGTCCTGATCCGATCTCTATTCCACTCCCTGGTTTTTCCCCGGGCCTTCCCCACATCACGGCCGGCACACCTGTCTCTCAGCAGCTCATTCATGACTCTATATTATACCGCTCAGACATTCATTCGGCGCGGGATTGTCTTCGCCTCTGCATATGGTTTTCTGCCTTTTTTCCCGTTTTTTTGTTATTGTTGACTTGGCTACTTTGTTGCATGCTGTGGATTATTTCATCCTCTCAGTAGACATTCTTCTCCGTATTTGAGACTGTATTTCACCCATCGCCCCCCTCCTCCTCCACTATTTGGATTTTAGGCCTGCCTCCTTCTCTTCTAGTACGTGTAAGTCTGCTTTTGGGTCTAGTCAACACCTATTGCTGCTTAGACGTGATAGAACAATCCTGCCAGAGGAATGGACCCAGCAGATTTAGAATCCATCAGAACTGCTTTGACCAAGCAAGGCTCTATCTTGGGATATCACCAGCAGGAGATCGCAACTGTCCATCAGAGCTTAATAGCCATCACAGACACCTTACAGAGACTCTTCTCTCAGATGAAGAGTCTTCAGAAAGCCATCCCCAGTCAACTTGCACCTGTGCCAGTCAGCTCACCTATTGCACCAACAGTTGTTCCAGCTCCACAGCCTCTCTGAGAGCCAGGTCTGCCCACCCCACAGCCTTACAATGGAGAGCCTGGGACCCGTCACTCATTCCTCTCTCGGTGCTCCTTGTCAATGGAACTCCAGGCCTCCACTTCCCCTTCTGAGAGCGCTCGAGTTGCCTATGTTATCACTCTTCTAACTGGAAGGGCCCAGGAGTGGGGAACAGCAATTTAGGACACTGGGGCTCCCTGCTGTGCAAGTTTCAAGGAGTTCTCCAAGGAGATGCAAAAGGTTTTTGACCGGTCACCCAAGGGCAAGGAGACAGCGAGGCAACTAACAGAACTCAAGCAGGGCAGCCAGTCGGTCTACAACTATGCTATTGAGCTTCGTACCTTGGCTGCAGCAGTGGACTGGAATGCCAGTGCCCTGTATGACTTTTTTTTTTACGAACTTAACAACGCTGTATTGGATGAAATCACCCCTCATGACCTCCCTGAGACTTTGGATGGCCTGCTGGACCTAGTTGGTCAGGTGGATACCTGGTTACGCCAACAGAGCATAAGAAGGAACTTCAGGTTTGAACTAAATTATGTCACTTCTTCTGCTTCTTTGTCCGAGGTCAGTACTTCCCCTGAACCAGAACCCATGCAGCTAGGCAGAACCTGAATCACTCCTGAAGAGAGAAGATGCTGCTGTGAGACCAGGTCCTGCTTTTACTGTAGCAAACCTGGACATTTTGTCTCTCATTGCCCATTAAAAGAGGCTGCCCACTAGTAGCAGCAGGGATATGGGTGGGTGTACTGATACAGTCTTCCCCTGCCATGAGGTTGGTGCTTCCTGCTAAGATCATTTTTCAGAACAGGTATTACCCAGTCAAGGCACTCACTGACTCTGGGGCAGACAAAAGCTTCATCAGAACCTTCTTTGCCGAAGAGCTGGGGGTCAACCTATGGAAATTGGACTACCCTCTAACCACCAGGGCACTCAATGGCACTGAACTCAGTCGTGTCTCTCACATTACAGAGACACTCACTCTAAAGATCTCGGGGAACCACATGGAGTCTATCTCCTCCTTTGCTATGAATAACTCCCATGAGCCTGTCGTTCTTGGTCTTCCTTGGTTGTGCCTGCATAACCCCCACCTGAATTGGAGTAACAATATAGTTCTCTCTTGGAACACCCGCTGCTTGGCCACCTGCCTGTTCTCTGCCAAGACTCCACTCACCTTCCAAGCCTCCAGTCCTGATGACTCCATCGACCTTTCCAATGTCCCTGTGGAATAACGAGATCTTAGTCAGGTGTTCAGTAAGGCCCAGGAGACTTCCCTACCCCCTCATCAACCATACGATTGTCCTATTGACCTGCTTCCTGGTACCACTTCCCCCAGAGGTCACATTTATTCTTTCGCTTCCCCTGAGAGGCAGGCCATGGACAGGTATATATCAGAGTCCCTTGCAGCCGGTAGCATCTGCCCCTCATCATCCCCAGCAGGAGCTGGCTTCTTTTTTGTGGTCAAGAAAGACAAGTCTCTTAGGCTGTGCATCGATTATCGAGGTTTAAATGAGATCACCATCAAGAACCGCTACCCGTTTCCTCTCATGTCCACAGCTTTTGAGTTGCTGCAGGGAGCCCAATTTTTCTCCAAGTTGGATCTCCGCAATGCCTATCACCTGGTACGCATCAGGGAGGGAGATGAGTGGAAGACGGCCTTTAATACGCCCACCAGCCACTACAAATACTTGGTCTTACCTTTTGGCCTCAATAACACACCGGCGGTCTTCCAGGCACTGGTTAACGACATCTTACAAGATTTCATCAACCAGTTCGTCTTTGTATACCTCGACAACATTTTGATCCTTTCTCCCATGCTCAAAGCTCACCGTTCCTATGTCAGACAGGTTCTGCAATGGCTACTTGAGAATCAGCTTTTAGCTAAAGCAGAGAAATGCAAGTTCCATAAGGACACAATTTATTTTCTGGGCTTTATCTCCTCTCCTGGTAAGGTCCAAGTGGATCTGGACAAAGTCAAGGCAGTCTCGGATTGGACCACACTCTCCTCTCACTGGGAGCTGCAACGTTTCCTGGGATTTACCAATTTTTATCAAAGGTTCCTCAGGAATTATAGCTCCACCGCTGCCCCTCTTACAGAACTCACATCCTTCAAGTGCCCTTTCTCTGGAACAAACATGCCGAGAGTGCCTTCATATCCCTCAAAACCAGGTTTTCCACTGCACCCATTCTTATCATCCCTGACCCTACAGCTCAGTTCATGCGTGAGGTAGATGCTTCTGACACAGAAGTGGGGGCAGTCCTGTCCCAGAGATCATCTGAGGATGACAAGATGCACCCATGTGTGTGTTTTGTTTTTTCACACTGCCTGACTCCAGCTGAGCGCAACTATAGCATAGGTGATCGAGAACTTTTGGCCATCATGTTGGCCTTGGAGGAGTGGAGACATTGGTTAGAGGGGACTGAGACCCCTTTTATCATATGGACTGACCATAAAAACCTTGAATACATCAAGTCTACCAAGTGACTTGATGCACGCCAAGCCAGGTGGTCCTTATTCTTTTCACGTTTTAACTTTGTGCTTTCCTTCAGACTGGGCTCCAAGAATGCCAAACCAGACACCCTCTCCAGACAGTTCTCACCTGATTCTCAGCAAAACGCCACTTAATCGATCCTTCCTTCCCACTGCCTTGTGGCTGCCACCCAGTTCGATGTTGAGAAGGTTGTCCAGGAGGCCCTGGCCAACGATCCAGGTCCAGGTAACAGACCACCCAATGTCCTGTTTGTGCCCATTGGTGTACATCCTCAGGTGCTTCAGTGGGGGCACAATTCCCTTCTTGCTTGTCACCCCAGAGTAGCCCGAACCCTCTTTGTGATCAGACAACACTTCTTGTGGCCTACTATGCAGCAGGACGTCAAGACTTTTGTGGCTGCCTGCAACATTTGTTCCAGAAACAAGACAGGTAACCAGCCCATGGCTGGACTTTTAAGACCGTTACCCGTCCCTCATCGTTCCTGGTCCCACATTGCCGTGGATTTCATTACCAGCCTCCCCAGCTCTAAGGGCAACACCTGCATCCTAACTATTATGGATTGCTTCTCTAAAGTAGCTCATTTTGTCTCCCTCCCTAAATTGCCATCTACTAAGGAGACTGCTGAGCTCCTTATTAACCACGTTTTCAGGATCCATGGCCTGCCACTGGACATCGTATCTGACAGAGGTCCTCAGTTTTCTGCTCACTTTTGGAAAGAGTCTGTAAACTAATTGGAGCTACACCTAGCCTTTCTTCAGGAGGAAGCGTCTGTCCCTTCAGCCCAGGCCTTCATCCGACTTTGTCACAGGGTGTGGGCACGTGCCAGGCGTCATCTACTACACTCTTCTTATATAACTACAGTTATATAAGAAGAAGGCAGACCGACACTGCACACCAGTTTACTGCCAGTCTACTGCCTTGGACAGAAGGTTATGTTACCCAACCTTCAGAAGGTTAGGTTATCCAATGTTATCCACTGCCAACCTTCCCTTCAAACCCCTTCCCATAAGCTGGCACCCAGGTTTGTTGGTCCTTTTCCCATTTCTAAAGTTATCAACCCCACTACTGTTAGACTAAGGTTATCTGCATGCCTTCCATGTCTCTCAACTAAGACCCCTGGTCTCCAGTTCCTTCTCCCCTCCCTCCTCCCAGGTTTGTCAATGGAGGTGAGGCCTACACCATCAATAAGTTACTAAAAGCCTGTAAGCGAGGTCGGGGGTTGCAGTACCTGGTGGATTGGAAGGGATATGGCTCAGAGGAGAGGTGTTGGGTCCCATCATGCTTCATCTTGGACCCCTCACTCATCAGGGACTTCCACCGCAAGAACCCAGAGGCCCCATCTGGGATGTCTGGGGGGGGGTACTGTCACGGGCCAGCTGGGAACATCTAGGTCCTGATCCAATCTCTATTCCACTCCCTGGTTTTTCCCCGAGCCTTCCCCACACCACGGCCGGCACACCTATCTCTCATCAGTTCATTCATTACTCTATATTATACCGCTCAGACATTCATTCGGCACGGGATTGTCTTCACCTCTGGATATGGTTTTCTGCCTTTTTTTCCCGTTTTTTTTGTTAGTGTTGACTTTGCTACTTTGTTGCACACTGTGGATTATTTCATCCTCTCAGCAGACATTTTTCTCTGTATTTGGGACTGTGAGCGCATTATTCCTGTGAAACGGAAGCGCATCGGACTTTTTGAACTTGTGAACTTTGCTTTTTGAACTAAGAGTGCTTTTTCATTTTGGGGCTCCGTTTCTGGACTTTTTTCATGTATTTATTTTCCCTTCACATTTATCATAAGTAAACCTAATCTCCGGTTATTTCCCTCCTAATTTCCCATTCCTGTATTTCACCCGTCGGCTCCTCCTCCCCCCTGCTCCCCCGCTATTTGGATTTCAGGCCCGCCTCCTTCTCTTCAAGTACGCATAAGTCTGTTTTGGGATCTAGTCAACACCTATTGCTGCTTAGACGTGACTGTACAAACTACACCGGTGCTATATGGACAGTTTATACAAGCCAGTTAGCACAATATAAATGGTTTGCAATGAGGTAAAGTTATGAGCACAAACGGTTATGTGTGATTTATGTTTGGAGTGAGGGGTGCACTTCCATCAATCCATCCATCCATCCATCCATAACCACTTATCCTGTGCAGGGTCGTGGGCAAGCTGGAGCCTATCCCAGCTGACTATGGGCAAGAGGTGGGGTACAC
>JAOBAM010000010.1:17143244-17153390 GCA_025212355.1 Notarius kessleri | reverse complement strand
CTGGGATAGGCTCCAGCTTGCCTGCGACCCTGTAGAACAGGATAAAGCGGCTACAGATAATGAGATGAGATGAGTTAACAGTTATTCCACGAAATCAAGTCGTACATGAGCTGATAGCCGACGAGGCGCATAGCACCAAGTGTATGACCAGATTGAGTGGAATAACTGTTTTATTCTATCCACATCACTGGATTTTGAGAAACAGAGCATTTTTATTTTTTGCAAATTCAATAAATAAAAACGTTATACAAAATGTCCGACAAAATAATTTCCGCTTAGAATGTAAACAAATCGGCAACATGACAGGCGCAATTTGTGAAAAATGCAATAATAATAATAATAATTCTTGAAAAATAAAAAAAGATACATTCTTACCATCAAATACTTTTATTTGTGAGTAGAGTTTTTATTTCATCCTCAGCTGGTTCAGCAACACGCTCCACCATTTTGTTTTTCTCTACTCACAGTATATGAGCTGATATCCAAGTAGTAGAGTAGCCAATCAGAGTGCGCGATTGCTCATATCCCGTGAATATGGATAGAATAATGATGTTTTATTCAGTGATGCCAGGATCAGACTACGTTATATTTCTGTCTTTCACAATGGTCACCATGTTATTAGTGTCATAAAGTCTTGCCATGCCTTGATCAGGAGACTGGCAACACTCCAAATTTGACCCTGACCAAACCTCGTTCATGTGCTTGTGTGTTGTTGGGAAGGAGGGTCAAGAAATTGTCAATCATGGCTATTGAGGAACATGTCATAGATATTGTCAAAGTAGATGAGAAATTACAAGAATTCTGACTTTTTGTCAGGGTGTCATGGGGCATCTCAGATACCATGTAGCTGTTCTTCGATTATGTCACAGTACAAGGTCTGTTTGTCATTCCTGATGTTCATATTCTGGCCCAACACTGGAAATTTGTTGGCCACCACAAAATCAGGTAAAAATAGGGTTGCATTTGTGCAGATCGATCCTGGCATAAGTGTGTGCTTGCGTGTGCAAAAGAGAATAGCAGAGCATGTGTAACTGTTGCTTTTATAATTTCTATATTTACATCTCATCTATATTTCATCTCAGTTTGTACAAGAAACCTATTTTAAGGATTATCAAGTTATTTTGTAATTTTTACATGCTTTCAGTATGTAAGTGTACTTTTATTTTGAAACCTACGTTAAGCCGCTAGGCCTGTGGCGTTTTGCCTAACGACAGAGCAAGCAAGCAGACATGGTGTGCACAGTTTAGAAGTTACACAGTAAAGTTACACTGTAAAGTTTGAAGATAAGAAGACCTACAGATTCCCTTTCATAGCATGCAGGCAACGAGGTATTTTTATGTCTTTATTTTTGTTATGAATCTTTGTACTTGGGTATACTGAGTGTGCTAACTGTTAACCGTAATACTGTGTATTGCTAGTCTCAGGGTTTGCGGAGGTCTTTGGATGGTTTTGGGGAGGGAGACTTCAAATAAACCCGTTAAAGAAATCACTTGCATCTGTACATGCTTTGGGAGGGAGTCACAATAAGACATCTTAGAATAAGTTGGTTGCAATCTAGAACTACGTTTAATAATCTCAGAATTGCGGTCTTGTATTATTCTAATAGGAAATGCTAGATTGTTACAACTATTTTCAAGATATTTTCACTTGCTAAGATATCATTTTTTGTAGTGCAGTTGATCAGCGAATGGGATATCAGAGGGCAGGCAAGAAAATGGAGTCAGGAAATAAACATAAACGAAGTCTAAACACGAGTAGTCAGGCAGAAAGTCAGAAGGTTCGGTAAGGTCAGGTACTGGGACACAAAACGATACTTCATGATGTGTGTTTGTGACTGCTGAGCTTATATAGGGGAGTGATTGCAGACTAACGAGAAACAGGTGTACTTGTTAATACTCTGAAGATGAGGGGCACTGTGGTGTTTGGGAATTGTAATCCAGAGTGGCCATGTTTGGAGGCTGCTCTGAACTCAGGTTTCCAGCACTGTTACTGACAGAACCCTCCCTATGAGGTACCCTTTCTTGGGCGACCTCTCTTTCTTGATGCTAGCTTGTCTGTATGCTCCTTGTGGAATTTTTGTGTGAGGAGTGGGTCCAAGATGTCCCTGGAGCTAACCCAGCTGCACTCCTCCAGGCCGTACCCCTCCCAGTCAACCAAGTACTAAAGCTGCCCTTGTCTGCCTCAAGAGTTGAGGATTTTATTAACTTGGTATATGGGGTCACCTTCTAGATCTAGGGAGGGAGGTTCTTGGGTGGGTGTGTTTGTGGCTAGAGGACCTTGGATGGCGGGCTTTAAGCATGACATGTGAAAAGTGGGAGCCATTTTGCAGTGAGGTGGGAGTTCTAACTTGTATGAGACCTTGTTGACCTTGCAAAAAAAACCTTGTATGGACCTATGTATCAGGCTTGAAGTTTCCAGCAGGTATTGGACTCTCTTAAGTCTTTCATGGACACCCACACTCAGTCCCCTGGAGCATATTCTGGGGTGTCCCTTCTATGTTTGTCTGCATACTGCTTGTACTTCTTGTTGGCTTGCTCTAGTCTCTGGTGGCCCTCCCTCCCATACTTGATCTTAAGTATGATTCATACTCTTAAACCATGAATCCACTGCCAGGATTTGAGTTGGTGCATCATCCCAGGGAAAAAGTGGTGGTTGATAGCCAAGGATACACTGAAATGGGGTTAATTGAGTAGCAGAGCGTTTCAGGGAGTTTTGTGCATATTCTGCCCAGGGAAGGAATTGTGCCCAGTCCTTCTGGTTCCTCATACAAAAAAATTCTGAGGAAGCAGCCTATCTTTTGGTTGGCATGTTCCACCATGTCGTTGGACTGTGGGTGGTATCCTGATGTTAGGCTCACTGATACCCCTAGCCTGTTCTTGAACTTAGCCCATAACCTGGAGATAAACTGGGGACTCTGATCACTGAAGATGTCTTCAGGGATACCATAGTAGCAGAAGATGTGATTAAACAGGAGTTCTGTGGTCTCAAATGCCATGGGGAGACATGGGCAATGGAAGGAGTTTGAGGGCTTTGGAGAATCGATCTATGACCACTAGGATGCCTGTGTTGCCTTCGGATCGGGGAAGGTTGGTGAGAAAGTCTATGGTAATATGCGACCAGAGTCATTGGGGCACTAGGAGAGGACAGAGCTTTCCAGCTGGTGGAGCTCGTGGTACCTTCACCTGGGCACAGGTGGAGCAGAAAAAGACAAAATGATTAATATCTGAGGTCATGTTCTCCCACCAATACTTATTTTTAAGTACTTGGTATGTATGGTCACTCCTGGGGTGTCCTGTGCCTGGAGAGGAATGAGCCCAAGTGATGAGTTTACCTCAGAATTGTGGTGGCACATACATGAGTCCGGGAGAACAGTTCTCAGGTGGATTGGTAGGTTGAAATTGTCTTATATCCTTATCTATGTCCCAAGAGATGGCTTGTACTAAACAGTCAGATGGTAATATGGGAGTGGGTTCTGGAGTATGGTTCAAGGTGGCGTGGATTCTGGAGAGGATGTCAGCTTTAGTGTTTCTAGAACCGGGGTGGTAGGAGATCATGAATCTAAATCGTGTGAAGAACCGGGACCATCTGACTTGGTGAGGGTTCAGGCGTTTGACTGTCTTCAAATATTCTAGATTCTTGTGGTCTCTAAGGATAGTAAATGGGTGTGCAGTGTCCTCTAAGCAATGTCTCCATTCATCTAATGCCAGTTTGATGGCTAGGAGTTCCTGGTTCCCAATGTCATAATTCTTTTCTGTTGGGGTGAGTTTCTGAGAATAGAAAGCGATGGGGTGCAATTTCAGTTTATCCCCTGTGTGAAATTGCTGTGAAAGGACCCCTCCTACTCCTGTCAATGAAGCATCGACCTCTATGACAAATGGCTTAGTAGGGTCTGGATGCTGAAGGACTGGGGCCGTTGTAAAGGCGGACTTGAGCTGGTTGAAGGCTTCCTCAGCTGCTGAGTTCCACTGGAGGTGGTGCAGTCCCTTCTTTAGCAGGGTTGTGAGCAGAGTGGCGATCATGCTGAACCCATGAATGAAGCGATGATAAAAATTTGCAAGCCCCAGGAAACTTTGCAGCTCCTTCACCATGGTGGGAGTTGGCCAAGATGTGATTGCCAAGAACTTACTCTGGTCTATACTTACACCCTCTGAGCAGATAATGTACCCCAGGAAGGATATCTGGTGGACGTAGAACTTACATTTCTCAGCTTTGACATACAGATGGTTCCTTAATAACCAGGTGAGTACTGACCTTACATGTTTATGATGAGAATCTTCATCAGGGGAGTAAATTAGGACATCATTAATCATTAATGAGGCACTGGAAGACACTTGGCATGCAACAAACACTATAAGGCATGACCAAATATTCGAAGTGCCAAGATGTGGTACTAAATGCCATCTTCCATTCATTGCCCTCTCGAATCCTGACCAAGTTGTATGTGCTTCAGAGATCCAGGGTAGGGATATTTTATGATGATTTGGTTCAAGCCTTGATAGTCTATACAGGGGTGAAGACCTCCTCCTTTCTTCTCCATGAAAAAGAAGCCAGCTGGAGCTGTTGATGACCTAATGTACCCTTGTTTCAAGGCCTCCTGGATATACTCTTCCATGGCAGCTTGTTCGATGATGGACAAAGGATATATGCAGTTGCAAGGAGGAGTTGTACCTGGGAGGAGATCAATGGCACAATCATAAGATCAGTGAGGAGGCAAGCCACTAGCTTTACCCTTGCTGAACATTTCTCTGAGGTCCAGGTAACATGAAGGAACATTGTCTAAAGAGTCAGGCAATGGGCTCTCCACAGAGGTGGAAGATATTGTGAGCTGAGGGAGTGTCACACAGTTTTGGAAGCAAGATGGGGACCACTGAAGGATTTCTTTGTGTTGCCATGAGATGAGAGGGTCATGAAGCTGGAGCCACAGGAACCACAAAATGAGATGATGATGGGTGATGTGGTTAACCAACAAGGAAATTAACTCAGAATGAAGTGCTCCCACCTGAATTTCGAGGAGTGACATGCACATGGTTATGAGCCTGTCACCAATGGAGCCCCCATCTATGGCCTTCAGGGTGACTAGTCTTTGGAGGCCTTCTGTGGACAAGTGATATTTCTGGACAATTGGTATTTCTGGACAATCGTGCTATTGCTGAAATTCCCCTCTGCCCCTGAGTCTATGAAGGCAGAGAGAACATGGGTTAAGTCTGGTAGTTTTAAGAGAACAGGCACCTTTAGAGAATGTAACTTATGAACTACTTCAGGACTCACTGGGCTAGGTTGACTGGTTTCTTGATGGATCTGATTCTCTCTCTTTGGGTTAGGTGGGCGAACTGGGCATTTTGCTATCAGATGGCCAGATTCTCCACAGTTGAAACATAGCCCCTCTTGGTGTCTTCCATCTCTCTCCAAACATTGTAGGCTAGCATGAGAGACCTCCATGGGAGTCAGGGAAGCCAAAGTAGTAGAAGAGGTTGGAGAAGACTGTAAGGAAGGTCAGTTCTTTAGGAGGTGGTCCAGGCGAATAGCAAGATTAATCAGGGAGTCTAGGGAGGGATGTTCATCACAGCATGCCAGTTTGGTGAATACTTCAGGGGATAGGTCTTGATGAAAGGTGGCCTTCAGTGCGGGCTTGTTCCAGCCACTGCCAGAAGCTAGCATGCAAAATTCCAAAGCATTTTCTGCTATTCTCCTATCTCCCTGTCTGATGGCTAATAAACTCTCGCCAACTTCAACTCTTTCAGGCTGGTGATTGAAAACACGCTTGAACAGTTCTACAAATCTGTCATAAGAGGTGTGTTCACCCCCACACTCTCAAACAACAGTCCACTTAGCCCACTACAAAGCCTTGCCTGAGAGGAAATTGATGAATTGGGCAATCTTCTGTTCTTTTGTGGCTCCCGTGAGAGTGGCGAAATACAGGGAGTATTGGAGCAGAAATCCCTTGCAGTCAGACACTTACCCTGAATACGTCTCAGGTCGTGGAACCATCTGGGCTGAACCAGTGGAGGATGAAGGGTGTGTCAGGATGGCCTGTGATGCAACAGCAGTGAGTTGTGACATTCTGGTGTTAAGATCACTAATCATCCACTGGTGCTCTCCTAACAATTGCCCCTGAGCATAAAGCACAGTTTGCTTCACTTCCTCTGTTGCATCCATAGCTGACGAAGTATCCTGTCAGGGTGCAGGCACTTACGGATTCAAGCACAGGGGAAAGCAGGTGTGTGACAGATTCTGATGTGGGTGGAGCACAGAAGCACAGCAGGCGAGTGTTGATGTTCACACATACACTTTATTTTTCACTACTTCACCCAACAGGTGATCCATGCATTGGCATCCTTCATGCGGTGGAGCCACTGGAGGGGCGCGTGGTCCGAACAGAAAAAGGTGAAAGGGTGCCTCAGCAGGTAGTATCGGAGGGTGAGGACCACCCACTTGATGCCAAGGTGCTCTTTTTTGATGGTACTGTACTTGTAAACTCATGCATCGAGAGTTTACGGCTGATGGGGCACTCCTTGCCCTCCATCTTCTGGAACAAAATGGCCCCCAGCCCTCTGTCCAGGGAGAGAGAAGTCGGGGAAGTGCAAAAGTGACCCCCAACACAGTGCAGCTTTTACCTTTGAGAACACCTGTTGGCACTGCTCCGTCCACTGGACTGAATCTGGAGCCCCCTTTTTAGTGAGATCAGTTAACGGGCTGGTGACATCTGAATAATTAGGTATAAACCTACAATAATAGCCAGCCAGCCCCAGGAACTGTCTTACCCCCTTTTTGGTCTTGGGCCTCAGGCAGGCCGCAATTGCTATAGTCTTGTTAATTTGGGGACGCACCTGCCCATGACCCAAGTGGAACCCCAGATACCATACTTCCACCCACCCAATTGCACACTTTTTCAGGTTAGCTGTGAGGCCCGCTCGCCTCAGCGACTTTAGAATGGCCCTCAGGCGTTCCAAGTGTCGCGGCCAATCATGGCTGTAGATTATTATATCGCCCAGATAGGCGGCGGTGTAGGCAGCGTGAGGGCGGAGGACCCTGTCCATAAGCTGCTGGAATGTAGTGGGCACCCAAAAAAAACCAAAAGGGAGTGTAACAAATTGACAGAAAACCCAACTGGACAGAGGAACAATGCCTACTGTTGGCTCAATTAGTTGAGGAGCATTAAACAATTTTAAGAGGTAAATTTGGCCCTGGGATTACAGTGCAAACAAAGAGCCAGATGTGGGAGACCAGCGCACAACAGATTAATGCCTCATTTTCTCTCATTTTGTGCACTGCTGAGGAGTACAAGAAGAGGTGGTATGTGGTGCAGTCTAAAGTGAGAGGGGAGATTGCAGCACACAAATGGGACTCTTCAGGCACAGGTGAGTGCTAATGCCACTTCCTTAAAACTTTTGCCAAAGTTAACTTAAATACCAATATACTTGATTGTTTTAAGTGGGTGGACAACAGGCTAAATGACTGTCTGAAACAGCAGAGACTGTGTTTCATGTGCTTGGGCAGTCAAAAGAGAGCATCACTGAGCTGAAGGAAGGCACCAACAGTTCAGTGATTCACCTGGAGGAAATGCAGTGAAGGTAGAACAAATTGGTTTCCATAAACCAATAAGCAGATAAACACAAAATCAAGAACAATTTTTATTTAAGGTATAGAACAACGTACACACCATTTCTCATGTGCTCATTGCCATTGCGGTATGCTCTATGAAATTAATGAAAACAAAAGAAACAATTGAATATAATAGGCTGTGTTTTTCCCCTTTTCTGCAGCATGGCACCATCAGAGGAACCAGGGCCCTCAACATTGGAGGTGTGTGAGCCTCAGCCTGAAGCATCGCTGTTATCTGCTGCTGCCACTCTAACACCATCCCTGTTGGACAGAAAACTGGAGCTTGAGATGGATGTCCTCAGACAGCACAAAAAAGTCCTATGTATACTGGAGGAGTACTACAAACTAAACATTGAACTTCTAAAAAATAAATTACATGACAAACAGAAATTATGCATTCATGTGTCTTTGTACCAACATGCTTTCTTGTGTAAGCTATGCCAAGTAAAACTATATACTATTTTGGTTCAATGGAGCCACCAGTTTTTATATTACACTGACTGTAACATGCCTAAAATGCAAATTTGTAAATTGGGCTCATTGAGGAAGCCCATTCTGGGACAAGTTCCTCCCCTGTGGAGGGTGATTCTCTTCATCATCATCCTCATATTCATCACCATGACTGTCCTTGGTAACTTCTGGGATTTGCCTGGCTTTGCAGATGTTGTGAAGTACCGCACAGGCTAGAATGACTTTGCACACTTTATCTGGCATCAGTCACACCTCTCCATGTCATACGTGAAACCTCCTCTTTTAGTTGACCAATACCTCATTCAACTATGGTTCGTGTTTTCTTATGAGCCCTATAAGTCCATACAAATAAATCAGCAGAATTTAATTCAAAGTAACAGAGAGTAATGTGAATAATGGAATACATTTAGGCTATTTGAGGAAAATGTTTAAATTACTAGCGAACCCCAACATATTTGTTTCTCTTTCAATTTTATTCCCACTTATAATTCTATACACATACCTGTTGTAATTTAGCTGTGGTCTCCAGTCTGGATGGAGATACGGTGTGAGGAGCCATGGTTTGCATGGACAGTCACTGTCCCCTAACAAGTGGCAACCAGCTAGCACATAATGCTGTTTGAAAAGCTGTCTCAGGCCACTCTCAGAGAGTATCCTGGCATCATGTGTTGAGCCTGGACATTTTGCAACAATGTCCAAAATCTTCTAGTCCACACTGAAAACAATTTGGAAATTGATGTGGTACCTCTTTCTGTTCACAAAAATGTGCTGATTCTCTGATGGTGCACTAATATGGATGTGCATCCGACCAATTACACCAACAACACCAGGGAAATGTGGTATGGACATGAATGCCCTTTTGTGAGCCTGTTAGATGCAAACATTCAGTGGAAATTATATAAACCGTGTTACAATATGAGGCTGTGAAAGTGTTGTTATTGTGTGAGTGATCACTCTGCTAATGGAAGGTTGTGATAGACCCATATCATCACTGCTGCATTTTTTCCAGTTGCCAAATATCTTAGTCATGATCACTTTCATCTCTTCATCTCATAGCCTTATTCTGTTGGGCGGGGGATGTGAGCGCATCTCTAATGAGATCAACTACGAACAATATCCCTTCTCAATCCAATCTAGAGGATTTAATCAATTCACTTTCATTAAACATTTGGAGAATATTTCTGCTACCTCTTCATCTTTCCATTATTTTCACCTCTGCTAAAGAAACTCTTATGTCTCATAAAAGTCCTCCTCCCTGCTCCTAAGAGTTCTTCACCTTAGGACCTCTCTTAAGGGCTAAGATGCTTTGTGAGTAACTGATTTTTAGAAGGATCTGCTTTTAACTTTAAGGGGAATTTTTTAGAAAACATCATAATTCTAACAGTTTTCTTAGAATTTTGTCACTAGGAGCAACTCTATGTATTAGGTAGCTTTCTGAATACAGCCCCTGGAGTTGATTCCAAGTGTTGAATTTGCATTTTGTAGCTGTTCATGGGAACTCTAAAAAATGGAGACCAAAGAGTTGCTGATGCAAGTGAGGAAGGTCATCATTAGGTAGAAAAAACAAATACAAACAAGTGAGGACGTATCTCAGCAATGCTTTGGTGTGCTTATACCAAATTTGGTACAATGTCTTGCAAAATTATTCATCCCCCTTGGTGTTTGTCCTGTTTTATCGCATTACAAGCTGGAATTAAAATGGATTTTGGGGGCAGGGTTAGGACTATTTGATTGACACAACATGCCTACCACTTTAAAGGTGCATTTTTTATTGTGACACAAACAAAAGACAAAAAAAAAACGACATCTGGAGTGTGCACAAGTATTCAACCCCCCCAAGTCTCAATACCTTTTGGTGCAATTACAGCTGCAAATCTCTTGGGGGGTATGTCTGTATTAGCTTAGCACATCTAGCCACTGGGATTTTTGCCCATTCCTCAAGGCAAAACTGCTCCAGCTCCTTCAAGTTAAATGGGTTGTGCTATGCTGCAGATTATCAATTGGATTGAGGTCTGGACTTTGATTAGGCCATTCCAAGACATTTAAATGTTTCCCTTTAAACCACTCCAGTGT
>JAOBAM010000010.1:17109202-17121256 GCA_025212355.1 Notarius kessleri | reverse complement strand
GCCCTCGCTGGCCGCTGGGTTCGAACCCGGAACCTTCTTGCTGTGAGGTGACCGTGCTAACCACTACACCACCGTGCGGCCCATAGATCAAACATATCACCATGTTTTTTTAACCCTCAGCTTTGCTATGAGGATGCTAACATAACTCTGAACAATTCTATTCAACCTCACATATTTACCAACAAATCATGAAACCATCCTGAAAACAGGCACTATGAAATAAATTAAGGAGGAACCTTAGTAAAAAGTAATTTGAAAAAAGCTCCTTCAAAGTGAAAATTCTGAAGTACAGTACCCTCTGTAGGGTACTGAATGTAAAGGCCATTTGAAAAACACTTGTACCAGTTTGGCAGCCCCAACAGTCTCCTGACTTGTGCACCTGTGGCTAAGTGCACTTAATCTTGATGACTCCACTAATGGATTGGGGATGCTGTTCTTTGCTAATGTACTTGTTTAGTCAGATTGGTAAATGTAAACTTCAATTCAATTACATTTTTATTTATATGGTGCTTTTAACAATGGACATTGTCACAAAGCAGATTTACAGAAGTCTGGATATAGATGTTTAGACTGAACTCTAATGAGCAAGCCAGAGGCAACAAAAACACTCTGCCCCCTGTTGTAGTCTTCATTATTCTCGGTGCCAAAAAAGAGACTGCACCTTTTGATCAATGCAGATTTGGTTGATCATAAAATATCACTTACAGGTGATAAACTCTACATAAGAAGTTTCAGTTTAATTGCAACTCCACTCACTTCTTTTCTTCTAAAGGGAAGTACAAGGAAGTGTCTATCAGACAAAGCATTCAACAGCCTAAAGAGTGGCATTTACAAACACAAGCATCCTGTCTTGTCACTCCTCACTGTAGTTGATATCGATGCCAATGAAACTGGATTTGGAAATGTTCTTTCCCAGACACAGGGCTAAGACAAGTATCATCCTTTTCACAGAGCCAGCTGAATTCAACTTCAACAGCAGGAATAGAGATTGTGTGTAGATGGTGTACATCGGTTTGATTGCATTAGTCGAGAACAGGGTGGACCATGTGAAGGTTGCAATCTCCCACCCCTTGTTTCCCCCTAGTTTCCAAAATACCTTGGGGTCATGCTTGATCACACCCTCACATATCGTGAACACCTGAAGAAGGTAACTGACAAACTGAAGTCAAGGGTGAACATCATCAGGAAGCTTGCAAGTAACAGTTGGGGATCCAAGGCAAACACCATTTGCGCTGCAAGTCTAGCCCTAGTCTACTCAACAGCAGAGTACTGCTCAACAACCTGGGCCACCAGCTGCCAAACCAAAAAGTTGATATTGTCTTCAACTCTGCAATGCAGGTGGTCACAGGGACACTGAAATCAACTCCTCTTCTATGGCTCCCTGTCCTCTCTCACATCACTCCCCCAACATACGCGGAAAGGAAAGAATAATGAAAGAAATGATTGCCATTGAGGCCAACCTTGACCTTCCCGTTCATGATGACCTCAACAACCTGCCAACCATGCACTTAAAGTCTTGCAAGCCTGGTTGTCTTTTGAATCTCTGGACAACTTTGATGTCAAAACCAAATGTCACAGGGCATAGGCAGATGCCAGCTCCAACTGGACCACACCACCATTACAGATCCCACAGTGAAGCCAAATGGTTTAAACCTCCCATGCAAGGAGTGACAGACATTGAACCATATACGTACCCTCCATGCAAGAAAAAAATACCGTCTGCATCAATGGAGGATGGCAGACAGCTCTGCCTGCAACTGTGGTCACCAACACCAGACAATTCACCACATTGTGAATGATTGCCATATACGGTATTTCGCTGGGGGATTCAAAGAGCTGGACAGAACAACCGATGTCACCCTTGCCTGGATATTGTCCCTGGATTTGACTTTGTAGATTTTGTGGTTTGTGTACATCATACAAAAGAAGAAGAAGGAATAGAGAATGCCACCATTGATTAAAAAAAGAGATATCATAGGTCCAGGCTTACTGAAATTGGTCGCTTAAAGATTAGAATAAAAAACACCTGGTCTTTTTCCAGTCTTCAGCTGTCCTGTTTGGATGAGTCTGTGCCCATGATTTCTGTTCTTGGCAGGCAGGAGTGGAACCTGATATGATCTTCTCCTGTTGAAGCCCATCTACCTCATGGTTTGATGTGTTGTACAGTCTGAGATGCTTTTCTGCTTGGCATGGTTATAAAGAGTGCTTAATTGAGTTACTATATGGTGCCTGCAGACTGTGAGATTTTAGTAATCTTAGAAGTTTATTGCAAGCCACACAGTGCAACATCAATCTAATAAACTTGGGTATGACGTCAAATTTGATGGATGTAGACTGTACGATGAAAACACCTACTAAATTTTAGGCTACGACACAAAGTCAATATACAAGAATAAAACGTCATCAGCATGCATCATCCATTTGCACCACTATAGTGGGAAATAATGAAGCTAAGCAAGAATAAAGCCCTTGCTGGTTTGGCACCAGTGTGGTGCTGATCAGGGTGTTATTTCATAACACATTTATCCTATTGGTTGGTGTAACAACTTTTTAACTTTGGGAAACAGAGGAACAGGAAGCAGGCTTAGAACAGGTGAGTTCTTTTATTTTTGTACACTTTTCAGTGACAAATACACACGCGATGGGGTGTCACAACTCTCTCTCTCATTCCTGACTGTCTGAAAGACACACAGAGACACAGATTAATAGACAGCCAGTAATTTGACACAGGTGCACCTCATCACATGTCACCTGCTGGTTCAACCTACCTCCTTGCTGTTCACAGCTGGCACTCAAACATGCCCCCACTGCCACATACCCCCACTGCCCGACTCAGGCCGGGGAGCCGTCTGGCCTGCAGCTGACACCACCACCCCACCAGGAGAGGTAATCTGCCACCACCATCTGTATCACCGGCCTGTGGACCACCTCAAACTTAAAGGGCTGAAGGGCTAGATTGCACAAGTGATCCACGCATTGGCATCTTTCATGCAGTGGAGCCACTAGAGAGGGGCACGGTCAGAACAGAGGGTGAATGGGTGACCTAGCAAGTAGTACCAGAGAGTGAGGACTGCCCACTTCATGGCCAGACACTGATGTACAGTACTGGATGCTCCGCTCCCTCCACCACCTGGGACAAAACAACCCCCAGTCCTCTGTCCGACACGTCGGTCTATAAAACAAAAGGGGGAGAAAAGTCAGGAGAATGCAACAGCGAGCTCCCACACAAAACTGCCTTTGCCTGAGCAAAATCCCATTCGCATGGCTCTGTCCACTGGACCAGATCTAGTGTCTCCTTTTGACTGAGGTCAGTCAGTGGGCTGGTGATGTCCGAAAAGTAAGGCACAAACCGCCTATAATAGCCAGCCAGCCTGAGGAACTGCCTCATCCCCTTTTTGGTCTTAGGTCGCAGGCAGGCCACAATCACTGCAGTCTTATCAATTTGGGGACACACCTGCCCATGACCCAAATGGAAGCCCAGATACCGTACTTTCACCCGTCTAATTGCGCATGTTTTTGGGTTTGCTGTGAGCCCAGCGCACCTCAGCGACCTCAGAACTGCCCTCAGATGTTATAGGTGCCGCTCCCAATCATTATTATAAATTATTATATTATCTAAGTAGGCCGCCACATACGCATTGTGGGGATGGAGAATTCGGTCCATGAGATGCTAAAACGTCGCCGGAGCCCCAAACAACCCGAAAGGAAGGGTAACAAATTGGTGTAAGCCAAATGGAGTGGAAAAGGCAGTTTTTTCATGGGATAATGGAGTGAAGGGTATCTGCCAATATCCCTTTGTCAAATCCAGTGTCGAGTAAAATTGAGCCGCGCCTAACCGATTGAGCAGTTCATCAATGCGAGGCATCAAATATGCATCAAATTTAGACACTGCGTTGACTTTTCTATAGTCCACACATAACCGGACTGACCCGTTGGTCTTGGGAACCAAGACCACCAGGCTGCTCCAGTCGCTGTGTGACTCCTCAATTACCCCCATCTTAAGCATAGCCTGAAGTTCAACCCGAACCACATTTTTCTTATGTTCGGGGAGCCAATATGGGCAGCTGTGCACCACCACTCCTGGGGGAGTCTCAATGTGGTGTTCTATGAGGTTAGTGTGACCAGGGAGGGGCGAGAACACATCGGAGAACTCCTCCTGCAACCTAATTATCTGTGCGCTCTGGGACGGTGAGAGGTGGTCTCCACAGGGGACCGGGGTGAATTGGGCCACACTTTTTGGACTTACCTCCAGTCCCAACTCCACCCTCTCCAGAACTACCATCGCCAGAGCAACAGGAACCTCCTCTCTCCATGGTTTCAGGAGATTGAGGTGGTAAATTTGACGTTTCGCCCCATCTGGCCATTTGACTTCATAGTTTATCTCTCCAGTTTGCCGTGTGATCTCGAAGGGCCCTTGCCACTTGGCGAGCAATTTTGAGCTTGAGGTGGGCAGTAAAACAAGGACTTAATCTGCCGTTGCAATTTCCCTTAGCCATGCTCCTCTGTTGTACAAGTGAGCTTGATGTTCTTGGGCCTGTAGCAAATTCTGCTGGGTTAGGTGACTCAGTGTGTGGACTTTTGCTTTCAGGTCAAGAACGTGCTGAATTTCATTTTTACTTTGAGAAGGCCCCTCCTCCCAATTTTCTTTAATGATGTCTAAGACACCACGGAGCTTGTGCCCATACAGCAATTCAAACGGGGAAAACCCAGTGGAGGCTTGTGGGACCTCACGCACTGCAAACAACAGAGGATCGAGTCACCTGCCCCAATTTTTAGCATCCCCGTGAATGAAGTTATGAATCATGTTCTTAAGTGTTTGGTTAAATCGTTCAACCAGCCTGTCTGTTTGCGATTGATAAACACTAGTACAAATCAATTTAATCCCCAATAATTCATATAATTCGTGCAGCGTGCGTGACATAAACATAGTGCCTTGATCAGCCAGGATTTCTTTCAGAATCCCGACTTGGGAGATAACACAGAAGAGTGCCTCCACAACACTGCATGCTGAGATATTGCGGAGAGGCACTGCTTCCGGGTATCACGTTGCATAATCCACATTGACTAATACAAAGCAATACCCATGTGTAGATTGATCTAATGACCCGATGAGATCCATGCCAATTCTTTCAAAGGGGATCTCAATCAATGGGAGGGGGTGCAATGGCGCTTTTGGTGTGGCTACTGGATTCACCAGTTGGCATTTGCAACATGCCGCACACCACCTGCGAACATTGGTGCGAATCCCTGGTCAAGTTATGGCGCATAGAAGTGGGCCATGAGATGATTCAGTGTTTTTCTCTTGCCCCAAATGCCCAGCCATAGGATTATGATGAGCTGCATGGAATAAAATTTCCCTGTGGCTCTTTGGGACCACCAACTGTTATCTTTTCTTTTGTTTGAGTGCCCTGCATCACTCTATACAACCAACCTTAATAAATCAAAAAGTATGGGAAGGAAAGTGCAATGTTAGGCTGGAGGATTTCACCATCAATTACTTTCACTTGGTCAAAGGCATGTCTCAGAGACCTGTCACACTCCTGCTCCAATGGGAAGTCCCCTAAGGGATTATCCAGAGAGAAAGGAGTACTCTCCTCACTCTTTTTGTGTTATCATGACGCAGACGTGCCCGAGACCACCTCCCCAGCCAATGTTGCAGTGGGATTCCCCTGTGATGTGCTATTGCAGGACCCACCCATTACTATCTGTTTCATGAATATTTTAAGCCCCTGCCAATCAGTTCCCAAGATCAGTGGATGGGTGAGGCTCAGACTAACTGCCGCCTCTACATTACACTTTTCTCCCAGGAAATGAATAGTGATGGGCATTAGCAGATATTTGTGTATATCACCATCCACACATTTAACCTTCACCAAATGTGCATTTCCCTGTGCTCCACATTGAGTCAGGCTTTGATGTATGGAGGTCTGATTACAACCTGAATCCACCAAAGCCTGATGTGTACCCCTTTGAATACTCACAGCTATCCTGTACACCCCCGCTTGATCAGGGGAAGCCTGAGGTGAATCAGGGACACAAATCAGTAACCCCACCTCCTTGCGGAAGCACTCATTCTCCACCTTCCCACCGTGTCTACAGACCTGCTCAGGTTCTGGTGGGCATGGATGAGTTCACCTGTGGAGAGAGAGAGGGGGTTAATGGTGGCAAAAGACACAGAAGGAGAAGGGAGAGTGGAAACATGAAGATGGAAATGGGTGCAGGGAGTGGGTTTGGGCAGAGTTGGCCCCTGTTTCCACGGGGCTGGGATAGGGGAGGGGCAAGGAGAAGGAGAAAGCGCAAGTGATTTGAGAGAGGGAGTTATAACAGAGCCTGCTTCCGGATACACCATCAGATGGTCCTCAGCCAGTCGGACCGCCTCCTCCAGTGACCTTGTTCAGTGACACTGGACCCACACTGACATCCCACTCAGCACCTGAGCAACGAACCACTCCAGTGTCACTCGCTTGATGGCTTTGACATCACATTTGCTGGCCAGAAGCCACTGTTGGCAGGCATCCTGGAACTATTGGGTGAATGCAAACGGCTGGCCCACTTCGCCATAAGCCAGCATGCGGAAGCACCGGCGGTGCTCTTCTGGGCCACGTCTGACCCTCTGCAAGATGGCTCACTTCAGGTGGGGATACTCCAGCATGTTGGCAGTCAGGAGCTGTCGAGCCATGAGCTGGGCTTCCCCCGACAGGAGCGGCAGTAGGCGAGCCGCCCACTGTGAGGTTGGCCATGAGTTCACCTCCATGACATGCACAAACAGCTCAATGAAGGTGTCAGGGTTGTTCTGTGGCCCCATCTTCACCAGCTGGATGGGCATGCTGGCCACAGCAATGATGGCTGGAGCACCCACAGACTGGACCCAGCTCTGGATCACCTGCCAATCCTCTGCCTGGGCTTCAAGCAGTGCCAGCCCAGGTCAATGGACAGTGCAACGAGAGCGTGCTGCTGGCATTGGAGGTCATCGGTGAGCATTTGGAGGAGTTTTTGGATTGGTTCAGATCCCATGGTGGTGTTTGTTCCTCAGTTCTCAGAGTTTTTGAGAAACAACAGAGGAATGGGAAGCAGGCTTCAGAACAGGTGAGTTCTGAAGCCTGTTCACTTTTCAGTGACCATTCACAAAACACACACACACACACACAACAGGGTGCCACAGCTCGCTCTTTCTCTGTCTCTCTCTCTCTCTCATTCATGACTGTCTGAAAAACACACAGAGACAGGTTAATAGATAGCCAGTAATTTGACACAGATGCACCTCATCACATGTTACCTGCTGGTTCAACCTGCCTACTCACTGTTTACAGCCAATGCTCAACCACGCCCCCACTGACAGCCTAAGAGAAGAGGGACAGATAATTCAGGCACTATTCCAATCAGGAGAGACCACACACTTTGCCAATCACCCACTTGGACTTTGGTGATGGTCACCTCTCATGCATCCCCATGCACACAGGTGACCAAAACAATGCCACATGTCTTGGCTGGTTTGGGCAGGGTAGAGGGCCAGGCCAGGGTGATCATGCTACCAGAGTCAAAGAGGTCCTGGACAGAGCTGCTTTTTGACCACACAGTGGTGCTCAGGGCTTGGGAGCTTGGAGGTGTGTGTATTACACAGCCTGCCAACTAGGGCTTTTTGCCTGGGGTAGATAGGGGTGGGTCAGGCTCAATGGTCATGGGCTCATCCAGTGATGTAGGGCATCAAAAGCCCCATAGGAATTGTCATTGTGCTTCAGCTTCACCCCAGGCTGGGACACAGAGCCGTCTTTTGGGCCTGGGAATGCCTTTCTTAGGCGCCTGTTTGCTGATCTCCAGCCTGGACAGGGCACACTCCAGGGTCTTGGCAAACTTTTGAGGGGGTCTTGGGCACCCATGCTGACTGCCAGACATTCATCAGGGGTAGGAAGCACTGGAATCGGTCCATTGCAACATGCTCTGTGGCCTGCATGACCGAGGGCTGTTCAGGCTGGAGCCACTGCTTGGTTGTCAATACCAGGACTACCATTTGGCTCCATGGTATGAGGTTAGCTCTGTAGGTTCACTGGCGGAAAACTGTGACATCACCAACAAGGTGAGAGCCTACAGCGGGCCATGATTTCCTCTTTCAGCAGTTGGTAGTTATCCGTGGTTGCTGGCAGGAGGGCATATGACCCCTGGCAATATATATGGAACCACTACTCCTTGGAGGATGTTCATTCAACTTTTTTACTTTTTGTTGGGACCATACTTCCTTTAAATCAGCCAAGTACAACTGCTTGTTAAGATCAACAAGCACTTTCTTTTAACTGCAGACTAATTTGCATATTTAAATATGTGCAGGCCTTGCCAATGAGCAGGGGAGTCACAATTTGAGCCCATTATTCCTCCAGCCATCTCTTGCTGCTGGCAGTCTGCTCATAGAGGTACAGAGCTACTCTGTTACATCATCAGAGATTATCTTTGGGAGCAGATTATGGGCTTCCTATTGAGGGTCAGGGATGTGGGCAAGGGTAGCCATGCTTGTGGGATGTTGTGTGAATAGCTCA
The DNA here is from genome assembly GCA_025212355.1 of Notarius kessleri. Classification (NCBI taxonomy): domain Eukaryota; kingdom Metazoa; phylum Chordata; class Actinopteri; order Siluriformes; family Ariidae; genus Notarius; species Notarius kessleri. The sequence goes on along the minus strand of JAOBAM010000010.1, from coordinate 17,112,728 downwards.
TACAAGTGCTTCATAGAACTTTTTCAGTGAATCTTTTATCATTATCCATTAGGAAAGGAGATGAGAGAGCAACTTCTTTCCATCTTCCAGTGTCAATAAAGTGCCATGGGCTATTCACTTGACTTCTGTACTCTTGGTGCAGGTTGTAGATGGAACAAGCCAGCACTCAAGAGGGCATGTCACAAAGGTTTGAATGTGGAAGGGATCACCAAACTTTGCTGGCCATGATGATGCCGCATTTCTGGATTCATTGATTTATCTAGGTGGATGGTGGGAGCAATCTTCTGTGCAACTGCCAGAGACCAAATGTAGAGGTTCACAGCCCTGAACTCATGCAAGTGTGCCAAGCCAACCCATAGGAAGTTGAACTGTCATGCTACACACATCACCTCTTATGCTACAAGTCAACACCTTACATCAGGAGCACATTGTGTTTCCTATAACAGTTACTGCAAAAGTCCCATAATTCTTGGATTCCCATGGATGCACCCTCAGACTTCATGGGCATGCAAGGAAATCACCCACTGAGCTTTCTATTGCTTCATGTACTCTCTACATGTCCCCTAGCTCCTTATTACCTCTACAGCCAAAGTCTTGAACCAAGTTCCCACATATTCATCCCCCCCAAATACTCATAGTTCAAAGAGGTGTTCAGTAAAAGGAAAGCTATCAATTTGCCATTGTTTTTCTCCTACCACTGTGCAATCAATCTGATGGCTGGGACCATGCCCCCTTGCAATTGCATATTCTCACTCTCCATGACCAAAACCCCCTCCATGTCACTGGCTTCTGGACCATGTGTAGACTACAAAAGGTCTGAACCAAATCACAGTAAAGCACTGCTATCCCCTTCACCTAGTCTGCACTGTATATTCACTAAACTCCACCTCCACAGTACCTGTAATCTAGTGTTAATCCATGAGTGTGGGAGTGGAAGATAGCCTTTAGCACCATCTCCGGCCACTTGGAGTACTGCATCATCCTATATGGGCTTTCTTATGCACAGTGTTCTAGTGCCTGATCAATGCAGGACATGTGCGGGGGTTTGTCTTAGGTTTTATCAATGACATCTTGATTTAGTCACCTTCCAAGGAATTCCACACTGACCACATTAAGCAAGTCCTCTCCTGCCTTCTCCAACATCAGCTGTATGTCAAAGCAGAGAAGTGTGTCTATGATCTCTTTCTTAGGATATATCATCTGAGAGAGTCACCATGGACCAAAGCTGGTGGTCATCATGGAGAAGTTCAGTGTCACAGTCAGACTAACCTATTCACCCACAAGCCAATGGACAGGTGGAGCAGGCCAACCAAGAAATCACAAGATTCTAAGACCTTTTGCACTGAGAACTAGGATGACTGGACTTGGTTCCTCCCCTGGGCTGAGCATGCCCAAAACACCCTGTCACTCTGCCACTCAGCTAACCCCATTCCAGTGTGTGCTCAGGTACCTACCACCCTAGCTAACCCCACAGACTCCCCTGCAGAAGACAATTTGTTTAGGTGGAGTGAGCAAGTGGACCTACCTTGCCACTTCAGGTTAGCCTCATCCTTCCATGTATCCTGCCTAAAGCCCATCATACCCAGTCCATTAACCACATATGTGCCCCAAAGAGCATCCAGCCTACATTGTAAAAAAACAAACAAAAAAACAAAACCATCCTCAACTCACATTGCAAGGAAGATAAATTCAAGTTCTTTATTGAGTGTGATAGCCCCATGGAAAGATGCTGGATCCTGGCTAAGGACATTCTCGACCACCTTCTATGCCAAAAGCTCCATGGCAAGTACCCTGAGCATCCTGGTCCTTTCCCTAGAGGTCGGCCTTGGAAAAAAAAAAACCTGTTCCCAGACTGAGCCCTTGGAGGCTTACACAGCACTCACTTACCACAAAGTGATGCTCAGTGCATATTTGTCTCACTTACCAAACCTTGTTCATTGCTCATATTATTTTGGTTTTGACCTTGTTTTTGCAAGTTTTTATTAGTCTGATTTTTGTCTAGTTCATGTTGTTTGTTGATCACCTGAAAACCTGCCTGATTTTGACTTTGCCCTTGCATAATGTTTTGGATTATCTGCTGACTTTAAATAAGCCTCACTTGTACCTATATCCATCTGTGCCACCTGAGGGTAGCTAGCTACTTTGGGACAGCTAGAGAAACATGAAGAAAAAAGTGGGTGTTGGTATGCTGACCATAACAGGTCAAAGATGATGACGACTGGTTTTGCATCTTGTCAAACGTCACCCAAGAGATCACTTGATTCCCATAAGAAGACATGTCCATCCAGGAACAATAAGTTTAAGTGATAGAGACCCAAGAATAGAGTAGGGCATTGTCAGGAGTAGGCTACAGGGTTTTTTTGTTTGTTTGTTTGTTTGCTTGCTTTTGTTTGTTTGTTTGTTTTTAACAGGGTCAAACCAATTGTTAGGACAATGCAAGTGAGGGGGCTTCTGAACAACCTGTTTCAACTGCATCCATTTTGACTAATTTGAAGATCAAGACATTGAGCTTCATATTTCCACTGTCTTATTCTACATTAATAGCTGCATTGACATGCCTGTCAGAAAGCACATCTAAGGGTTTTCTAATAGGAAACCATGGATGACCAAGGAAATCCAACTCCTGCTGAAGGACCACTACACAGCCTTCAGGACTGGCAACAAAGAACTATGTAGTGCTGCCAGGTCTAACCTGAAGAGAGGCATCAAGCTAAGACAACCTACAAGCAGAAGATAGACAATCACTTCAACAATGCAGTTATGTATGGCAAGGCATCCAGACTATCATGAATTACAAAGGCAGTAATGACCCTCTCACCAGCAGCAGCATCTCACTGGCCCAGGAGATCAGTCACTTTTTCCCGTGTTTTGAAGTGGGAAAACAAGATAGCTGTGACTCACTTAACAGCCTCCAATAGTAAGAACTCACTCTACAGACCACTGATGTCACACACACTTTGGTGTCAGTACAAGGAAAGCCCCTGACTCAAATGGAATACTTGGATTGACTCAAAATGCCTGAAGTCTTTCATTATAGTGCTAAAAGAAGACAGTCATAAGCTGCCTCAGTGATTACAGGCCAGTCACACTCACACTATGAAATAAACATTATGAAGTGTCTGGGGAGCTCATCCTAAGACGCATTAAGGGCATGCTCACACAAGGCTGAAACAACCTTGCCAGAGTGTATTTGAGCCCCAAAGTCTGGTTCATTTGACTAGTGTGATCATTGCGTACCATGCTCAAGTGTAGCTCACTTGGACCGCTTGGAAGAGTTGTGGTCGGGTGCAATTCAATTGGGTTCATGCGCAGTATGATCATTAACTGCTTCCAAGCATGGAACTTGAACACAATGATGTCAAAATTAGTCAACAGAAACAAACATTGACAAAGAAGAAGAAAAATAATTTTAAACATTTGGGTTAATAATGGGTCTGGTTATCACATTGTAGCTGGAGACTTTAATAAGACCAATCTTAAGACTGTACTCCCGAAGTTTCACCAGCACGTGAAGTGTCCAACAAGA
>JAOBAM010000010.1:16513353-16528289 GCA_025212355.1 Notarius kessleri | reverse complement strand
TTTAAGTCGTTCAAATTCTGTAAAGCTGCTTTGTGACAATGTTTATTGTTAAAAGCGCTATACAAATAAACTTGACTCGACTTGACTCGACTCTTCAGGCTGCATGTCTCCCCTTCTTCCCTGCCCACTGTGTAACTGCATTTCAGTCTAGACCAACCCAGGCTGTGTACTGTCTAGCCTGGGGTTAGCTGTTTGAGTTGTCTATTTAGTTGTACTTTCTATGGTTGGTTTGTTTCCTTGGCTGTCTGAGTATTTGATATTTCAACAGAATATTATACGAAGTATTGTTGTCACTTGTTCAGTTGGCACTAGAACTTTCATGTCTAGAAGTTCAGCACTTCTTGTACCTGACTTTTGCACTCGTACGTCACTCTGGATAAGAGCATCTGCTAAATGCCATGTAATGTAATTATTAAAAGGACTTTTAATGGTCTGTGTACATTAGGTAACTATTTTCATGTCAGTAACAGAAATTCATTCTTCTTTGTCAGTCAAAAAAATGAAATCATAAATGATATAAAAAGAAGAATCCATTTTTCTGAAGCCTGTGGTTGTTGCTGATAGCATGCATGATTTACTAAGCAGCATGAGCGACCTCCGAGATGCAGGTTTCAATCCATGCGAGCATAACAAATTCCAGTCTGATCCGAAGTCACGTTTGTGCTGGCAGATAATGTCAGCCCTTTCCTCCGGCTACCACCGCAAGTGCATTTGAGACCTGTGGGAAACTCTGCTCATCTTCTCACTCCTCACTGTTTCTTTTGTTGTGTCACATGTCGATAGTGCAAACAATACACTTGTTAAATGCGTGGCTGTTTGTGTGTCACTCATAGCATGCTCCATTATCAAAGGATATGATATGTTATTTATAAGCAAGGGAGGGAGCGTGCTTGGGTTCATGTAACTGAACTTTGTGTGTTTGTTATGCACTTTTCTGGCAGTTTGCATTTAAGTTATTCAAGTGAAACATTCTATCGAACAATTTTCTTATTGCTACTGATAGTGTTTTTCAACAGTACATATCACTGTTGTTTTATCACCCAGGCCTAATTCAGCATTTATTTATTTATTTGTTTATTTTTCAGGTTTTCAATGTGAGCTTGGAAAACACATTGTTTGAGTAACTGGAAAAATATGAATTTCACCAACAAACTAGGCTGCATCCTAGATCAGCAAAATTTGGGTTACAGTTTGTTTTTTTTTATTGTTTTTTTGTTGCTTCATCAAAGCTTTCAGCTCCTTTGCTGAAATTCTGGAAAGGAAACCCATAACCACAATATGGTGCAATGAAAGCCACTCGAGCATTCCAGATATTTTATGGAACAATTGACCTGCTCCCCATTCTTTGTCACCCAGATCCCTCACTCCCACTTGTAGTCAAAGTTGACGCATCCAAAACTGACATCATAGTTGTCTTTTCATAATGTCAAGATACTCCAGCCAGGAGCATTGCCAAAAAAAGTCATCATTTGGATAAGCAAATACCCTTTGATTGGATAATTATTGCAGTGATTAATATGTTTCAGCTGACGACAATTCTTTTAACCTTAACTGATGCAGCGATATAGCTTTTCATTTTTTTCAACCACCATGTCAGAAGACATATCCTGTGGTTGTGGAAACTATATTACTGTGTTTCAAAAGGGTCAAATTATTGGCCTGTATCAAGCATGCAAAAAGAAAAAAACCTAAGGAGATTGCTGAAATTACTGGAATTGGGTTAAGAACTGTACAATGCATTATTAAAATCTGGAAGGATAGTGGTGAACCGTCAACTTCGGTTGTGGTCGGAAAAAATGATTGCCCATGATAAGGGATCACAAATGTTTGGTGAAGTTGAATTGTAAAAAATTGCCATTAAAACTCATGGCTATGTTTATTACTGAAAGTAAGAGCATTTCCACATGCACAGTGCATCAAAATCTCAAAGGATTGGGATTAAGCCAGAAGAATCCACATGTGTGCCCAGAAGAATCCACTTGTTAGTGAGGCTAATCAGAAGAAAATACTTCAATTTGCGAGGATGCAAAAAGATTGGGCTCTTACTTTCTTACTGTCCATCATACCTGGTAGCACATACTGCAGGGTAGTAAGAAAGTTTCTGCATGGCTGGCGGTCTTCTGTCATCTTTCTTATTTCATTCCAGTTCTTGGCCATTGCTCTCATCTCGGCTTCCATTGTATAGTGCTATGTGTTTTGGGGTCTTCCTTGCTTTCCTTTCCCATTGGTTATCCAATGCAGGGCAGTCTTCATGGTGAATTCCATCTCTTCTGATGATATGACCAATCCATCTCCACTGTTTTCTCATAATTATTATACCCATACTGTCTATTTTGCACCACTGTAGGAGATCTCTGTTGGAAATAGTGTGTGGCCAGAAGATTCCCAGTATCCTCTGAAGGCTCTTGCTTCATCAAATCATGCCTTGTCATCTGCCAGCACTCAGCTCCATACAAGAGTTGATAAGATACAGCTCTTGCAGAGTTTCAGTTGGCTGTGGTTGCTGTACTGGGATGAACACCACACATTGTTGAGAATATCATGATTGGTTCCTCCATCAGTTTTCATGATGCTGTCCAGATATGTATACTAGTCCACACAAGGGATCTTTTTTGTGATCAACAATTTTTATTGAGTAAGAACAGTAAAACTATATACAACAGGGAAAAATGTAGCAGACATACAATCATCAAAAAATCAAAATCAAAATACAGACACTTTTAGTTTCTCAGACAATTCTTCTAAAATCATGTTCCAGGAGGAAATGGTATAAGGTTTTACTTTGTTGATTCTAGCTGTAGAGCGTTCTAGTAGTGCAATGTTTTTAAAGCCAGACAGCCAATTATAGTTCATGGGTAGCTGGGGATTAAAGCAATGTTCAGGATGGTGTTTTGGCAGCTGTTAAGCCAGCGATGCTAAGGTCTAAAGAATGATCGTCATTTAACAAACATAAGCAAGGTTTTTTTGGAAATTCTGTATGGGTAATATCTGATATTGTCTGTAATACAAAATCCCAAAACCTTACTATTGGAGGACATTCCCAGAACATGTGAAAGTATGTACCTTTTCGGTCAGAATTATAAAGTGTGCAGAGGGGGCTTGAGATTCTTCTCATTTTGTGTAGTAGGTATGGTGTAGTGTAGTCTCTGTGTATTAATTTAAAATGAATTAGTTGATATGCAGGATTCTTAGATAATGAAGGGATGCCCTCCCATTTCCATGTCCAATTGAGAGTGGACCCACACCTAGACAACGCCCTGTCCCATATTATGCTAACAGGGGGTGGTTTGTAAGTGTGAACTAGTAAGTCCCTGTATATAGGTGAAATAGACCTATTTATATTTGGGACTAGCCATTTTGTGAGTGGATGAGGAAAGATATTCTTCCCCCAAGGAACACAATATGCTCGAAGTGCAGATCTTAATCTGAGATACATGAAATAAGATAAACTGGGTAGTGGGTAATGCTCTCTTAAATCCTGGAATGTTTGGCAGCCATGTTCATTAAAGAGGTCTTTTAAAACAAGAACACCTTTGTCCGACCATGATTTACATGTAAAAGGTTTATTATCAGTCAGAAGATTGTAATTATTCCATATAGGGGATTGTTCTGTAAATCTGGGGGAGCTGCCCATATAGCTTTCAATGTCATGCCATATTTTCAATAAATTAAGAACAATACAACTGTACTTAGTTTTAGATTGACTCTTTGGGATTCCAGTAAATAAAACATCTTCTAAACGATAAGGATGAATAGACTGTTTTTCTAGGCTTCGCCACATCACTTTTGAGCTTGTGTCCATCCAAACGCTTAGAGATTTTTTTCTGGAACAGTCTAAAGTTTGGGAGGGAAAGCCACCCTTTGTCCTTAGGCTGTTGTAGTGCTGAGAATTTAATTCTTGGACGTTTATTGTTCCAGATACATGAAGAAATTAGTCGATTCAGTTCAGGAAAAAATGTTTGGGGAGGAGAAAGTGGAAGCATAGAGAATATGAAGTTTAACCTAGGAAGGATATTAATTTTTACAGTGGTAATTCGACCTTGTAAAGTTAGATTTAGGGATGCCCATTTCTGTAAGTAATTCTTAATATTATCAAATTTCAGTGTATAATTTTGTTTTACAACACGTTGAAGTGACATACAAATTTGTATCCGTAAATCTGTGAATTCAGAGACAACCAGGTATGTTAGATGGTGTACAAGACTTTCCTTCTGCTTCATTAAGAGGCATTAAGACAGATTTAGACCAATTGATTTTATACCTGCTTAAATTACTGAAGTCACTGAAGATCTGGAGACATCTTGGGATTAATTGTGTTAAATTTGAAATATACAGTGCAATATCATCTGCATACAAAGAGATATGATGATTTATGCCATTGACAGAAATTGGGGAGAGGGTGGTATCTAATCTGATGGTCTGGGCTAAGGGCTCTAGAAACAAAGCAAAAAGCAATGGGGGAGAAAGGGCAACCTTGTCTGGTGCCTCTTTGAAGTCTGAAGGGAGCAGAGCATTGTTGCCCTGTAGAGACTGTTGCAGTCGACTCATTATATAATACCTGTATCATGTGTATGAAGTGACTGCCAAATCCAAATTGCTCGAGAACTGACCACAAGTAGGTCCACTCTATGCAGTCGAAGGCTTTTTCCGCATCCAGAGAGAACACAGCACCAGATTCTTTAAGTGTGGAGGAGACATCAATTATGTTAAGTAAATGCCTAATATTATCAGAGGCTAATCTACCACAGACAAAACCTGTCTGGTCGTAGTGAATAAGTTCATCTGTAACTGTTTCAAGATGTTTGGAGAGTACCTTTGCATACAACTTTTCATCCATGGAGGTAAGTGAGATGGGACAAAAGCTGCTGCACAAATGTGGATCCTTTCCTTTTTTAAGTATAAGAGGTATTAAAGCAGTGTTTTGATCTCTATGCAGAGAATCATGTTCAATTCCATAATTAAATGAGTTTAGGATATGAGGGCCAAGAATTTCCCAGAGCTCAGAACAAAGTTCTGGTGGCAGTCCGTCTACGCCTAGAGACTTGCCCTTTTGCATGGAGTCCAGTGCTGACTTTAGCTCCTTTAGTGTCATGAGGGCATCTAGAGCTTGGATTTGTGATTCACAAAGCTTTGGGAGATTTAAACCTGCAAGAAATTGTTTGCATCTATTTTGGTCAGAAATGGATTCTGAGCTAGAGATTCATGCAGTAATCTTTAAAGACTCTGTTTATAGTGTCAGGTTTAGTGACCTGATTATCTTTTTTAACAGCAGTTATAGTTGACATTGCCTCATTGTGTTTGAGTCTTAATGCAAGAGGTTTGCTAGGCCACTCTCCATTATAGTAGTAACTTGATTTAGTGCATTGAATGAGAGCTTTTTATAGTTGCAATGCATGGTATTCTGATTTAAGTGAGTCTCGTGTTTTCGCATTATGTTGAGTGAAAAACTTTTTTTGTTCATTTTCCAAAAAGTTCATTTTTGTTTCAAGTTCTTCAGATGTCTTTATTCTGGATTTATTCCTAAAGGATACATATGAAATACAGCTGCCTCTCAAAAAACATTAAATCGTTTCCCATAGTATTTGCAGATTTGTAGAATCCTGATTTATTTTGATAAATATCTGTAGATTGCTTTTAAGCTGTAAAATGAAGCCTTCACTTTGGAGGAGCGATGTATTAAAACACCAACATTTAGAACAGGGGGACACGGAGCAGAGTGCTAATTTACAAAAAACTGGGGAATGATCAGATAGCAGGATTGGTAATATGTCAACTGTTTTCATATGTTGGAGGAGAGTGTTTGATATAAGAAGATAATCTATTTGGGAATACGTTTTATGCTGTGGTGAAAAGAATGTGTAATTCCTTTGGTTGACATTTGTAAAGCGCTAGATATCGCAAAGGTTCAAGTCAGAAATGAAAGTAGTCAGACTTTTAGAACTGCGATCTACGGAGGTCACATGAGATTTGTCTAGAGCAGGGTCACAGACCGCATTCATGTCGGCCTCGATAATAAGCTTGTATTCTGAGAAGTTTAATATGAGTTCTGTCATTTTTGGAAAGAAAGCTGGGTCGAACTCGTTTGGGGCAAAAAGAGATACAAGAGCCAGTTTGATGTTGTTCCATGAACCCAGTAAGTTAGTCATACGACCATCATCATCATCTCCCCCAGTAGTTTCTATATCTAAAGGAAATTTCCTGCGAATTAAAATAAGAATACCACAGGTTTTAAAGGCTGAGCTAGAGGATGCTGCCACTTTAAAATGCTTATTTTGAAAGCGGTGAACATCACATGACTTCAGATAGGATTCTTGAATAAGGACTATATTGGCTTTCTAGCAGTGCAGATATTCAAGGCATTTTGTTCGTTTGATTGGGGAATTAAGGCCATTAACATTCCAGGTAAAATATTTGTCATACCTTCTGAGCAGAAAAAGTAAGTTCCATGAAATCCAAAGTTAAATTTGTAACACATGAGAAGTACTGTATGCAAAATGATCCTATGTGTATCTGTGTTGGATATTGATTTTGTAATGATATAAGTGAGCACAACTTTCCCTAAAAATACAAACAACAGCAGAAAGGAGTGAACGAAAGAAAGAACTAACAAACCGCAGGGGTTAACCATAATTCCCCTTGGTTTGTGACCCAAATTAACATTATTTTGATAACGTGACTTCTCCATAGCGGCACGTCTAGCTGGCGATTCATTTTTAGTACGTAGATTCTGGGTAATCCAAAACAGATGTTGTGCATGGGCTAGCCTACTATAGACCATGACCATCCATTTTGATTGGTTAATCTATATAACTACCACAATAGCCTATAGGATCAGACTGTTTATCAGAGCATGTGCCTATAGGCTATAATATGCAGTCTAGCAGAAACAAGAATAAAATAAAAGGCCTTGCCTTCAACTGTAGTCTGTCATGATGATGCAGTTTAACGCAAAGTGTTAAGTTCAGTGGAGGGCCTGGTTAGCCTATTGTAACCGCAAACCAAGATACCATAATCACACACTCCGTAACTGTAATTAATTTATAATCAGTGTCCCCAGTCCTTCTATAACATTACCAAAAATATCCAGTAATCTAGCCTGTAGTCTGGCCTCAGGTGGGTCCGTGATGTTTATGAGTCAGAAGATGCGGTGTCTACAGCAGGTGGTGCAGTGTCCATGGAGTTGCTTCCTTCAGGCAGCGGGGAGAAATTATCCTGTAGAAACCTGGCAGCCTCTGCGGGGGACTTGAGAAGAGGCTGGCGATCATTGTTCTTTTCAGATATTGAGGTCTACTGCTTCAGAGATTCTTGAGAAGATTATCTTGGCCAGGATCTTGCCAGGTATGAATAGGAGGGTTATGCCATGCCAGTTGTTACAGTCCTGTAGAATTATACGCCAGTTGTACAATCCTTTATCCAATCATCAGGAACACACTTCTATATAGCAGCAAACAGCAGTCGCAGCACTTTTAATGCAGATTCCGGATCAACTTTGAAGAGCTCAGCATTCAGGTTGTCAGGAGCTGGAGCATTACCATTTTTAAGAGACTTGATGGCAGTAATTATCTCTTTTCTGATCAGTGGTGTTGTGGTGACATTAAGATCTACCTCTGCCTATTGTATCTCAGCCTTTTCTGTTGGTGGGGGCCTGTTCATCGCCTCCTGAAAGTGTTCTGCCCATCATGCCTCTTGCTCAGCTTCAATGGAGAGCAGCTTTCTATTCTTGTCTTTGATGGGAAGGTTGCTCTTGTTGTACTTCCCACAAATGTGCTTTGTGATCTCATGTACATTGCCTTGCTCTCCATTCATTGATACCTCTTCTGCTTGACTTGCAAGGTGGTCAATAGGATTCCCCCCCACCTACCCTTTTCTTGACCTCTGAGTTCTCAATGGTCAGGTCTGTATCTCTCTTCCAGTTTTGCTGATTTCGCACTTTGGAGTTTCTTCTTCAGAGTCCATATTTCTTCAATGGCTTTCCAGGTCTCAGGTGAGATCCATTCTCTGCTCCTCATGCCTTTCCAAATTCTGATGTTCATCTCACTGCTTTCAGTGTAGACTGCAAGCACCTGTCTCCACTGGTGGTGGATTGCATCATGCTGTGCTTCAGGCTTCTCTGCAGTGTCAGTGCCTGGAGTCTGTTCTTCAGTTGGATAATGAAGCCGTTCCTGGTTCTCAGGTCTTCTAATCTGCTGATATCAAAGTGATGCTTGGCTTGCTGTATGCTCCCTGTGCTTCTCCACTTGTCTCATATTGGCTGTGACAGTATGGCGGTTACTACTAACATCTGCCTCCCATTTTACTCCAATGTCCAGGAGAGAGTGCTGCCATAATCCATTAATCATGAGATGGTCAGTCTTTTTGGTCGCAGTTGTTTGGTGAACACCAGGTCAGCATGTGTATGTTGTGATGAGGAAAAGTATGTCTCTGATCATATGGTTTATTGCACACATTTCTATGAGCCTCTGCCCATTTATCACACAGCATCATTCTGTACCCAGAACTCTCTTGCAATGGGTGTTATCGCGTCCAACCTTGGTGTTAAAATTTCCCATCACAATGAGGAAGTCATGCTGGTGTGCCTTGGTTGATTTGAAGTTGATCAGAACTCATACCTATTCTGATCTGTGCTGTCATTAGTTGGAGTATAGCACTGGATGATAGTGAAGTTTGATGCTTGCCTCTTATTCTTGTCGTCATCAGTGTGCAGTTCGTTGGTCTCCACTCCATCAGACTCCTCTCCATGCCTTCCTTCAAAATGATGGCTACTCCTTCCTGATTTTGAGTTTTATCTCTGCCAGAATAGAGCATTGTTTCCCCTGTGACTATCCATTTTCCCAGCCCCAATCCATCTTGGTTTTGGCATTCAGTGCTTTTGTGATCCTGTCAGTGGCTCGTTTGGCTTTCACCACTGCTATTCATGGTAGTTCCCCGCAGGAGCTCTGGAAGTCTGTCCTACCCAGCTTTAGTGGTTATCTTTGTTGCTGTTTCCATAACTATGACAGTGTTTTACAAGACAAGGTTGTTAACCCTGTGCCAAACCCCTAATCAGGAGGACCAGTGGATTACTATTTTGTCTGGTCCCTTACCTTTGACTTGTCTGGCATGGGAGGCCCTATCATGAGCCAATAAATGCTCCAGCCAGCATAGCTCTTAGATTAATCAGAACACATAAGCTTCCTCACCAGAGCAAGGTAGCAGTCAAAGGGGAAGAAGATCCAAGAGTCAAAGATTGGACTCTGAAGCAATGGAAAAAGGTCATGTCTGATGAGTCCAGGTTTACCCTATTTCAGACTGATAGGTACATCAGGGTAAGAAGGGAAGTGCATGAAGCAATACATGAAGCAATGCACCCATCATGCATAGTTGCCACTGTACAAGTCTCTGGAGGCATTATAATCATTTGGGATTTGCCTCAGTTGGTCAGGACTAGGCTCAACAATGTTATGTGCCAATAACATGAAGTCGGCTGACTACCTGAATGTACTGAATGACCAGGTTATCCCATCAATGGATGTTCTTTATTCCCCCTCTCTCTTCCCTGATGGCATGGGCATAATCCAGGACAACAATGCCAGGATTTGTCAGGCTCAAACTGTGAAAGAGTGGTTCAGGGAACATGAGGAATCATTTTCACACATGAATTGTTCACCAGAGAGTCCTGATCTTAACCCCATTGAAAGTCTAGAGAAGACTTTAAGTGTTTCAACTCTGTCATCAGTAAAAGATCTTGGCAAAAGATTAATGCCGGAGTATATGTGGAAATAAATGTGACATTGCATGAAGTTGTCAAAACAATGCTATGGCAAATGCATGCCATAATCAAAGCTAAATGCAGTCATACAAAATAGTGTGTGACTTATTTTGGCCAGGCAGTGTATCATCTTGTGCCTTTTACTCACAAAAGTTAACCCCTGCAGTAAGAAATTATGATATAGTACCATGAGGTACTAGCCATAAAGGTCACCTTGGAGGAATGGAGGCACTGGCTAGAAGGTGCTGAACACCCATTTATCATCCTGACCAATCACCAAAACCTTAAATATGTCAAATCTGTGCTTCAGTCCACAACAATCTATGCAGCCATTTTTTTTTCACTTTCAATTTCATCTTGACCTATATACCTGGATATAACAATGTAAAAGCAGATGCTTTATCCTATATCCATGATCATGCTCAAATTCAGAAAACCCCAGGTTATAATTTACCAGAATCATGCTTTATTGAGGGGGTAAAGTCCAACTGTCACCTCCTCGTGGTGCCCCCTGGTTAACGCTCCGACAGCAGTGAAGCTGGGACAGGCCTAGCAAGCTGACAGTGGATAATATTTGCCCAAGACAAATGCAGAAAGCCTCGAAACAGATGGACCTTCAGGAAGGAGACCGAATGGACATGGACCAGGAAAATCAAGGATATGGCCCAAGATAGACTGGAATGGAAGGCATTAGTCAAGAGGCTTTCAACTGACAGGCCAGCCGGCCTACAGGCATCCAGGTGAGCAGGTGAGGTGAGCATGCTTTACTGCTTATGTTCACCAGAGACATCGTGGAGGACAGGGAAGTCCAAAATGATGATCCTATTCCATCTGAGTGCCCAACAGAGGTCTATGTACCAGAGGCCATGCTAGAGAATCTCATTCACTGGAACTTCTAGAACCCATGCCAATTCCATAAAAACCCTGGTCACATCTCAGATTTTATTACTGAGCTCCGCATCTCACAAGGCAAGACCATCATTCTAAACATGGTAGACCAATTTTTCTAAAGCCTGTTTGATCCCTCTTCCAAAGCTTCCCACAGCCATCTTTAAAGAGGTATTTTCAATATTAAGCAGGCCAAAATCTCCAGCCACACTTATCACTACAACCCAGGCAGTTCTTGCATTCTTAGATAAATAAATAGTTTCTTATCAGCTTGATTTTCCACCATGACTCTCTTTTTAAACCATATTTAACACATACACAGAACAAGATAACTGGAGCTAAGCTTCCACAATGTCTAGTGTCTGTACACAAGGGACAAGGCTGAAAACCAAAATTGGATGCCTGTGGTCTTTGGGCCCACAGGCAGCATTGTATTAAAAACAGACACAATTCTATAGTGGAAAGTGCTGCATGGGCTCAGGAACACTTCTGAATACCACTGTCTGTGAACAGCTCCTCATTGCATCTACAAATGCAAATTAAAACCATGTGTGAACAATATCCAGAAACACTGCCACTTTCTCTGGGTCAGCACTCATTTACAATGGACTGAGATAAAGTGGAAATCTCTACATCTGGATAGGCATCATTAATGCTCAATGATACACAGGTTTTGGAGCAACATATGCTGCCATCTTTTGAAAAAGACAAAATCTTTTTCAGGGAAGGCCCTGCTTATTTCAGCAACACAATGCAAAACCGTTTTCTGCACGTATTACAACTGCATGTCTCCATAGTAAAAGAGTTTGGGTGCTAAACTGGTCTGCCTGCAGTCTAGACCTGTCTCCAATGAAGATATTTGGTGCATTATTAAATTAAAAAATACAACAAAGGAGACAGCGAACTGATGAGCAACTGAAATTGTGTATCAGGCAAGAATGGGACAACATTTCTCTTTCAGAACTACAGCAATTAGTCTCCTCAATTCCCAAACATTTACAGACTGTTGTTAAAACAAGAGATGATGCAAAACAGTGGTAAACATGCTCCTGTCCCAATTTTTTTTTTAAATGTGTTGCTGGCATCATATTCAAAATGAGCATATATTAAAAGAATAAAAATAAAAAACTAACATTTCTTTTTCAACATTTGATATGTTGTCTTTGTACCATTTTCAATTAAATATAGTGCTTCCCACTACTGCAGAAACTCTGATGGCTGGAGCTGTCAGAGCGGTCATTCACTGCAGTGATGGGCAGAGAGAGAGAGAGAGAGACAGACAGACAGAGTTTCCATGATTTGCAAATCACTTGGTGGTTTCTTTCTTTCTTTCGTTCTTTCTTTCTTTTTGTTTTACACAGTGTCCCAACTTTTTTGGAATTAAGGTTGTATTAAAAAAAAACCCCACACATTTAGAATAACACGTCATCACAGAAGATCTGGATCATTTAATAGTGATTCTGCATCTTGAATATTGCAGAGACAAGACCAGAGAGAAACAATTAATCTTAAGTACTGTTCAAGTTTATTTTACTTTTTATTTGTACTTTTAGTACGCCACACAGTGATAGCAATACAGAATACTGCGGTGTCTGTTAGCAAGCTGAGTTATTGCATTACCATGCGGTCTATTGATCCAGGACTGATATTAGTGAAGGAGAATTGTTGGTTTCTTGTATTGCTGAAGTCAGACTTATTTTTTAGAATAAAAACTACATATATTGCTGAATTATATTGGACTAAAATTAAGATCAAGAAAAGTTTAAATCATCCTAACTGGTAGGAGTGTGTTCAGTATGATGCTCACAGTACCACTGAACCATTTGTGTTTTAATACTTTTAAAAACTCAGACCTTGTGGTTAATTATAAGGCTTAAAAATGCAATACCACTCTCAAAATTACTCAAGTTTGAATAAGGCTTTTGTACAAATTAGCCTTATAAAATAATATTGAACTAGATTTTCTCTATTCTTCATATATGACTGATGTTTAATGATGTGCAAACAGTGCATTTTTATAGGGTCATATGTCATTTGTAATGAAATTACATGGCTTGAGAGGATAGGATTTTCACTTGTAATCTCTGTCTGAGAAATATCCTGAGGTAACTCTGAATTACAGACACCAAGAGAATAAGAGTGGGGGAGGACACTTAAACTTGATCACGTAACAAGAACATAAAGATCTGACACATGAACACACACCCACGTTTAAAGATTGATCAAGGCTAGATGTAGCAGAGGAGAAGGATGGTGTTCCACTTTCCCAGGGCACCAGATCAAATTGATATCCCACATTTACTGGCCAGTAACTCTTGGCAGGAATCAATTCCTGTCTCCAGATGTTCTGGCATTCGGCCTCTGTCTATTCTCCCAGTAACCAAGCACCCAGAGCTGTATCCACAAAACTGCACTGCAAACACACCGAGTCTTACACCACCGTGGCAACTGAGATTTATATTTACAGTTCTTCATTTAAAGACACTTTAAAACAAAGCTTACATTTCCACAAGGGACCATAAGCAATAATGGAGGATAGTTTACGAAGTGCCATAACTAAACACACAAAGACAAAGAGAGAGCACTTCTACGAGGGTTAGAGGAAGTGCTGGTCACAAAATACAAGCATGCAAGGAAATAAAATCTAGCTTGCAGTAAAACGCTAATTAACTGGGAGCAACATATGTCATTAATCAACAGGTAACAGAATTATTCTACCCCATAGCCCACAAGGGCATCACTGATGACATTTTAACAGTCCATCATTGGTGTGTCTAGGGCATTTAAATTTGGCAGCGCCCATCCCTCTGATCAATGGTGCCAGTTAGCCTAACTGCATGTCTTTGGATTGTGGGGGAAACCAGAGCACCTGGTGGAAACCCACACAGAAAGGCCCCCAACAGCCACTGGGCTCGAGCCCAGAACCTTTTCGCTGTGAGGTGACAGTGCTAACCACTGCATCAACGTGCCACCCCGTAACAGAATTACAAAAGGGAAAATAACTGCTAAAAAATATGTTTTCATGCATGTACAATACAATATTTTATGTCAGTTTTCACCATTCAGTCATTTTCACACTAAATGCCAAATCTGACTCATTTGGCTGCTTAATATTTGCTTTCTTCAGTTTAGAGTAGGTCATCGATGACCGCTTAGTTCAGGAAATCAATGCCAACAGTCAAACAAAATTAAATAAACCAGAACACGAAATCAAAACCTGATCTCAAAGCATCATGGGAAGTTGGGTATGTTGCTTTTTACATTACAACTCAAGTCAATTTATTTGTATAGCACACTGTCGAAAAGCAGTTTTACAGAAAAATAAATATTTTAAATATATGAATGTCCCTGATGTGAGTGGAATACTGAAGCGCAGCAGGTGGGAGATGATGTTCACGCACAACTTCATTTTTTTGTATTTTGTTGCTTTTCAGTTTCATTAAACTTGTTTGTTGCTCACAGACACATGTACACACACGCACACATGTTCTAGTCAGGAGAGATCCTCTCTCGTCACCCTCTCCCTCTTTTTCTACCTTCCATCCTCACTGCAAAACATACAGACATAACGTTAACTGACAACAACAGGTGTATTGACTTTGCCACTCACCTTCCCTGACCCCGCCCTCCATTCACAAACCGACGTTTGGCCATGCCCCCGCTGCCACAATGAACTAATAAGTTTATTTATCCCTAATGAGCAAGCTTGAGGTCATAGTGGCAAGGAAAAACTCCCTGAGATGACATGAAGAAACCTGAAGAGGAACCAGACTCAAAAAGAAATTCTTCCTCATCTGGGTGATCACAGATAGTGTGATTTTATAAATAATTCACTTCTATAAGTGTGTCCTACGTGGTCAAAAAGTGCAATTGTGTAACCAGGAAATTCATTATAGTTTCAACATGAAGTCTATTTTGTTGAAGTTGTCAACTGTTCACTAATGGAGACTTGAGTGCAAATCTGTTCATGACAACTGCAGTCCTAAAGCTATTATGGGAATTGTAGTCCTAAGCCATAGAAGCAAAAAACTGTAAGTGTCCAGAGTCATCTTCTGAGTGCAACTTTCAACTGTCTGTATGGGGCCGTCCTCCACATTAGATGTGTAATGAGAACATCAGTGTTACGACTGATTCACAAATCACAACAAAGGAAGGAGGACAAGGACAGAGATTGAAGATCTTAATTAATTTACTTAGAAAAAATAGAAATATTTACAAAGTAAATATAGTGGTGCTTGAAAGTTTGTGAACCCTTTAGAATTTTCTATATTTCTGCATAAATATGACCTAAAACATCATC
>JAOBAM010000010.1:14081061-14091616 GCA_025212355.1 Notarius kessleri | reverse complement strand
ACCCGGAGGAAACCCACGCAGACACGGGGAGAACATGCAAACTCCACACAGAAAGGCCCTTGCTGGCTGCTGGGCTCAAACCCAGGACCTTCTTGCTGTGAGGCAAGAGTGCTAACCACTACACCACCGTGCCGCCCCTAAAGTATTCGTTTATTCTGTAATTATATACTAATTAGTATGTATCTGACCTCTGTTAGTATCTGACCTCTGGGGATAGACTCAAATGGAATAGACTCACACAGAGGGGAAGTCGATTTCCCCTTTCAGTAATAACGCTATCGAATGTGCGCTCACTTCAGAATAAAATGCACAAACTTGCTGCACTTTTCAAACATGACAGGGACTTTAGCAGGACCAGTCTAATCTGTTTCATGGAAACATGGCTGACTGAGGATGTAAACAGCATCAATCTGGATGGATATTCTCTCCTTCGCTATGACGCGGATATGACACAGACAGCGAAAAGGATCAGTTTGGTCTATGTATGTTTGTAAACTCCAGCTGGGCAACAAACATCACGGTACGTGACACCGAATGCATCACTAACTATGAAATAATGACTGTCTCATTTAGACCGCATTATCTGCCCCGTGAGTTTAGCTAGATAACAATTCTGGTGTATGTGCCTGGGCTGGATTATACACTCACAGCAATTATAACAAGGCGCTGCATCATTCTGCTGACAGCCCTGTCTTTCTTCTTGGAGATTTTAACAGATGTGATGTTTCTCTACTCCTGCCAAACCTGGAACAGTACGTGACATACCTGACAAGATTAGATAAAACTTTCAATCTATACTTTGGTAATGTGGACAGTGCATATGTGGCCTGGGCCTGCCCACCTCTGGGATGGTCGGATCACAATGTTATTCACCTCTTACCAAGGTACCATCAGTCATTAAAGAAGGCTAAACCCACTGTCCTGCACTGTTCAGCCTGGACACATAGCTCTGTGGATAAGCTGAGGGGCTGGTTTGAGTCTACTGAGTGGGATTTATTTACTGGGGACCGTTATTGCCTAAACAATTATGAACTATTAAATGACACCATTACTAGTTACATAAACTTTTGGGTAGATACTGTAATTGAAATTAAAGAAGTTAAAATTTATCCAAATAATCAACCATGGGTTAGTGAGGAACGCAAACATCATCTGAACATCAGGAAGGACAATACACATCCCTTTCATCGACGGTTCTCAATACTACTATCTGGAAGATGCTACAGAGCCTTGAAGGCCTGCACTTCCAGACTCAGGAACAGCTTCTACCCAACAGCTATCAGTGAAGTGAACCCACACCCCTCCGCTGCCACCATAACAATTTTACCTCAAGTGCAATCATAATACACTAATGTGCAATAACTGCATAAGTCACTTTAAAGGGATCCTCCAGTAGATTTATTCTCAAACTTGTTTTAAGTAAAAGTAGTCGCAGACTTCAAAAAATCAAACTTTCATTTTTGGAGGCCAAATAGCGTTCGAGAAAAATGAATGGGCTTCCTGTGGTGGTGATGTATGTGATAACGTCAGGTAGTGGTCACTTGGAGCAGCTCAGCTGTTTATATTCTCTGTGTACATCGTAGTTTTACAAGTATTTTACCGAGTTTATCAGTTTTTAAGTGAGTGTGTCTCATTGTGTAGCATATAAATGCCACAGTGATGCTAAAAAGAAAGCACAAGCTGGAACTGGACTGCATTTCCGCAGAGAAAATGCAAAGTGTGCTTCGCTGTAGCAGAGGGTCACCAACAGAAACTGGATCAGACATGAGACTTCACGCTGCAAAATCTTTTTTACATGATCTACAGAAACTGTGTGGCAAAGTGTGTGTGTACCGTGCATAGTGTGTGAAGTGTGTATGGCTGCGTGCTCGAAAATCTCGGTTTAAGCTGGCTCAACTCGCAGTGCGACATGACACTTTGCACTCTAAAATCTTTTTTTACATAATCTCCAGCTTCCTGAGCTGGTGTAGTGCGCTTGTATAGAGCTTTTGAATAGACGCACCCGTTCTCTCGTTCTTGTTGTTTTCCTGTTGTTTTTTTCCCCGTAGAGAATGAATGGGTCTCACGAATTGAATCGTCCTGCTCGGACACGCTTCGTCGTAGACCCACCAAACTTCATGTGATACCTCCGGCCAACTCCCTCGACACATAAATGCAATCGGTTCTGACCTGCACTCGTCTTTTTCTTTTCGCCGATCCCTTTCCCCCATTCACTTCCATTCATTTTTCCCATTCAGATGAATGGAGTTTCGGCGTTAAGTTTAAAAATGTAGTGTCATGTCACGCTGTGCGCTTCACGCTCTAAAATCTCTGTTTTAAACCATGCCACACTCTCTTTGTTAATCTCCCCAGCACCAGCTGTAGATCATGTAAAAAAAAAAAAAAAGATTTTAGAGTGCGAAGTGCCATGTCGTGCTGTGAGTTGAGCCATTTTAAACCGAAATTTTAGAGCACGCAGCCATACACACACACTACATACACTACGCACACTTTGCCACACACACTTTCTGTAGATCATGTAAAAAAAAGATGTCTGATGTCTGATCCATGTTCTGTCGGTGACCCTCTGTTACAGCTGAGTAAGCATACTTGCGATTTTCTCTGCGGAAATGCAGTACAGTTCCAGCTTGTGCTTTCTTTTTTCGCATCATTGTGGCATTTATATGCTACATAGTGAGGCACACTTATTTAAAAACTGATAAATTCGGTAAAATACTTGTAAAACTAGCAAAACTATGACGTAAACAGAGAATATAAACAGCTGAGTTGCACCAAGTGACCACTACCTGACGTCATCGCATACATCACCACTCCAGGAAGTTCATCTGACATTTTAAAGAAAATTCATTTTTCTCGAACACTATTTGGTCTCCAAAAATGAAAGTTTGATTTTTGAAATTTGCGAGTACTTTTACTTAAAATAAGTTTGAGAATAAATCCACTGGAGGATCCTTTTAATATGTAACAACAATAAAAGGCTTTCTGATTCTAAACCTGAAGAAAAAAGGCTATTCTTCAGGGTGATTTGCAAAAAATGAAAGAGCTGACTAAGGAAATAAGATGCTTGATCAAAAAAAGCTTGGACAAATTACAAGGACAAGGTTGAGGAGAAACTGAGGACTGGTAATGTGAGAAATGCATGGAGGGGACTGAATAAGACGACGGGCAGGCAGCACAGACCAGCTGCTTTGTGTGAGGACCCCCTCAATCTCTCAAACAACCTGAACTCCTTCTATTCCAGATTTGACACAAGGGACTTCAGGGATGACTGTGACGCTGTCTGAACTGGACTGAGCTCATGCCCAGTGATTTATCCAGAATACTGTAGACCCGTCAGAATTATCCATGGGTCATCTCCATGCTGTAAAAGGTTAACCCTCACAAGGCCTGTGGCCCAGATGGACTCAAGGGGAGGGTTTTAAAGGAATGTGTGACCCAACTGGGACCCACTGTCACCGCTATTCCTGAATTCAAACTTTTACCCCCAGGCCTGGAAGGCAGCGACCATTATACCTGTACCAAAAACCCCTCATGCCAAATCCAATAATGATTTCAGACCCATTGCTCTCACACCGGGTGGCATGGTGGTGTAGTGGTTAGCACTGTCACCTCACAGAAAGAAGGTTCTGGGTTCAAGCTCAGTTGCCAACAGGGGCCATTCTGTGTAGAGTTTGCATACCTCCGGGTGCTCTGGTTTCCCCCACAGTCCAAAGACATGCAGGTTAGGTTAATTGGTGACTCTAAATTGGCCGTAAGTGTGAATGTGAGTGTGAATGGTTGTGTGTCTCTATGTGTCAGCCCTGCGATGATTTGGCAACTTGTCCAGGGTGTACTCCACCTCTCACCCATAGTCAGCTGGGATAGGCTCCAGCTTGCCTGTGACCCTGCATAGGTAAAGCAGTTACGGATAATGGGTACTTGAGTATCATTCTGAATATGTGTGCAATTTTTTTTTCAGTTGCTCTAAAACAACTTATAGAGGAATACTTTTTACCTTTAAAATTTGTTTACCTTTTTCTAAAATAGTTGCATATGGTTGATTGTAATAATAATGTCAACAACCCAGTGAAGGATGATTTGAAGAGATAACACATAAAAGAGATATGCAGATATCATGCAGTATTTTAATGGATTGTAGATACCATTTTTTGTGTCAAAAACTCCACTGATTCTCAAGTTCCGAATCATGGAGACTCATATCTGTGAACTCAATTAAGAGACAAGAGATTTCCTTTTCTTGTTCAGGTTATGGTTGCTCTTAGCTTAGGTACTGGCATAGCAGTATTTATACTGGTTAATGATAATGTCACTGGTTAATCCAAAATATTAGACTACTATGAATTAGAGCTTCCATGCTTAATAAATAAATAAATTAAATGGTTCACAAAAGATTGACCATGCATATCCCACATATGTGGAAAGAATTGTGGAAAAAATCCAGAGGAAGTCGGGGGAAATTTGGCACACCTTCATATTCTTGATTTCTTTCAGCTTGGACCATGAAACTCAGTGGTCTACCCATCCTTCTGTTATTTGTTTCCACCTCCATTTGCTTCAAACCATTAAACCATATGTGAAACAGTGAAGCCCTTATGGGGAAGCTTGGACATTAGCTTTCTCTCCCTCTCTTTCATCTCATGGGACTTACTGTTTCATTGTGAACAGCTCTATAGTTACTTACTAATAAGACCCAACCATAACATGAACCCTTTCTGCTGCCCACTGAAATAGGCATCCAGTGTTCTGCAGGTCAACCCATGAAGTAATAAGCAACCAATAAGCAATGAAATAAATATATCACAGATGAAATGTGGATAGATTTAGAAATTTGGAATGTTGGAAAATGGAAAAGATGGGCTGATAACCCTAGCTTGGTCAGTGCCAAAGTGCAAAAAGTGTCATAAGCATATGAACATCCATCCATCTATTATCTGTGGCCACTTATCCTGTTCTACAGGTGAGCTGGAGCCTATCCCAGCTGACTATGGGTGAGAGGTGGGGTACACCCTGGACAAGTTGCCAGGTTATCGCAAGCATACATGTCATTGTTATATAATAAATGAGGACTCATCCCATGGGAGAAAAATATCCTAGAGTTTACTAAAGTTATTTAAGGTTTATGACACAATATGGCTGACCTTAAAATCAAGGGATTAGGTCACAACCCTAGTTTATGATATTGTTGGCTGCCCATAGCTAGCGATGATGACTGCTTCATTGGGATGCACAGAAATGCAGATGGACCACAAGACCTGCACCAAAGCAACAGAGCTGTCTGTAGCGGCAGCACAAATGGCCCAGTCGAGCTGCCATGAAATGCCTGGCCTCATGAGCTCTCATGTACTATTCCCCTCTCCCAGTGAAGTGCCTCGCACTGTAAGGTGAGACAAATGATGTTATGCCCCCATCGTGTTGTCTCTCTGGACCTCCAGACCTGATGCTAAGTGGTGCACAAAAGTGCCATAGACCTGACGGGGTATGAAAGTTGCCCCGCAGTGACAACTGACTTGCTGATTGATGCCATCCATTGGCCATTTGAGTGGCTCTTCCGCATGCCACATAGGTGGCGTGGGGGTGGAGGATCTTGTCCATGAGCCGCTGGAACGTAACGGAAGCCTCAAATAACCCAAAAGGAAGTGTGATAAACTGGTGTAATCTAAACAGTGTGGAAAAGGAGTCAAGGGGATCTGCCAATATCCCTTCATTAAGTCCAGTATTGAATAAAAGCGGGCAGCACCTAACCAATTGAGCAACTCATCAATGTGAAGCATTGGGTATGCATCGAATTTAGACACTGCATTGACTTTTCTATAGTCTACACAGAACTGATCTGACCCATCGGCCTTGGGTACCAGGACCACCAGGCTGCTCCAGTCACTGTGTGACTCCTCGATTATTCCTCTTTCGAGCATGGCCTTGAGTTCATCCCGAACCACTTTTTTTTGTGTTTGGGTAAATGGTAAGGGCGGCTACGCACCACCACCCCTGGGGGCATTTCAATGTGGTGTACTATGAGGTGGATGCAGCCGGGAAATGGTGAGAACATGTCGGAAAATTCCTCCTGCAACTTGGGCACCTCTGTGAGTTGGGCCGGTGAAAGGTGGTCTCCACAAGGGACCAGAGCAGTTTGGGTTGTTGTTTTGGTTGTTTTTACCTCTGGCCCCAGCTCCACCTTCTCTGGAACTACCAACGCTAATGCCACAGGGACCCCCTCATTCAAGTGTTTCAATAGGTTGGGGTGGTATATTTGTAGGGCCCCACCCCATCTGTTCACCTCACCTCCTCACTCCTTGTATCGCCCTGACGCGGTGCTGACGTTGATGGCTCTGTGACAGCTTCTTTGGTCAATGCCACACCAGGATCCCCCCATGACATATTACTGCAGGACCCACCCCCTAATATGTGTTCCATTAACATTCACAACCCCGGCCAATCAGTCCCCAAAATCAGTGAGTGGGTGAGGCAAGGATTAACCACCACCTTTATTCTATGCTTTTGGCCCTGGAATAGAATATGGACAGACACTAGAGGATAATTGTGAACATCCCCGTGTACACACAACACCTTTACTGCTTGTGCTCTCCCCATTGCCTCACCTTGCATCAGGCTTTGGTGAATTGAGGTCTGATTACAACTGGAATCCACCAACACGTGATATGTATCCCCTTGAACATATGTGGTACATTCTGGCCTGATCACGGGCGGTCTCTGGTGCATTGGGGATCTGGCTCACAGCTCCCACCTCTATCGCAGAGCCCTGGAGATGCTCTAGCTCCCCACAATGCCAGCGCACTGGCCCAGGCTTTCCCTCTGCACTGGCGTTATGGGTGTCACTCACCTGAGGGGGAGAAGACACAGACATGGAAGAGGGAGATGGGAGGACACCATGGGTTCAACGGGCTGGCTGGGGAGGAGCTGGCCCCCTCCTCCATGGTGGGGGAATGGGGCAGGAAAGGGAAGGAGAGAGAGAGGGAAAAGAAATGAGGGGAGGTGCCTTGTCCACCTGCCAACGGAACCACTGCCAGATTGTCCTCTGCCAGTTCAATGGCTTGTTCTAGCAAGGCTGGGTGATAACACTGGATGCACTCTGCCATTCCTTCCAGAAGTCAAGAGATTAACTGCTCCAGTGCCACTAGATTGATGATCCCTTCGGCATCATGGTCTTCTACCCTCAGCCACTGCTGGCAGGTGTCTTGGAGTTGTTGGCCAAATGCAAACAGACGGCTGACCTCCAATGTCAGTGTCTGGAAGCGCTGGCGATGCTGTTCCGGGGAGCAGCCAACACACTGCAGGATGGGTCTCTTTAGGTTGGTGTACATGAGCCACTATCAGCAGGGAGCTGCTGCACTGTGAGCTGCACCTTACCAGTCATGAGCAGGAGGGGGCGCACAGTGCGCTGCTTGAGCGGCCACCCCTACATTTTGGCTGGTTGCTCAAAGAGATCGATGAAGGCTTCTGGATTGTCATGCAGGCCCATCTTCGTGAGGGTGATGTGAGGAAGGTCCGTTGTGGTGGTGGTTGAAGCTCCTGCCACTGCGAGCAGATGCTGGAATGCCTGGTGATCTTCTTGCTGAGCAAGCATCAAGGCTTCAAAGCATTGCTCTTGCTCCTTCCGGAGGGCGGTCAGTGCTTGATGCTGGTTCTGCTGGGTGGTAGCAAGGGCATGGATGAGCTCCTTAAATGGGGAGGACTCCATGTGGTGGTTTCCTTCCATACTCCTGGGTTTCAGCACCACTGTAATAAGTCCCTGATGTGGGTGGCATACAGAAGCACGGCAGACAGGAGCTGATGTTCACACACACTTTATTTTTCTTTATCTTGCTAAAGTGGAGTGAGTTGCTGCCCCAAGTGAAGGAGTTCAAATATCTCAGGGTCTTGTTCACAAGTGATGTGTCAGTAACAGCATTGAGAGTGCCAGCTCGAATCAGCCTCCAAGCATAGCCACGCTAAACTACAATTCTCAAGAGTCTCAGCACCCCCTGTCTCCTGCATATTAATTACACCTGTGTCTCATTTCGTCATCAATTAGCTCCACTACTTAAACCCCTCTCTCAGGCAACCCAGTTGCAAAGTATTGTTCAGTGATTCTATCCTGTCATACCAAGCTGTTTGCTTTCTGCCTGTCTTCATGAGTTCTTGACTTTGTTTACGTTCTCTTCAACCTTGTCTTTTCTCTTCGTCTATGCTGCTCTGTCTGCTGATCACTGGACCCCTGCCTGTGACTCTGACTACGATTCTTGTCCTCCAATTTGGCTTTGTTTCCAGTTTGCTTCACCCACTCTCCCCTGTGTCTGCATCCATAAGTGCCTGCACCCTGACAAGATACTTCGCCTCTATGGATGCAGCAGAGGAGGCGAACCAGACTGCTCTGAATGCTCAAGGGCACCTCTTAGGAGAACATTAGCAGATGCTTTCCGATCTCAACACCAGAATGGTACAGCTTGCTGCTGTGATGTCGCAGGCCCCCCTAACGTGCCCTGAATCTTCCACGAGCTCCACCAAGCTTCTCTCGCTACCTGAGAAATACGCAGCCAATGCGCCCAGCTGTAAGGGATTTCTGCTCCAGTGCTCCATGTACTTCTCTGCACTCACCAGTATCACCAAAGAACAGAAAATTGCAAAGTTCCTTTCGTTATTAATGGCAAAGGCGCTGCAATAGGTGAGTGCCATTTGGGAGCATTGAGGCAAGCACACAACATCATATGATCGTTTTCTCGAGTTATTTAAGTGAGTTTTTGACTATGAACCAGAAGGTATTGAAGTCAGTGGAAGTCTACTGACTATCAAGCAAGGCACAAGAGGAGTCATGGAATATGCTCTGGACTTCCAAAACCCCGCTGCCACAAGTGGCTGGAACAAGCCTGCTCTTAAGGGTTTTTTTCACCAAGGTCTATGCCCTGAAGTGCTAAGTGAGCTCGCATGTAGAGATGAACATCTCATGCTGGATTCCATCATAGATCTTGCCATTAGGTTGGACTCCATAGCCAACCATCTCTAAAGGGGACAACCATGCCTGTTACCACCACCCATATGTCTACACCCATGGAGGTTTTACAAACTCGTGTAAAGTGCTCAGAATGAGAAAGGAGGAGGCGAGAAGGCCTATGTTTTTACTGTGGGGATCCTAATCACCCCATTTCTTGGTGCCCCATTCATCATCCTCACACCAGCTCAGCCGAAGCCTCATCCAGCCCAGTGATTTCCCTGATACTCCTTAAAGCAAAAGCTTTCAAAATACCTGTTGTACTGAAGCTATCTTCCTCAACACATGTGCTTTCTGCATTTGTTGGTTCAGGAGCAGAGGGGAACTTCATCGACAGCTCAATCATCCAGAGGTTCAATCTGCCCACTAGCTCCCTACAGAGACTGTTCAGCATCAGAACCATCAACGGAGGTCCAATTGGGAGCGGACTCATCATCACTCGCACTTCTCCACTGCACATTCAGGTAGGAGCTTTCCAATCTGAGCACATCTTGCTCTTAGTCACTTCCACAGCACATCATGACATCATTCTGGGCTATCCATGGCTGCAACTACATGATCCATTAATCTCCTGGCAAAGTAAGGAGTGGTCCTCCAGTGGTCACCCGCATGTTTTCAGAACTGCCTCCTTCTTCCCCAGCTGACTCTCTCCTCCACATCTGTGGAGAGTCCCCAGCCTGACTCATTAGACAATGTTCCCAAATGCTACATGGACTTGAAGGAGGTCTTCAGTAAGGGTAAGGCTTGTGGCCTACCTCCATATCATACATATGACTGTGTCATTGATCTTCTACCAGGCACTTCTCTGCTGCATAACTGCATTTTTCCTCTGTCCCAGAATGAACAAGCTGCCATGGAGGAGTATGTTCAGTAGGCTCTGAAGCAGGGTTACATCTGCCCTTCCACATTACCTGCCTTAGTTGGCTTCTTCTTTATAGAGAAGAAAGGGGGTGGTCTCCGACCTTGCATTGATTACTGGGTCCTCAACCAAATCTTAGTGAAATACCCCTATCCTCTTCCACTGGTGCCCTCAGCCCTCGAACAACTATGTACGGCCAAGATCTTCACCAAGCTGGACCTACATAGTGCCTATAACTTGATCCAAGTCCAAGAAGGGGAAGAATGGAAAATGGCCTTCGGCACTACCGCCAGCCATTTTGAGTACCAGGTGATGCCATATGGCCTCTCTTCAGCACCAAGTGTGTTCCAATGCCTGATTAATGACGTGCTCTGAGACCTGTTGGGAAGATATGTCATGGCCTACATAGACGATATCCTGATATACTCTCCAGATGAAGAAAGCCATCTCGGACACGTCAGATTGGTGCTCACCCATCTCCTGAAGAATCAGGCCTTCAGTTGCTTAGAAGTTACCCTGGGGTCCTTTGTGACCTCGCCAACTATTACACACCCTGCTCTTGAAGTGATCTTTGTTGGTCGACCAGTCCTGGGGAGGGTAACAATAGTCTTGAATTTCCTCTATTTGTACACAATTTGTCTGACTGTGGATTGGTGGAGTCCAAACTCTTTAGAGATGGTTTTGTAACCTTTTCCAGCCTGATGAGCATCAAC
>JAOBAM010000010.1:14004380-14014384 GCA_025212355.1 Notarius kessleri | reverse complement strand
GAAGTCTCACCGTCGAAACATGTCAGGTAAAAGATAAAAAACTTTTACATGTCTGAAACAAAAGAAAACTTTAAGATCAGAAAATTAATTGTCAGTGCCACTCTGGAGCCAGTTCTCCTGGCCGAGAGCCAGTTCTTTGTCTGATGAAATTATAAAGAATGAGAGATTGAAGAACTTTGCTTTCTGACCTCTCCAACATTTATCAAGAACATAAAAGCACTGTACTCAGCATCCAGAACCTCTTCCACCTTCTCCACCAGGGCAGGTCCAGGGCCGGTTCAGACCCGATGCCTAATCTTGAAACGTCCACTGAGCAGTTCTATGATTTTGTGCCCAGCTCATCAGGCTCTTTGTCTGAGCGACCCAACAGTACACCTGCAGGTCTGGGAGTCCCAGTCCACTGTTGTCTTTAGATACAGTTAAAGGTTTCTGGGTGAGGAGCTCTTCCAGATAAAGAAGCTTGTCAGATTATTTATAGATTTAAATCATGTGTGATCCAAATATCAGCGCAGTGACTGGAACAGATAACTAAATCGTGACAATATGTTCATTTTAATTCATCTGAGAAATGAGACAGAAAGCAGGTTCCAATGTTCTAATTCTTCCATGACCATTTTAAGTAGTGGGTCGTAGTTTATATGAAATATATGAACAGTGTAGGAGACACATCCTGCCCTGAGACACTGAAATCTGCTCTGTGCCCAGGTGAAGACACCAACACTCGTGAGTTTATTTGAAATTGACAAGCTCAATAAGCAGACATTGGATTTTGGACATCCTTCCAAAGCTGTTAATGAGCTTGAGCAGTGCTGGGATTGATCTCTCTGGGTTGGTTGGGTACGATATGATATCATCTGCATACAGTGAGATTCTATTCTCTGTTTTCACAATGTTAATTCCAGAACCTTCTCCACTGACTCGTACGGCTGATGCAATGGGTTCGTTCACTAAATGAAATAAAAACAGGGGAAGTGTGCCAGTAGCCCGCCAGCAGCCTCTATATAAACCACACTTTCCAGAGTGAGTGCCACTGACACGCGTTTGAGTTTATGGATTACAGGATACACGTGGACTCGATCCACCAATTCATCCATCACCAACATTTCATTTCTCCAGAACAGAACATGTATATGACTCGGCCCTATTGAACACTTTTCCTGCATCATGTGATCTAACTGACGCAGCTCGTTCCTGTCGAGTCGAGGAGTGTCACGCTCCCGGGTTCACCTAACACTCTGGACTCCACTTCCTACAATCCCACTCACACACCTGACACTACCACGTGCACTCCATCAGCCAACCTGGAGCCGCTTCCTAGGAGTGGCTCCCCTGAGTTCTAATTGTCATCACCTGTACCTTTTTGTTTATGTCTGTATTTATACCCCTCTGTTTGTTTTGTTCATTGCATAGTATTGCCTCCACATTTCCATGAGCCTACTGAGCGGTTATATTTCTGATTGCGGTTCCGTGTATGACCCATTTTGCCTAGCCCTTGGGTTTATCTGCTCGTTTCTCTCGCTTCCTGGTTTCTCAACTCCGATTTACCTAGCCCCTGTGTTTATCTTGTCTGTGTTCTCCTGATTTCCGGTTCTTGGATTATTACCCGTTTCATGACCTCGATTTGTCTAGCCCTCACTACTTTGTTGGATTTCCCGGTATTGACCTGGCCTGATTATTGTAGAATGTCTTCTCTCACTGTGTCTATTAAAACCTTGAGCTTATTCTTAATCCGCGAGCATCTGGTTTGTTACAGCAGGGTGCACCCTGGGCAGGTCACCAATCTATCATGGGAAAATATATTTATATCATGGAAATCTTATTTTGCTATGTATATAATCTAAACCTTGATCAAAACATCATATTTTGTGTTTAAAGAAAGCACATATAGCTATCAAGCCAACAATAAAAACATTAGGCTGAATGGTAATTTTTACAGTGAAGTATACTCAACTTGCTTTTTATTTACCCAATGTGATTGCTGCAGGCAGACAGCATACAGTAAGTAAGGGGAGAAATCAAATAAAGTAACTTTCTACATTGTTTTGGTGAAATATATTGTGTTTTTTTATTTATGTTTGGTTGTTTGCTATAATTTAGTTGCAACCCGACATGTTTTCCTAGGCCAAACGTAAATTAATGGAATCTTTTTAAATCAGCTGTTTCTGACACATAGGACATGTAGATGCATAAGTTAGTACATTCAGTGGGCATGGAGTTGGGTGTGTTACACTTTGCTTTCTACTACTACAACATCTAAACATAGGGACTAACTCAAGTTACATAAATGTTGATTGGAAAAATATATGAATTATTGTATGTTTTAATGAAAAAAATATTTTATTTTAGCATGTTTTAGTTAACTGTAATGTCTCTGACATCTTCACTCCACCCCAATACTTTTTGTCATAGCATACATGTAAATGAGTACTAACACATGTGAATATGTCAGAATATTTACATTACAACAGTGCTGAAAGTGGTGCTGAGCTGCGCTTCTTGACTGCACTTCCCAGAGTGCACCATGACCTAAAACATGGTTGCGAAGGACTGCATCATCAACTCTAGCACATCACACATCCATGATCACACTCACCTGTTTCTAGTTCTTCCTGATTTGTACCCTATTTAAGTTCCAGTTTCTGTGTTTGTGTTGATCAAGCTCTTGTTGTGATTTTCCTTTGTTAGTGTTTAGTCAATGCTTATGCTTCTTGTTTTTCACTGTGATTGTCTTTTTTTTTTGTTTAATACACAGATTCTGCACTTGCACCCATCTCCAGTGTCCTTCCGTGATAGAAAGCTTGACCAAATCATATGAATGTAGGGGACCTTTTTAAAGTCCAGGATGCTCCTGGAGAAAAAAAAAAAAAAAGACGTGTGGAAAGAGAGCTATGTGAGAGCCACCCAGGAATGGCTTGATGCCATGCGCTATGTATGGAGGTGTTGTGAGGAGACCAAAGGAGAAGACAAGCCCAGGGAGAGCCAAACCAAGTGGCTCAGGAAGGAAGCTTTGGCAGAGAGAGTTCCTGATCAGGCAAGAGCCACCCCTCACCCTCCCTGGTCCACAAGGCACAACCTCGCCATGGGTGTCACTTTGTTCCCCTGCTCCACCCCAGACGTCACTGTGCCACTTGGCTCCACCTCGGACATTGTTCCCCCTCCTTACTTTGCTTCAGATGTTGCCAGTTATTTTAATTTGAGTTAACGTAATCATGAAGCAAATATAATGCTTTTTTGCTTGCAGTAGACCTTTTGTCCATGACAAGAGCGAGATTAAATGCAGATGAGTCTAAATAGTCCTTGTTTGTAGCTTATTTAACTGGATATGTGGACTGTTCAACCTCTTTTAAAAGCTGATTCTATGAATTATGTACTCTAAAATATTATCCTTTATGTAGTGTCTACAATTTTGCTCAATGATTCAACGTTGTCCATAGAACAGTGTGTTCATTATGACCAAAAGGTAGGATAGTGTTAGTAGTCTTAGTTTTATCAAGTGTTATTGTTAGGATAGTGTTAGTGTTCATTCAACAAAGCAAGGCTGCCAACCAGTAATTTTCAGCATTTAAAAAGTCTATGTGTCTCTTGAACAAATATTTTCTGTGGAAACATGGGGATGCATTTGATTTCTTGAGAAGCACATACATTAAAATATATCAATCATCAACATGCATTATATGGCCCCAAGTTTTTGGACATCTGACCATCTTCCTCAACCTGTTGCCACAAGGTTGGAAGCACACAATTGTAAAGAATGTCTCTGTATGCTGTAGCATTACAATTTCCCTTCACTGGAACTAAGAGGCCCCAAACCTGCTCCAGCATGACAATGCCCCTGTACACAAAGCAAGATCTATGAAAACATGTTTTGCCAAGTTTGGTATGGAAGAACTTGAGTGTCCTGCACAGAGCCATGACCTCAACCCCACTTTCAGATAAACATCTTTCGGATGAACTAGAATACCAACAGCACAAGGTCTCCTCACCCTACATCAATTCTTGACCTCCCTAATACTTTTGAAGCTGAATGGCCAAATCCCCACAATAACATTTCAACATCTAGAGGAAAGCCTTCCCAGAAGATGGAAGGTTATTATAACAGCAAAGGGGCACTAAACCTGAAATGTGATGGCCATATAATGTACATCAACCTGTCTATGGTACAATTCGCTGTTTACAGTCATAAATACTTCAAGCATTTCTCAGTACCAATGTTTATGAACAGCTTGCATTCTTTAACTCCATTTTAAATCTTAGTCCACTGTCCAAGAAAGCACCAAGTTTGTATGTTTTTTGAGATATCATCTTCACATTTATCAAACTAAGGTCCCTTGTATGATTGCAGTGACTTTTTGTGACTTTTTGTTCTCACTTCATTCCATTCACTTGGTATCATATAGTAATACCAATATTATTTGCCTTGGCAGCATTAGTTATTTTGGCACACTCCACTGACTGAGAAAATGACAACTGGGGTCATGAGGTCTCAGTCTCAGTGGCAACATTAGCAGTTTATTTATGGCTGGGATCTTCTGCAGTGTAGTAATGAACTGCTCAGTTTGTCCATGAGACTGTAGCCTGTAAGGGGTCATACAAGTCTTCTCAGTACCTAAGACTTTGAATATCATTTGAATAACCTCAGATTTAAAGCTGGAAGCCTGTTTTTGTTAAGATGGATTTGTGGTGTTCCATGGTGACACAGCCCTGCAGCTGTAAGGACTCAGGCTACTGTGGCAGCTTGGTCAATACACAAAGGGTATCCATTTTGTAAAATAATCTTGAAACAATAATATGGAGCAGTCATTGCATTCACTTTCATTCATATAACCCATTAGTTAGTAGCAATCGTATCCATAGGCTATCCCTCATGAATAGTGCCTACACAGACATATGCGATTTATTTACATGACAGTCTTTAGGAGAATAAGTGGTGTATTTATAACACAAGACTGTGATATGATACAGCCAGCCCCACAAACTGACTTCAGATACATAGGTAGATTGTGGCCATTCTTGTGTATTTTGTATCTTCTGGTAGTTTCTTGTGTTCAGAGGCAATGTGCCCAAGGTAAACAATAGTAACAATTCTCTTGAGCCCTGTGTGGTGGCATACAGTACCAGTCAAAAGTTTGGACACACCTTCTAATTCCATGTTTTTTCCTTATTTTTATCAATTAAAAGTCACTTCATGTCATAAGGTAATGATGGATTGTCATTTATCTTTATTTAGTTAAATGGTTCTGGACATAATGTGGAATAGGGATATTTACTGTATTTTTAAAATTTACTATTTACTGTTTGATCTCAAATGCATTAAGAAGGCAAGAAATTTCACTAATTAACTTTTGACGAGACACACCTGTTAATTGAAAAGCATTCCAGGTGACTACCTCATGAAACTGGTTAAGATAATGCCAATAGTGTGCAAAGTGTCAACAAGTTAAACAGTGGCTACTTTGAAAATTCTTTGTTTTTTTTACACATTTTTTTGTGTGCCACATAATTCCATGTATGTTCCATATGTTATTTCATAGTTTTGATGTCTTCATTATTGTTCTACAATGAAGATAGTCATAGTACAGGAAAAACAAAACAAAAAATGCCTGAATAAGCAGGTTTGTCCAAACTTTTGACTAGTACTGTAGATGTAACTGAGTCATACACCTGTATTACTGATATCGTACAGCCATAAGTTTTAATAACAGTTGGTCTCTGGTCACATAAACCTAAACATGAATATCATATAATTATTTCATATTTATTCAGTTTTAATGGTTTTATTAATATTTCTGATGATTATTTGCTTGAGTCATTTTCACTTTGTCTATTTCCTGCTCTAATTTCAAATCAATTACCCATATTTTTGTCTTTATAAAAGGTACATATTCAATTATTAAATTCTTATTCGGGTTCAAATCCTGACAGTGGTACAGCCATCAGTGGCCAGAAGTCCAAGCAACAATTACAGTGACACCAACCAATCATGCTCATGCATGCAAAAGGGGGCGAATAGCACTATTTGTCCATTTCTGTGAGCATGATGCCACAGATGCACACAACTGGCTATTGTGTGTGACTGATGGGGGAGAGAGAATATGCCACACCTCCCTCCCTGAGAGCATGGAAAATTTTGCTTTTTTAGGCTCCGAGCCAGAGATGGCTATATCAAAGTCGGTATTTGAACTTGTGATCTAAGATTACCAAATCACTTTTGTAAAATGAACTCTCTCTCTCTCTCTCTCTCTCTCACACACACACACACACACACACACACACACACACACACACACAGAGAGAGAGAGTATTTTACATATGATTAATAATCTTACTTTTGGTGTTTTATAATAGATTAAAAGAGACTGAAAAAGCAGGCTATTTCACTGACATTTAAAATAAACATTTCTCCTGTTATAAAGTTATCTTTAAACATTTTAAATTCCAGACTCCGTGTTAGTGTAAGCAGTTATAAACTAAAATACCATAAGCTCAGGATAATGCAAAGATCTTATACACCAGGCAATATATCAAAGGCATCCTCTAAAAGTCCCTGTGTAACCACAGGAAACAATTTCCAGTAGTCAGCGTCTTCTACTGTACAACATACCAGCTTTATTTCTCATTTCCAGTTACTTTTATTTCTTAATGACATTCAGTCTTTTGCCATGTTTTATATATAGGACATCATAGTCCTTTTTTTTATTTTTAATTTATTTTAATTTTTTTCCAATCCATTAACTGAAAACATTGGTCACGCTCTTGACATCTATGTCCTTTTGTCTGAAACACTTTTATGGTTCCTAGAAGTCAGAAATAGGCAGACAAAAGTCTAACTTACTGACCACAATGACATTGAATCAAGGTCACTTTTTTTTTTTTACTAACTTGCATTGCCAGTGGTGACCACTTCATCTGTATTTGCCCCTTCCCAAGTATTTTTAGCTTAATTGCACAAAAATCCTTTTTTTTTTTTTATTTTATGAGCATTATAGTCTTTCAGTTGTAATAAATTTAATGTGTACATTCTGAATCATTATATGCATGGGTAAAAGCTTGTTAAATCTGGTCTATTATGTGATTATTTGATGGAAAAAAAGTCAAAAGATTCTTGATAATCAGCATGTTCTTTTCTAAGTTCTTTTGTCTACTGAAGCTGTTTCTTTAGTTGTTTTATGGAATCCTGGAGAAAACTAGACTGAAATTCAGACTATAGATACAGACACTACTCAACATTATTTGCACATTGTAGATACTCCCATATCCATGAAGCCATTTGCACTATTTTTTCCATTTGCACTATTTTTCATTTACACTATTTCTGCTTGTGTGGTTTCTGTATGCGTGTGCCTACTTTAACTGTATTTTATATAATTTTTCTGCATTTTTTATACTCATTTTGTTTGTGTATTTATCTTTACACCAAGGGTCTGGGAGAAATGATATTTCAATCCTGTCTATGTCCTGTACATATGGCAGAATTGACAATAAAGTTAACCTGACTTGCTTTCTTCTTCTCACTCTTCTGCACTTCCTTGCAATTCTTCTTTTTGCGCTTTACCTTTCTTTATAGCAGATGTTTTAACAAAAGCAAGAAGGCAATCTTGTTATCCTGCCAGTACCTTTCCTTAACCTTATTTTCTAGTATTTTCACTTTCTTGCTTCTCTTCTCTTTTTGATCCAGGGTTTATTGGCTGGTATGTCTAGCTATAGCTGGTACTTTCAGCAAGGGAGCTTTCTGGGGTGCTGTTTTCCTTTTTCCTTTTTTTTTCCTACTGTGGTTTGAGAGGTGAAAATAAGGGCTGATGGAGGGAAGGCAACTGTGCACCTGCAGTGTTTAACAGCTGATCATGAGCCAAATCCTACACAGCAGTCTTGAGAGCCTGCTGCATGACAATATTCTTCCATCTCTGCTTTCCCAACATGTTAGTTCCTGTAAGCACATCATTCCTTCAGTATTAACACTCAGAAATTCTTGCTCCTTCAAAATAAAATTAGGGCTAATTGGTGTGCTCACAAACATCTGAGCTGTAAGAATGCTAGCAAAGCTACTCCTAGAAATGGAAAATTGCTGCCACATATTTAAACTGTTTGCCTTGAATTGTCATTACATCGATATACAAATGAAAAACACCATTAATTGCAAAACCACTGTAGGAAAGGCACATCCTTCTCTTTCTATTTACATTTCATCTTAATGCTGATGATGTACATCAGCTTATGTGTTACTTTGTAAGTTTGTGCAATCTTTCCTATTCCCAGATCAAAAATCCATTCTGTCCCTCATCACAGACCTCAACTCCCACACATACCAGTCCATCTCATGTGGCCTGACATCACAGATGTTTCAGAGCTGTGCCAGATGGCACTCATAACATATATGACTTCTCTCTTCTGTGCTGTCCAAGTGTGTGTGTGTGTGTGTGTGTAAAAGAGGGGATATCTGTAAGTGATCTTGAGTATGTGCTAAGAGTGTTTAGGAAGTGAGGACATTTTGGCTGATCCTCATGTTTTCAAAGGACTGTTTGAGGGTTAAGACTTAGTTTTAGGTTAGAATTAGGTTTAGGTTAGGGTTAGGTATGGGTTGGGGTTCGGCATTTAGTTGTGATGGTTAAGGTTAGGGTAAGAGGCTCGGGAATGTCAACGAGTGTCCTATAAAAATAGAAATACAAGAGCGTGTGTGTGTGTGTGTTTCCTATCTCAACCCTGGGTTCACCTTACATTGCACACCTGACACAACCTGTGAAAATGCTGACAAATAACTTATCAATGCAATCCAATGTGGTAGGGAAACAAAATCTGCATAGCAAATGAAACAATAGTGTTTTAGCACGGTGCATCCATCCATCCATCCATCCATCCATCCATCCATCCATCCATCTATCTATCTATCTATCTATCTATCTTACATTTTCTGTTATATGAAAACTACAGGTTTTCCTGAGCTGTAGTCTGGTTGTCTTTTGCCTATATTTCAACTACAAGTAAAGTTCTAGCATTTTAAAAACTGGTTATCCCCAAAAGTGAAAAAGTTAGAAAACTGCATTTATTTATATAATAAACAATATATAAAATTAAAATTTATGTCTATTATTATGTCTAATTTTGATCAGACATTATTAGCAATGTTATTACAAAAAACTGTTACACAGCTTACAGATTAATAGACTTTTCCGAAGTCCTGCATCCAGTACTTATTCCATATTCATATTTTTATTCAAAAAAGGCCAAACATTTTAAAAAGGCCAAATTGTCATCTTCTTTAGAAATAATTATATTTACTTTAAAAACTGATCAAAGAATCTCTTAAAACTCTCTTGTCATCTCGACATTATTTCAGGTGGATTAACCTGATTCATATTATCCTGACCTGACAGGCTATAAGGAGCAAACGGACTGGTATCTGAGGGAGAGAGAGCAGAATAAGCAATAGTTCATGTCCTGCACATGAATACTATTATTAAAACAACTAATTTTCACATTGTTAGGTAAAAAAAAATCATTATCAATATTCTTATATTAGGATCTATTAAAAACCATCAGGATTGGTAATTTAGTATCTGTCCATCTCCATTCCCAATACTGTACAAGTCATCCTTGAATGCTAAATTCTGTGGTTGTGGTTATTGCTATTGTTACATCGCAAGACAAGGGGGCTATTGTGACATTTGCAGCCCATAGAAAAGTTAAACATTAATTAATGCTAATCAGCTTCTCATAGTCACTGATATTACCATAATTTTTTTGGACCTGATGAGTCAAGAGCAGAGACCTTCTATATTACCTACAAGAAACAATAGTTATGCTATGCCTTTTCTTAGGTTAAATGCCAATGTTTAACGCTACACTGTAAAACCGAACAGTACAAGTTAGTTAAAAGGATTAAGTTGTGTTAACTCAAAAATTTAAAAAAGTTAATTCACTGCTATTTTTTTGAGTTATCTTAACGGATTTTCAATTTTAAGTGCACAGTACTCAAAAACTTAAATTCAGTTTGTCATTGAACTCAAATT
>JAOBAM010000010.1:13975633-13985961 GCA_025212355.1 Notarius kessleri | reverse complement strand
AGCAACTCAACGTATGCACTCCCAATAATGCGAAAATAGACCTAGAAAGCATTTCACTCCGGAGTTTTCCTTTAAGAAAATCAACTCATCACACACAGTAGATGACAGGTATGATGTTGTCCCTCGTCCCTTTTGATCTGCTCTATGTGCTCCCTTAAAAAAGGATCGAACTCTGCAATCAGTTCCAGCAGCCTAAGATAGTTGCCGTTTCTTGATGAGCCCAAAAATTCATCATTGCCTCTGAATGCTAGGCCTCTTGCACTCAGGAATTTGATTACAGCTACAATGCGTCTCAACACCTCCCTCCAATATTTCCCCTTGGAATCCATCTGCTGCCTAAGTGAGGCATCCACAGTGCCCACATTCCTGGATCTTCTTTGCAGTAAGGCTAGCATGCAGTGCCTATGATTTGCACTTTTCTCATGATCCGTAATACACTTAGGATGTCTCCAGTCAGAGAACCCAGATGTAAAAGCATTACATTGAGAGGATAGCAGTTTACAGACAAGGCAATAAACTATGCCTGCAGATGGTGAATAAATTAGCCACTCTCTAGGAACTACCTCATTGTTTGGGAGACAACACTGCAGTACATCATTGGTAAGTGATCTTGTTTTACCTCCACCAATGTCATGTAGAGATGCTGGGTATTTAGGTGCCCTATTCTGGAAGGCTGCAGGATTTTGAGAAATGGCCACTTCCCTGACCTGTTCTGTGATGGTTCCCCATAGTTCAGGGTCAGCTGAGATAGTAAAAGTCTCCAGCAGCTCTCACTGATCCTCATTGTGGCTGTCATCCTCGCTGTAGCCCCCGCTGTCCAGTACCTGACTTTGGCTGTCATTAGTTGTTGCCTCTGCCTGAGCTGTAATGTTAGATCCACTGCTAGTCCTAGCTGTTGCCTTTGCCTGAGTTTCACTGCTAGTGCTAGCTTTGCTACCTGCAATGTTAGCTTCACAGCTAGAGCCTCCTGCTTTGGTCTCTGATAAGTTTTCTTTGCAAATAAAAAAAAAACTTCAATTGCTGGCACATTTTTCATCATAGCTATGTGCTGCAATTCTTTTTCTTTCTTCATTTTCCTTTTTGTGAATCTGCTAAACTGATGTCTCTCCATTTTGAAGCTGTTCAAATTATACATTTTGCACCCACAGCATTGCCTCATTGAGGGCTCATGGTCTCTGATTGGGGGGGCAGCACCCAGATCACTATTATTTTTATACACTTTACGTATTTATATTCTATATAAAAGTTAATTTTGTACCTTTTGCATGTCTTATAGTGAATTATGTCAAAAATATTACAAATATTAAAATATTTTAAACTTTGTTTTCATCATTTGGTGCCTCCCCAATGGTTGGTGCCCCAGGGCACTCACCCGATCCCATATATGGTTAATCCGGCTATGGCTGTATGGGTGCAAGCCCCGTGTTGTCTTAGACATCATTAGAGAAAATTGAGAGGAGGGACCTTCTCAAAGCAAAAAATGAAATTCAATACGTTCTTGACCTGAGAGCAAAACTCCTGAATCACATAACCCAGGAGAATTTGCTACAGGCCCAAGAATGTCAAGCTCACCTGTACAACAGAGGGGCACAGCTAAGGGAATTTGCACTGGGAGATAAAGTCCTCATTTTACTGCCCACTTCAAGCTCAAAATTGCTCGCAAAGTGGCAAGGGCCCTTTGAGGTCACACGGTGAATTGGGGGAGTCAACTATGAGGTCAAATGGCTAGACAGGGGTGACACATGCCAAATTTACCACCTCAATTTCCTGAAACCATGGAGAGAGGAGGTTGCTGTGGCTCTGGCAATAGTAGTTCTGGAGATGGTGGAGCTGGGACCAGAGGTAAATCTAAAAAGTGCTGCCCAATTCACCCTGGTCCCCAGTGGAGACCACCTCTCACCATCCCAGAGAGCACAGGTGATTAGGTTGCAGGAGTTCTCCAATGTGTTCTTGCCTCTCCCTGATTGCATTAACCTCATAGAACACCACTTTGAGACTCCCCCAGTGGTGGTGGTGCATACGGTAGGTGCCCGTATCAGCTCCTCAAACACAAGAAAAATGTAGTTTGGGATGAGCTCCAGGCTATGCTAAAGATGGGCGTAATGGAGGAGTCGCACAGCGACTGGAGCAGCCCGGTAGTCTTGATTCCAAAGACCGACACGTCAGTCTGGTTCTGTGTGGGCTATAGAAGAGTCAATGCGGTGTCTAAATTTGATGCATATCCAATGCCTTGCATTGATGAACTACTCAATTGGTTAGATGCAACTCGCTTTTACTTAACACTGGATTTAACAATGGGATATTGGCAGATCCCCTTGACTCCATTATCCCACAAGAAAACAGCCTTTTGCACTCCATTTGGCTTACACCAATTTGTCACTCTTCCTTTCAGGTTGTTTGGGGCTCTGGCAACATTTCAGCATCTCATAGACCGAATTCTTCGGCCCCACAATCCGTATACGGCAGCTTACCTAGATGACAATCATTTATAGTAGAGGCTGGGAGCAGCATTTACAGCATCCTGAAATCACTGAGGCAAGCTGGGCTCACAGCAAACCTGAAGAAGTGTGCAATTGGATGGGTGGAAGTATGTTATCTGAAATTCCACTTGGGTCAGGGGCAGGTGTGTCCTCAAATTGATAAGACTGCAGTGATTGCAGCCTGCCCAAGACCTAAGGCCAAAAAGGGGGTGAGACAGTTCCTGGGGCTGGCTGGCTATTAATGGCGGTTCATGCCTTACTTTTCGAATGCCACCAGCCCACTGACTGACCTCACTAAAAAGGGGGCACCAGATCCAGTCCAGTGGACGGAGCCATGAGAATGGGCTTTTGCTCAGGTAAAGGCAGTTTTGTGTGGGGGTCCGCTGTTGCATTCTCCTGACTTATCTCTTCCTTTTGTTTTACAGACCAATGCGTCAGACAGAGGGCTGGGGGCTGTTTTGTCCCAGGTGGTGGAGGGGGAGGAGTGTCCAGTGCTGTACATCAGCCACAAGCTCTCCATGCAAGAGTCAAGGCACAGTACAATAGAAAAGGAGTGTCTGGCTATCAAGTGGGCAGTCCTCACTCTATGCTACTACCTGCTAGGAAGCCCATTTACCCTCTGTTCTGACCATGCCCCGCTCCAGTGGCTCCACCGCATGAAAGATACCAATGCATGGATCACTTGTTGGTATCTGGCCCTTCAGCCCTTTAAATTTGAGGTGGTCCACAGGCCGGGGGCACAGATGGTGATGGTGGATTACTTCTCCTGCCAGGGTGGGAAGTCAGCTGCAAGCCGGACGGCTCCCCTGCCTGAGTCGGGTGGTGGGGGTATGTAGCAGTGGGGGCATGGTCGAGCGTCAGCTGTGGACGGCGAGGAGGCAGGTTGAACTGGCAGGTAACATGTGATGAAGTGCACCTGTGTCAAATTACTGGCTGTCTATTACCCTGTGTCTCTGTATGTCTTTCAGACAGCCAGGAATGAGAGAGAGAGAGCTGTGACACCCCATCGCCTGTGTGTATAGAATGTTTGTGCAACGTGAATAGTCACTGAAAAGTATGCACAATAAAAACAGAACTCACCTGTTCTGAAGCCTGCTTCCTGTTCCTCTGTTTCCCCATTGTTAAAGAGGTGTTACAAATGCCTTTTCAATTTTTGAGCAGGAAACCATGTTAGTATTTGACTTTGTAATCTGCAGTACTGTTGATATTTATTGGATGCTCCAAGCAGTAAAGTGCCTGGAGATGACAACTTTTGGTGTTATGTAGAGCTAATTCCACTAACCCTAATTCCTGATTCCAAAATTATATGTGTTATTTGTGTACTGAAATACTTCTTTAGATGACAAAAACCCTAAAAAATCCAAAGGATTTGTTTTTTTTTTTTTTGCAAATGCATATTTTTCATTTAGAAGCAGACCAATTTTTTAAAGTAAGCA
This sequence comes from Notarius kessleri, assembly GCA_025212355.1. NCBI lineage: Eukaryota > Metazoa > Chordata > Actinopteri > Siluriformes > Ariidae > Notarius > Notarius kessleri. The sequence goes on along the minus strand of JAOBAM010000010.1, from coordinate 13,982,045 downwards.
TAAAGAACTTTAATGAGTTTTGTTTTATTGGGTGGCATTTCAATGAACTGCTAACAAAATTAATTCTGAGCTTGGGTTATCTGTGCAGTTTAGTGGGTTTTATTCTGTAATTCCTCCCAATTCACAAAACCATCCGTCACAACTTTCTACACTGGGACAATGAGGAACTGGGAGGCAGGCTTCAAGAACAGGTGTGTTTAAATTTTTAAACTTCACTTTTCAGTGACTACTGCCTCAGGCATGCACTCACACACCCAAACAAACACAAAAAGGTGGTGTTAAGGGAAGCTTTCTCTCCGGTAACTGGCTGCCTGCAAGACGCACAGTAATAGACAGCCAGTAATTAGACACAGGTGTAACCCATCACATGTTACCTGGTGGTTTAACCTGACTCCTTGCCATTCACAGCCGCCGCTCAACCATGCCCTCACTGCCACACCATCCTTGTACGTAAACTGGCTGTTCTAAATTGTCTGTAGGTGTGAATGAGTGTGCAAATGTGTGTGTGTGTGTGTGTGTGTGTGTGTGTGTGTCTGTCTGTCTTCGGATCCACCACAACCCAGAATGAAGTGGTTACTGATTACTATATGTGGATATTAAGAAAATATGAATATAAAGCAGTTAAGATGAAGGAATGAACGAATGAATGGTTGATAGTATCTTTATTTCTTACCTTTACAAAGTACCATATATACGTAAAGTATGGTAATGGGAGTGCAAAGCCTTTTTTTGTATTTGAGAACAATATTATCTATATCTCATTATACAAACCCCAATGGCTTCATAGACACAGAGTGTGTGTGCTTGACTGGCCTGCTGCCAGTCCAGATCTGTCTCCAATTGAGAATGTATGGTGCATCATGAAGAGAAGAATCAGACAACGGTGACCATGGACTGTTGAGCAGCTTAAGTTTTGTTTGCAGCTTGCTTTTGTTAAGCAAGAATGGACAAAAATTCTAACTGCAAAACTGCAACAGTCAGTGTCCTCAGATCCCATAAAATTTAGAAGTGTTATTAAAAGGAAAGGTGATGTAATACAATAGTACTAATGCTTCTGTCCCAACTTTTTTCAGTGTATTGCAGGCATCAAATTCTAACTTCATTTATATTTACAAAATACAATCAAATTAGTCAAAGAACTATTGAAAATATTTTCTTTGTACTTTTGTCAGTTAAATAAAGGTTCACGTGAGTTAACAAATCACAGCTTTTTGTTTTTATTGCATTTTGGAAAATACCCCAACTTTTCTGGAAATGGGGTTTGTAGAAGGTTCAGACTGGACTGAATAGGAAGTCCTTCTGTTGAACTTTTAATCGTAAAAGCCCATATTCACTGCAAAGAGTTTCCTGTTTTGAAGTATGAGGTCCTGCCAAGATGTCCTTGAATGACTTGTATAACACAGTCATAGATTGACAAATACAGTGCATTACGCAGTTCTTCCAGAAAACATGAGTAAGGATACATCCATTTGTTAAACACATTACTAACTTCCCATTACTTGACATCCCATACGTGCTATATACTAGGAAACTACTCCCCAATTAACTCACTTGAGAATTAATTTCCTTCCTATGTTCTTTCTACTTCTCTTGATCCTTCTTTTACGTCTTTAACCCCTGAAGACATTGTTTGACTTAACAAATCTTGAAATCGCATATACGCAGAAAAAATACTACTACTTTCCATCTCACACAGACATACCATACAAACATCACAGCTAAGCTAAACAAGACTGTTGAAAGTCCAGACAGCTTTTAAACTTCACAATAGAGATCTTTCATTTCTAGCACTTTATTCCTTCTGTTTGTGAAACAATAAACAATCCAGACCATACCATTTGAAGAAAAAAAATTCAGACTATCTTTTAGTCTAAGAGAAGCCAGTGCAGCATGTGCATGTACACACACACACACACAAAAAAAAAAAAAGTTCCATTAGAAGCTTGTCATGCTCAGAGCTCATTTACAGGCAAACAGCATGGGAGGACAAAGACAACAACCACACCATTACTTAGAATATTGTAATACCCAAATGAGACATTTACTGTAAAGTAAATGTTTACTATTTATTATTTACATTTACTGTATAGTAAATGTTCAGTAGAATTTCTAAGTTGTCATAGAAGGTAGTTCTAACATAAATGGTATGATTATATAGCTTCAAAAATATTGCAGCTCTCAATACAATAGCAACTGCCCCTCTAAATGCAAACCAGTAAAGACTTTTTCTGTTAGAAATTAGCTTTTAAATGAAGGTTGAATAGAGGAACATGCACAAACTCATTAAAAAAAACTGGTACATACAATGGAAGGTGGTACACCGATGAATCTACAGTTCCAGAAACCACGATTCGTGCTTAACCAACTTGATGCTTTGTTAGCTACTATGCAATGGATTTATTAACATGACATCTTTTAAATAGATATTCTCATAGTCTTAATTTTTATTTGTAAGAACAATATGTAAGTAGGTTTTCTGGTGAATAGACACAATCTTTGGTGGGCCTTATGATGGCAGTTAGAGCAAATTAGAAATGAAAGGAACATAGCACTTTGTTACTCAGACTGCATGTCTCCACCCAGTCTGTAGATGTAAACTGCCATCTTCAGGTCTCTTCAGATATTCTGTGGGGTTTGAGTCTGGGCTTTTTTTGGACTTCTGAAGGACATTCAGAGATCCAGAGTCCCAAAGCCACTCCATTGTTGTCTTGGCTGTATCCTTTTGATCTTCACCACCATGGATGTAGCGGAAGAAGCAAGACAAACTGCGCTTAACATCAAGGGACGCCTTCCGGGAGAACATCAGCAGATGCTAGCAGACCTCAACACACATATGGTGCAACTAGCCTCTGTGATGTCACAGGTCCTCCTAATGCGTCCCAAGTCTTCTCCGAACCCTGCGCTGCAACTTGCAAAAAAGATTAGCTGGAGACACTAACACATGTAAGGGTTTCCTACTTCAATGTTCCATGTATTTCGCTACTATGCCTAACCTGTCTGAAGAGCATAAACTTGTGAAGTTCCTCTCTTTCCTTACTCGTAAAGCACTCAGATGGGCTAGTGCCAATTGGAACCAAGGCGGTGAGCAGACAAAATCGTATGAGCAGTTCCTCGCTCAGTTCAAGAGAGTATTCAACCATGAACTGGAGGGAATTGAAGTGGGTGAAAACTTGCTCACCATTTCACAAGGTTCCCGTAGCATGGCTGAGTACACCCTGGACTTCAGGACACTGGCAGCCGCCAGTGGGTGGAATGATCCTGCTTTGAAAGCAGTTTTTCACCAAGGTCTGTGTTCCAAGATTCTAAGTGAGCTCGCCTGCAGAGATGAACAATTCACACTGGACTCACTTATTGACCTAGCCATTTGCCTAGACCACCTGTTGACTCACCATCTCTCCATTCAGGAAAGTGTTAAGCTGGTTCAATTGGTTCAAATGAGGGCAGTTCACCCATGAAGGTGTCATGCACCCAGTTAACATGCTCAGAACATCTTAGGAGGAGGAGGAGGAGGGAGGGCTTGTGCCTTTACTGTGGGAGTGCCAAACACCAGCTCAACCAGTGTCCGAGCCGTCCATCTCATGCAGCTCCCACAGAAGGCCCAACACGTAATGTGAGTCTAGCAAGAAAATTCAATTCAAAATCATTTAAGGTTCCAGTGCTGTTAAAATTGGCAAATTCCACACATATACTTTCTGCTTTTATCGATTCAGGGGCCAAGGGGAATTTTATCAGCAGCTCAGTCACTCAGAGATTCAACCTGCCAACAACCCCTTTCAAAAGTGCACTCAGCATTCGAGCCATTGACAAAGGACCCATAGGAGAGGGTCTTGTCACCGTGCACACCACCCCCCTTCACATCTAGGTGGGGCACTGCACTCCAAATTCATCTCCCTCTACAGCACAACAATGGTAAATCACTATATTATTCTTGGTTACCCTCGGCTTCAACTTCATGACCCCTTGATCTCCTGGCAAAGTAAGGAAATCTTCCAATGGTCACCTGCCTGCTTTCAGGGTTGCATTGCTTGACCACAAGTCAACATCTCATTTACCTCTGTGGAAAGCCTGCAACCGGACTCCCTAGACTCCCTGAATGTTATCTGGACCTCAAGGAGGTGTTTAGTAAGGGAAAGGCCTATGGGCTACCACCTCATTGTCCATACAACTGAGCGATTGACTTACTGCCAGGTATCTCACCACCACAAGGGCGTATATACCTACTCTCCCCAAAGGAGCATACAGCTATGGAAGAATACATCCAAGAAGCCCTCAAGCAGGGCTATAGCTGCCCTTCCAGATCTCCAGCGTCTGCAGGCTTCTTCATCGTGGAGAAATCAGGTGATGGTCTCCGGCCATGCATTGATTATTGGGGACTAAATCAGGTGTCTGTTAAGTACCCATGCCCACTTCCTCTGGTCCTGGCAGCCTTGGAACAACTCAGATCATCTAAGATCTTTTCAAAACTCGACTTACGCAGTGCCTACAATCTTATCAGGATTAAACAGGGTGATGAGTGGAAAACCACCTTCAGCACTGCCGCTGGCCATTTTGAGTACCTAGTAATGCCATATGGCCTTTCTTCAGTGCCTAGCATGTTCCAGTGCCTGATAAAAGTGAATTTAGTAAAACTATTACATACTCCAGAAAAAAGCAAAACTTACCTTGGCTTAGTGAACAAGTTTGGAACTTACAATAATAAAAGAGATAAAGGGTATGAATTACAAGTGCAGGGGACTATAATTCAAGATAAAATCCAAATTTCTTCTGTGTTCAATAGTTACTTTATTGATTCAGTTCAAAATCTAGCACTAGGCTTTGGTCCAAGAGAGAAGGTCATTACATTACCAAATAATGATCTACCATTGTTTAACATCTTAGAAGTACCAGAATCATCTGTAACTAAAATCTTAAACCAGTTTAAGAACTCTAAGGCAAAAGATATTTTTGACTGTGATTGTGCATTTGTTAGGAAGTACGCAAACATTTTCTCTTCTCCAGTTACTCACTTGGTCAATCTGTCCATTAAACAAAGTTATTTTCCTAATGCCTGGAAGACAGCAGTAATAACCCCTATCTTTAAATCAGGTGATGTAACTGATGTTACAAATTATAGGCCCATTAGCATTCTTCCAGCCATCTCTAAGGTAGCTGAAAGAGTGGTCTGTGACCAGTTGATAGCCTATTTAGATGGTAATTTTCCACTACACCCCATGCAGTTTGGATTTAGGAAGAATCATTCAACAGAAACAGCACTTTGTTATTTTATTAAGCAAATTAAATCCAGACTTGACAGGGGAGGTGTTGTTGGTGCTGTCTTCCTTGATTTTAAAAAGGCATTTGACACAGTTATTCACAATGTTCTATTAAACAAACTCTCAAAGTTTAACCTTTCTTCTAACGCTCTGACATGGATGGAATCTTACTTAGATTCAAGAAAGCAGTGTACAAGAATTATGGACACATGCTCTCCCCTATCTAATAGCACCATTGGAGTCCCCCAGGGGTCGATTTTAGGACCGATTTTATTTAGTCTATATATTAATGGCTTACCTTTCATATGCCCAGAAGTATACATTCAGATGTATGCAGATGACACAGTTATTTACACACATGCCAAAACGAGTGAACAAGCTGCAACACAACTCACTGCAGCATTAAATAAAGTGTCTGATTGGCTGACAGTTAACTGTCTTACTCTTAATGTGAGCAAAACAGTAGCCATGTTGTGGCAGTGGGGGCGTGGCCAAGCATTGGTCTGTGACCGGAGGGTGGAGTTAGGGAAGGTAAGTGGCAGAATCGCTACACCTGAGGTTGATTAATGTGTGTTTGTGTGTCTTCCCCAGTAACTGCGCCCAATATAACGTATAAGGAGGGAGAGAGCAGAGGGAAGGGAGATCTCCCGACAAGACGACATATGTGTGTGTGGGCGCGATTCATTGAAAGCACTGAAAAGTGGACAATAAACGTTTTATTGACAACATTTCTAGCCTGCCGTCTCTCTGTGCTCCGCCCCGTCATTGAACTTATTACAGTGGTGCTGAAACCCGGGACTTTGGTGCGCAGAGAATAGCCTCATGGAGTCCTCCCCCTTCGCGGACCTGGTCCACGCCCTCGCCGTGGCCCAGCAGAGCCAGCACCAGGCGTTAGCCGCCCTCCGGAAGGAGCAGGAGCAAAGGCTCGAGGCCCTGGTGCTGGTGCAGCAGGAAGATCGTCAGGTGTTCCAGCACCTCCTCGCGTTGGCGGGGTCCACCACCTCCACCGCCGCGGGCCCTTCCCACCTCAACCTTACGAAGATGGGCCCGCACGACGACCCTGAGGCCTTCCTCACGCTCTTCGAGCAGACAGCAGAGGCCTCGGGCTGGCCGGTGGAGCAGCGAGCGGCGCGCCTCCTCCCCCTGCTAACGGGAGAGGC
>JAOBAM010000010.1:13763792-13774041 GCA_025212355.1 Notarius kessleri | reverse complement strand
AGTTTTTTAAGCACTTTTAGGTGATGAAACATTCTTAAACCCGGTATGCGTGTTAACATAAAGCACTGTGTTTTTAGAATTTTAATTCAACCCAAAAAAAAAAAAAACACTCTGATGTATGATACTTCCTCTGACGTTGTGTTACTATCTGAACTAATGTGCTTGTGTCACAGTTTATCACTCACTCCCATTCTTCTTCTCCCTGTGTCCAGATGAGCAGTCCAGAGGCCAGTTTAACACCTCCTCTCCCTGTCCTGGGTTCCGTGTCCACCGGTTCCGTGCAGGACATTTTAAGGACGTTGGGAGAGAACATTAAAATGGAGCCACAGAGCGAGAACCAGCCGCCGTCCTGCAGCAGCAGCACACAAAAACCGGGCTCCAATAGCAGTACTCATTTCACCAACGGCACCCAGACCACTCTGCTTTCCCATCGCTCTCAGAGGAGCGGCATCAGCAGCTCTCAGACGAACGCGACCAGCCAGTCGAACACAGAAGGAAAAGAGGACGACCCAAACGAAGACTGGTGTGCAGTGTGTCAGAATGGGGGAGAGCTCCTGTGCTGCGACCGCTGCCCTAAAGTCTTCCACATCACCTGTCATATCCCAACACTCCGCTCCTTGCCCAGGTCAGCACCATCTTAACTTACTGGTGCATGTTCAGTGCATGGATTTGAACTTAATCAGTTCTACTCGTGTGGTTATTTATTTATTTTAAATGGTGACAAAATGTTAAATTTATATAACGTATAAAGTAAGGTTTTTATTGTCTTTATATATAATATATAGTTATGACTCTCTCTAGGAGTATGTTTTTTTTTTTGTTAAGTGTTTAGTAATGAATTGGGAATGAAAAATCTTTCAGTACAGTTCCAGCACTCAAGTTAATTGGATTATGATGATTTGAAGCATTTTAAATTAATTGAAGGTACATTTGGATCCAAAACACGCCTCATGTCCATCTCATCCATCAGAACATGTATAAAAGTAGCTCTAATCTGATTTTTTTTTTTTTTTAATTAGATGATTCAGATATTGAGCTCTCCTTCTTCCTCCTTTTTTTTCTTTTCATACAGTGGAGACTGGATGTGCACATTTTGTCGAAGTCTGACCAACCCTGAAATGGAGTATAATTGTGATGATGATCCTCCGAATAAGAAAGACAAGAGTGAGCAGGGTCTGAGTCCCGAGGACCAGAGGGTGAGAACCTGAACCGCTTTAAAGAGAAAAAATCCTTTTAGCAGCTTTTTTTTTTTTCTTCCCAGTTTGTAAAAGACTGTTACTGTTAAGGCGAGTGTATGATTGAGTTTGTGATGGTGTATACATCAGCATTAACATGTTTTCTTAGACTTTTTCAGTTGTTTCTTTTCCTGTTTTTCAGAAATGCGAGCGTCTGCTGCTTTATTTATTCTGCCATGAGTTGAGTGTAGAGTTTCAGGAACCTGTTCCTCCTACGGTAAGTTCACTACGACATCGTGCTTCTCGAGAAGCGTTGCTTCCAAAGCTGTTGTGTAAACGTTTATCACGGAGTCTGACTGATTTATGCTGGAAACCATAAGTGCTCACATAGTGGGTGTGTTTTTAAGGGCTATTTTTCTATCCACATTCACTGGATATGAGCAGTCGCACGCTCTGATTAGCTACTCTACTCGTAGGATATCAGTCCAAAGACATGCAGTTAGGTTAATGTGGGGCGGCCTTGGGCTGAAGTGCCCTTGAGCAAGGCAACGTACCGAACCCCTGACTGCTCTCCGGGCGCTCTAGTGTGGCTGCCCACTGCTCTGGGTGTGGGTGTGTGCGTGTGTTCACTGCTTCAGATGGGTTGAATGCAGAGGATGAATTTCACTGTGCTTGAAGTGTGCATGTGACGAATAATAAAGGTTGTTTCTATGGCACGAGCTACTTCTGGTAAAATCGTGCGCTATGATTGGTTCCTTGGCGGGCAGTATTTTCCCGTAATGCCCGTGGGCGATTATAGACTTTCTTTCCAAGGCGCTGGCTTTCAATGTTGCCCCCAAAACAAAACAACAAAAAAGATGAACTGGAAATCAAAACGGAATCAAAAATGACCGAAACACAAGAGACAAACAAGAGTTATTCAAGAAATGAGTCACTGAGTTATTCAAGAAATGAGCAACAAAGAGCATTCAGAAACTGCTAACTGCTAACAGAAATTCAGCTTTGAAACCGCTAGCCGTTTATTCTGCGTGTGTGACTCGACTACGTTACAAATATGACATGACTGAAAGCAGCGTCACGCCTCGTTATAACGACTGTCTATTTTAATCTTAGAAATAAAAAAGCCATATAATAAACTCCTTATTAACCTCGCTTGGTCTTTACAGGTCTTTGGCTCGGTCCGTACAGCTCTGGGTACGTTTCTATCACTCTGGATCAGAGTGTCTGCTAAATGCCTGTAATGTAACGTAATGATATTTTCTTGTAAAGACCTCGCGCTCAGTTAATAAGTAATTAGTAATCAGGTTATTACTATTTGTCTGTGACTGAATCTCTATTGGGCATAAAGTGCACTGATGTGTTACATGTGTAGTAATAATACACAGCAAATGGGACACCACAGTAACGTGTAAGTGATCAGGTGAAGACGTGTTAACGCTGTTCACAACGATCCTGTCCATGTAAGAAACTGTGAAATATCAACAACAGGAAGAACACTGTTGGTAATGCAAGTGAATCTAAAACAAAGCCTGTGTCTTATGAATACATCACATAAAAACAAAAGGACTACAAAACTCCTGCTGTTCACTGGATCATTTATATTCAAATTCAAATCTGAATGCAATTTTTTTTAATAGAATTTAACATCCTACAAGTCAAACTCGCATTAATAGGGACGCCTAGTCCTTCTTGTGACTAATCTGTATGCTCAAAATCCCCTTCAAATATCCTTCAAACCGGAAGGAACCTATTAAAGACAAACTATTTATAGCAACATTTGATCCTGTTTGGCTCCGTTCCAAAATCTAACCAGTTCATCTGCTGGTTTCGATGAGAAGTCCATATAAATCCTACAAGCATCCAAACAGACACAAGGACAAACTGAAAACTCAGTTCCGGAGATATAATGAAGTTTTTTTTTCTATTAAAAAAAAAAGCATAAATGCTGGACCTGAACAGAAGTCTGGCTGTGATGTTTTGTCCATGAATGCAGAATCATTCAAGAGAAAGATCACGATGTACCAAAGAAGCGATTATTTTTTCCCATCTTTAATACAAACACCATGACAAACACATCTTCAACCAGACGCCAACATCCGAGCCAAAGCCTTACTGCTGTTAAATTTCAAAAACCTCTTTCTGGGATTTCAATATTTGCGATATTATTATTTTAGTATAAATACGCAGGTGATGATAGAAAACCACACGTGCTGATTGGTTGAGAAACCTGAACTATTTCTCGATAATCACCTCGAGCGACTCGGCAAAATGGCGCCCGATCACGTCGTCACTGTAAATGAGGAAGGATTACAAATGATGAAAGAAGATGCTGTTCCTAAAACTGCTAAAGGTGCTACGAAGTTTGGTCTAAAACTATTCAAAGGCATGGTGGAATTGTGATTTATTTTATCTGTTTCAAAACAAAGTATTTTCTGTGACTCGGTGTAGATAACTGACGCAAGTCTGTGCCGCGCCTATATTACATTTGTATGCCGCTTTTGAAGTTTGAAATAAATGATTTAAAAAAATAAAAATAAAAAATCACGTGTGTATTTATACTAAAACAATTATCTACTTCAGGCTGAGTGAATATCAGTGAATAATAACCTCCACTTCGTCTCGGCTATTATTCACCGATATTCACTTCGCCTTCGGTGAATAATTGTTAAATAGTATATGACACCACAGATTACATCACATTACACTGCATTTAGCGGACACTCTTCTCCAGAGCGACGTACAACGAGTGCATAAGTCAGGTACACGAAGTGCTGGACTTCTATATTATGCAACAGGAGTGTAAATCAGTGTTAACTCTGTGTAATAAGGGTGACGAATTCCTTACCTTTCTTTCCCGGTTTCATTTCACCTTCCTGGTCCATCCAGTACTCACGGATATCGATGAGGACTTTCCCTTTGAACTCTCGCACACTCACGTATCTCATCTTCCCTATCTTAGAAAAGACATACACAAGAGCAGAACAGAAAAACCTCAGGATTTTTTATGAGACATTAATCACGATCAATATAACAGACAAATATATTAAATTCATTCACAAGCCCGCTGTGCTGCCAGGTATAAGGGGTTGGCTGCCTGGAAATAGAACTAACTAACTAAATATATATATATATGGTCTTGAAAGTACTGAGCGAGGCCCTCTGGGCCGAGGTCAGTATTCAAGGCCGAGGTCACGTTATTTCACCATATGGACCAACCTTAAGCTGGTAAATAATATATTTATTTTTTTCTTTACCAAATTCCAACAGAAAACGAGAGCACCCGAAAGGGAAAGCCGAGCCGCGCCGCCATTTTGAATCCTCATTCACGGCTGGAATGCAAATTGCTTCCTCCTTGGTATACAAGTGCACTTCCATGGCAGGAAATAAACTATGTTTTGCCGTCTATGTAGTCCCCTATTTATACAAAATTGAGTCATTCAGCCATGTTTTTGCTCAGCGTTAGCAACAGTTACAGGTTTATAGCTTTCTCCTGAAATGTTTATTTCTTCTTCCTCAGGGTAGTAAAACTCGCTTTCACTGTGAAGACTGTCGTTATCACTATCCATGATGTAAAATTAATGCTATTCTCCTGAGAAATGTGAAAATAAATGTTGACAAAAAAAATGCTACCATGTTTGTTGTTGTTGTGAACGAGCAAGTCGCCAGAGGTCCATAACCAGGGTCCGTAACTCGCCAGCCAATCAGAGCACAGGATTTGATGGAAACCGGGCCGCGAAAAAATTAAATTACATTAAGTCCTCTATCCAAAGGTGAAGACACATTTTGTTTTGGATAGCAGATGTATAAACTCATTTCACATTCATCAAAGCCCACATCCCCTTGTTTCACTATTTTAGTCTCCAAAGCTTTCTTCTAATTCCCCATCTAATTAGAGCTGACTTAAAATTTTAACTGCATTATTCAAAACTTGGAAACTGATTAAATTTGAATCAATAAATCAAATGCAAATTTATTGGTAAAATGATGTAGTTAGTTAAATATGTACGTAAAAAGGTTTTATGTTATAGATCTCATATGTTGGGAGAGTTATATAAATGAGCAAGCCAAATGCACCCACCAAACACTTTATTAGAAATTTGGCTGTGGCATGAGTGTTGGTGCCAAGATTGTTTAAACACCAATAGATCCTATATCTTTATAGGATCCTCTACCTTTATACCTATAATTAAACGATACCTTTAAGATGTGGTAATGTGGGAGATTCACAGGATGAAAATGCACCTGAAAAATCTGCAGGAGTTTCATGATGCAATCATCTCAACATGGACTAGAATCTCAAATGAAGTTTTCCAACATCTTGTGGAAGCCATGCCATACACACACCCTCACCTCTCCTTCGGGCGGTATTTTTTCCCTCAAACTCAGGTCATCTACCAGAAGCCTGGGAGTTTGAGGGTCCTGCCCAGTATCTTAGCTGTTCCTAGGACTGTGTTTTTCTGGACAGAAATCTCGGATGTTTTTCCTGGGATCTGTTGGAGTCACTCTCCCAGTTTGGGGGGTCACTGCACTGAGGGCTCCTATCAACACGGGGACCACTGTTGTCATCTTCTTCCACATCTTTTCTAGCTCTTCTTTCAGCCCTTGATAATTCTCGAGCTTCTCAAGTTCCTTTTTCCTGATGTTACTGTCACTTGGTATTGCCATATCTATCACCACAGCCTTGTTCTCCTGTTTGCCCACCACTACCATGTCCAGTTAATTAGCTATTACTATTTTATCCATCTGTATCTGGAAGTCCAACAGGATCTTAGTTTGGTCATTCTCCACCACCTTCGGAGATGTGTCCCACTTTGACCTTGGGACTTCTAGTCCATACTTGGCACAGGTGTTTCTGTACACTATGCCAGCCACTTGGTTATGGCATTCCATGTATGCTCTTCCTGCTAGCATCTTACACCCTGTTGTTATGTGCTGGATTGTCTCAGGGGCATCTTTGTACAGTCTGTGTGCACCTGGGGTCCTTCCTCATGTGGTAGACCCTGACTTCTATCGATCTTGTGCTTAGGGCCTGTTCCTGTGCAGCTATGATTATTGCCTCTGTGCCATCTTCCAGTCCAGCTTTATCCAGCCACTAGGATTTTTCAATTTCAGACACTTCTTCTATCTGCCGGTGGTACATCCTATGTAGTGGTTTGTTCCTTGGAGAGGCTGTGGACACTTTCCTAGTGTCCTCTTCATGATTGCCATTTTCCTGTGGGATTCCAACATACTTGTAGCTGTCTTCCATGTCTCCTATTATACCATCTGATAGCACCACCCCCTCAGTTCCAACTGCTTTCCCTCTCCTTGTTACCATCTGGGCACACTTATCTAGTTCGAATGACATTCCAATGTCGCTGCTGTAGATCCTGGTGATGTGGATCAGTGAGTTGATGTCCCACTCAGATCTGTCATACAGCTTGAGGTCATCTGTGTAGAAGAGGTGGCTGATGGTTGCTCCATTTCATAGTCTGTATTTCATATTTCGTTCTTGGTGATGATGTGGCTGAGGGGGTTCAGTCCTATGCAGAACAGCAGCAGGGACAGGGCATCTCCTTGGTATATGCCGCACTTGATGGTGACCTGTGTTATTGGCTTGAAGTTGGCCTATAGGGTTGTTTTCTACAGCCTAATTGAGTTCTTAATGAAGGTCCTGAGGGTCCTGTTGATGTTGTACAATTTCATGCATTCCAGGATCCATGTGTAGGGCATCGAGTCATAGTGTAGTGGCTATTTTAATCCAAAACTTTCCTAAAGCCACATGAGGTTGATGGGGAGTCTCCCGATACACATTCCACATAAAGCACACATGGAGAGTTGAAATGAAATCATAAGGCATAGATTTATTCCATCAACAATCCAGTTGACTTTTCAGAAGTGAAATAAAGGCTCTGAAATAAAGTGGTACTAAACAATAAAGCTAATACTTATGCGAAAACTTATGCAATCAGAAAACTGTTTCCCCTCTGCCACCTAACCTGCTGTACACCAGATCAAACCAACTAATTAAAACCTGCACATTTGTGCCTTAGTGACGCATGTCTGAGGAGGAGCTACGTGTTCACGTCACACATAACAGGTAAGTACAAGAGCTGCAGGCTAGATTAAAGGTAAGTAAATTAACATATTTCGTAACTTAAAATTATAACAATGCAATTTAATAATAATAATAATAATAATAATCTAATTTACATTTTTGCAGGTTTTTAGATCAACTTCAAGATTCCAAAATGTGGCTCCAACATGGGGATTATAGAATGATGTATGAATATAATTAAAGTATGGATAGTGTAGGATATCTGTGGTAAATATTAGTGAGCCTGTCAGATCTTTTCCCAGTCTCGCCAAATCTATTCCAGGATGAAAAACCCTAAAGCCTCATTGCAGTCATTAGAAGCCTGATGAGGTTCTTGTCATGTTTTGGTACAGGGTCCTTGCACAGGGAACCAGCAGAGCCTGGCACACAGCCGCCTGTGGGATGCTGTGGTCGGGTTCCTCCATGTATTTGCCCACATGCAGATGAAGCTCTCGCAAGTAGGCATCAGATAACTTGGAACAAGCAAAATCATGTTAACGGCTTAAACTTGTCATGGTCCAATATGTATGTAATCTTCTGCTTGTTTGTAATGATGCAAAACCAATGGTGCTTTCCCCTCATACCAATCTCTCCCCCCCAGGATTCGAGCCAGATTGACCTCCTGAAAGAGCTCATGGATCTGCAGAAGGACATGGTGGTAATGCTGCTCTCCATGTTAGAAGGTAATAATCCATGAGCTATTCTATTCAGTCTGCTCTACTATAGTTACATTTTAATAATGCTATGTGAAGATATGTTTAAGCTCTAAATTACAAATAAATAAATAAAAGGACAAAGGGTAATAACAACTCCATCACAATATTAACAAAATATTTTCAGCAAACATATGCTATAAATAAATAAATCTTTACTCAGGAAATGTTGTGAACGGCACCATTGGAAAGCAGATGGTCGACATGTTGGTGGAATCTTCCAACAACGTGGAGATGATTCTGAAGTTCTTTGATATGTTCCTCAAACTGAAAGATCTTACATCGTCAGATGCCTTCAAAGAGTACGATCCAGACGGGAAGGGGGTCATTTCCAAGAGGGACTTTCACAAAGCCATGGAGAGCCACAAGCACTACACACAGTCCGAGACGGAGTTCCTGCTGTCTTGTGCTGAAACAGATGAAAATGAGCTGCTTGATTATGAGGAATTTGTCGAGCGCTTTCATGAGCCAGCTAAGGACATTGGCTTCAACGTGGCCGTGCTTTTGACTAACCTGTCGGAGCATATGCCTCACGACTCACGCCTGCAGACATTCCTGGAGCTAGCAGAGAGTGTGCTCAATTACTTCCAGCCTTACCTGGGCCGCATCGAGATCATGGGCAGCGCCAAGCGCATTGAGCGTGTGTACTTTGAGATCAGCGAGTCTAGCCGCACACAGTGGGAGAAGCCACAGGTGAAAGAGTCCAAGCGCCAGTTCATCTTTGACGTAGTCAATGAGGGTGGTGAGAAGGAGAAGATGGAACTGTTTGTTAATTTTTGTGAAGACACTATATTTGAGATGCAGCTGGCTGCACAGATGTCGGATGCAGGAGAGCGTTCAGCGAGCAAAGAAGAGAATGAGCGGGAAAAACCTGAAGAGGAAACCCCCGACATGGGCTTCTTCTCCATCAGCACTGTATGCTCAGCGCTATTTGCCCTCCGCTACAACATCATGCTTCTGATGAAGGTGTGTTTAATATTGTTGTAAACATGTCATTAGTCTAAGGGAGATTTAAATATTTAAACATTTGGCCATTAGAAAAAAAGAGCACAAGAGTTATAAGCCTATAACATATGTACCTGGCACTGCTGTTATTATATGTGTTAGGCCTGAAGGAATTTATAGGGAAATTATTATTATTATAAAATCAGTTCTTATATTCATTGTGTTTATAAATTGTGTAATTTTTGGGAGTGTATTGTCTTTAAATATGGTCGTCAATGCAAGACATATTTCCCTATAGTTTTAATTTTATATAACAGTTTCCCACCCAGCCCTGTGATGACCTGGCGACTTGTCCAGGGTGTACCCCGCCTTTCTCCCGTAGTCAGCTGGGATAGGCTCCAGCTTGCCTGTGACCCTGTAGGACAGGATAAAGCGACGAGAGATGATGAGATGAGATGAGACACTAGCAAACAGATCCAAAACAGAGACAAAGGCAGAGTTGAAAAAAAGGCAGTGGTGGAGTGAGGCATATCAGAGGGAAAGCCGAAGAAATTAAATCCAAGGACATAAGGAACACAGCTGCGATAGCACTCCGATTAGGAACAGGTGCATGGTAATTAGTCTTAATTACAGTAGCTTGAACGTGAGTTGCCATCTGAGGTGCATGGACGTGACAGTTGGACACTTGACAATCACAACTAGATAGCTCTTTGACATCAAGTTTAAAATATCAAGACTGCAGATCTAACCCTCAGAGCTCATACATTGCATTCGGTCGAGGAGTCTGTTTTCCAGTAGGTTTTTTTTTTCCCCAAAAAGGTTTGTATCCTACTGTTTTTTTTCATAGCAGATAATGTGTCTTTGCATTGTCTGCTTTTTCACCTGAATGATTTCTTACTCTGCACACTCACGTAAACATAAATTATTGTACAGTTCAATAGCAATTATGAGCATCTTTCCTTAGTGTTCAATTATCTAAACCTACCGTGGCTCGATATCGATTAGTTCTTACGTGCGATAATATTGGATGGTAACTATACAGCAGTGCTGTAGTTGAGTCACCAAACCTCGAGTCCGAGTCCACTGTCGAGTCTCGAGCATTCAAGTCCAAGTCAAGTCCAAGTCATTAAAGAAAATTTCAAGTCAAGTCCGAGTCGAGTCCATTACTGATCCAAGTCAAGTCCGACACAAGCCCCGCTATCAACAGGGCAAATAACATGAGAGAAGGTTAACACTAGCTACTTCATCAGTCAGCAAGCAAGCCCCACTATCAACAGAGCAATGAACATAGCGTGTCACTTCCTTCTCTGGGTGGAGTCTTGCCAAATGACGATTGAAGT
>JAOBAM010000010.1:13741556-13752984 GCA_025212355.1 Notarius kessleri | reverse complement strand
GCCTGCGACCCTGTACAGGATAAGCGGCTACAGATAATGGATGGATGGATCCTATGTATAATATCATTTGGGAAGATAATGAGATGATCTAGAGATAATGAGATGAGATGAATTACTGCTACATGTCTGAGTGGTGCAATACAAATGTAAATACAGTAGTAAGGGTAGTATAGCAGCATGTGATGCTGTGTCCACAGTGAGACTAAACAAGCTAGTGTTATGTCTCAAATCACAATCTTATGTAGTTTTCTCGATGGTTATTCAATACTAAGCGGTTTACCTCTTACACTTAGTGTTTGATGTATAGTCTAGCAGGCTTGTAGTACTCAAGTCCAGGACTGAAGATCACGCCAAACCAAATCAGGAGAAGACCATATCGGGTTCCACTCAGGCTTGTAGAACTCGAGTCCAGGACTCAGAATCAAGTCCGACTCGTGCCCTAATTTCAAGGACTCGTGACTTGACTTGGACTTGAGCACTGATGACTCGGACTTGGACTTGTGCATTAACTGCATACGGACTTGTAAATTGGAGATGAGGACTTGGAGTTTTTCTTTATTTTTCTGTAAAATGCCATAATAATTATGCATATTTGCATCTACATTAATTTTTATATTCATTTTGTCCAAGAGAATGCACATTCACCTGTTCATACATCATGTTCAGGAACAAGCTAATGTTAATGGCGCTAAAAAGCCTTGAGAGACGCCCCTAGGATTGTATGCTTTGCTTATGCAGACTTCTCGTGCAGTGAGAAACATGCACTGCTATGTGTTCCATATGTAAAAGAATTATCAAGGAGACGACGAGGACAACCTTGAACTTCAATCGTCATTTGGTAAGACTCCACCCAGAGAAGTAAGTGACACGCTATGTTCATTGCTCTGTTGATAGCGGGACTTGCTTGCTGACCGATGAATTAGCTAGTGTTAACCCTCTCTCATGTTATTTGCCCTGTTGATAGTGGGCGGAGCTTGCTGAGCGATGAACAAGCTTTTTATCTGTAGCCTGTTAACTAAAATGGGGCAGTCGAGCAGTAACATTAGTCCAACACAGCAGCAGAGACGGTTTCACATAAAGGCAGCAACAGCCACTGCCAAATGGTGCGGTTGGTGTCTTGTTCTCGGACTCGACTCAAAATTTTCTTTAATGACTCGGACTTGAACACTGGGGACTCGAGACTGGACTCGGATTCGAGGTTTAGTGACTTGACTAAAACACTGAGAGTAAAAAAAAGTAAACTCAGTATGCAGCATTTGTATTAATGGAGCTTTGTTTTCAGGAAAAAAAAGCAGTGGTTTCAACTTCTAATGGCCACTTTCTCTAGAGAATAACCCAGGTACACTTTACTGTACCAAGGATATGATTTTGCTAGACAATGCCTAACAAAGCAGTTTTGTTCACACAATTGCAATTAATCTGAAGCCAGATTGCAATTATGGGATGGAGCAACCATTCCAATATGTGAAAGTGGCCATATTAGATCTGGAAAGAACAGCTTGTGTGGACAGAGGCAGGCGTACTACACACCCGGAGTGATTGTGCTGGAGATAGGTACGCTCTCCATGTTGTCCTTCACTGTAAACACACTGACGTTGTACTCCACTCCAGGGCTCAGGTTATCCAGAGTGCATGAGGTCTGGCCTGCCTTCACAAACTCCTCCACAGAGTTACCCTGCTGGCCATTAGTGGGACTACAAGACACTCTGTAACCTGTAATATCTGTCAATATGGAAAAATTAAAAATGTCAATGTTTGGGTCATATACATTTCCTGTAAATAACACTGCATAATTAACTGTGTTTATCATGGCTACATCTTTTGACAGCTTCAATTCTACATGACACTGCGTGTCTGCGTGACTGTAGGAATGTTAGCATGATTGGTGTAAGAGAACGCGTCTTATTGAATCTGTTACATTAAACCAAATTGGTTTCATCATAATTTATTATTTGTTTAGATTCTATCTGTGTTTATAATTATCATTAGAAGATTAATACTCAATCTGACCAAAGAGGAGTACTATTTACATTCAAACAATGCACATGTAAAACAAACGCTTGTTTACTGCCAGCTTAAAATGACAGCATGATGTTTATTCCCAAATTTTCTGATCAATTGTGATAGTGCTGAGAAATTTTTCCCTTCCATGTGGTTCTATTGTGAATGATTTGTAAGCATTTATGCAGACATGATAAGTTTCGAATACGGACCTGGAATTTTGGCTTCGTTCCATTGGACTGTTAGCTCTCCAGTGTTTGGGTTGGTCTCCAAGTTGAGATCAGTGGGTGGGGACAGAGCTGAAGACAGAGATAATCAGTAAGATATGACTGCATCAGAATCATAGGAAATAGCTTCACTTCAGCTGGCTTCAATATGCTGCCAGACCTTTTCACAGTGAACAAAAGTAGAGCAGGTTCTTTGCGGTCTTACATGTGACAACACGGCGTGTGATGGGGTTGCCTTGCCCATGGCCATTGGTGACTGGCTGCACGCTGTAGGTGTACTCCACTCCAGGGGTCAGGCCTGAGATGTAAATTCTTCCTGATTCAGAGGTGACCTCTCTGGGGGCTTCTCCTCCTTGGCTGGGCTTCACAGTTAACTGAAGAAAGGAAGTAGGGTGTGTCAGTTGGAGGGAGGGTGTATATCTATGTGCTTGACCCAAATATACCAAAACTGAAATACTTTGAATGTGATGTAATCATTACAGAATTTCAGCAGAATTTTAACAATGAAAACTTGGATTTACGTGCATTAATCAGTATTCACTGAATAAGGCATTCTAATCTTTCTTTTGACATCTACGCAAACATTTGAGCTGAACAGCATTAAACAGGGGATTAATTCAACACGACACCTGGGGCATTGTGTGCAATTTGCAAACATAAAAGCTCCCAAATGATTATTTAACAGTAAAAGTGAATTTTACGTTTTCCTCATGCACATCTGCAACTGCTTTGCAAACTGCCAATAAACTTGTAAAGGTCATGCTTTAATATGGATGAAGTACTATTACAGTCTGACTCATCCATCCATCCATTATCTGTAGCCACTTATCCTGTACAGGGTCACAGGCAAACTGGACCCTATCCCAGCTGACTATGGGCGAGGCAGCACATGCAATTTTTGAATTTTCGCATTAATTAACTGCAGTTTTGAGAAAGAACTCATACACTGTGTATGCACAGTGTAAGGTCAAACATAGGGCAAACAGCCTAAAATGTACCTTATATCCAATTCTGGGAACAGGATTCCAGGAAATTATAATGGAGGTGTCCGTGACATCAGTTGTGAAACGAGGGGCATTTCTCATTGGCAAGGCTATCAAGCAGACAGAGAGTAGAAATAGTAAGGATCAAAACCAATCCTCCCCAGGACATCAGTGTCCTTCAAATCACTCTCATCAGTGTGACCAGTGGTGTGTAGGCTGAAACTCACAGGTCCTGAAGGTCACTGTGGCTCCCTCACTGAGCACATTGCTCTTCTCAGAATGCAGTGTGGCCGTGTATAGCGTGTCTGGCTGAAGGTTCAGAAGTGTGTACTGTGTCAGACGGCTAGGGAGGCGTAGCTGCTTAGGGTTTGACCCTTCGACAGTCAGGAATAGCCTGTAACCAGTGACCTGAGCTCTGGGAGCTGACCAGATGATCAGAGCACTGTCCTCAGTCACATTGGACAAGTGGAAGTTTGTGGGGGCATCTGGCTCTATTCAGAAAAACATGAAGCACAGGATCAATTCAATTACATTTTAACTGTATAGTGCTTTTAAACGGTGGACTTAACAGATCTATGTGTGTTGAAAGGATGTTCAGTATGTGCATATTGGAATGAACACAGGATAGTCTTTATGATTACAGCAACAGTTCTTATGTACAAATCTACAGTGTCAGGAGAGATTATCTACTGAATAAAGACTGTGTCTTGGGTATAAACTGTTTTTTGGAAATGCAAATTCTTACGGCATCCATGCGTGACCATCTACAGCAACATAATTACTACCTACAAATGGAATGGACATCACTTTTACGAGTGAATATTTTGTTTGTTTTTTCCCTGCAAGTGACTCCAGCAATAAATCCACCCTGCATTTTGCAAGTACTTACTAGTGGCATACTCTCCAACCAGTGGCTCACTCTCTTCTCCATCCTTGATGGCGAAAATAAAGAAGCGGTAGAGGGTTCCAGGCTCTAGTGGCGTGATCTCTGCATACGTATTGTATATGATGGGTAGCATTGTCTGTTTCTCAAGCAGTCCATCAGCACCAACCTGTCCTACTGACACACGGTACCCAGAGACATCAGGAGAAGCAGTCCAAGTGATGGTGATCTTTGAGTCAGACACCTCAAAGAACTGCAGGTCAGTCGGGGATGGGATTTCCTCTGTGGGATAAACACAGTAGCTTTGGATTAAAAACTCTCAATGACTCTAATCATGGCTCAAAGGTAAATTTTCCAGCAACAAAACAAAACCAACCAAATTAACCAAATAAATTATAATGGAGGATTTTCAAAAGCAAATCTTCAGCTTTTAAACTTGGCTTTGACTTTTCCAGGATGTTCTTCTCTGCACCAATTTTAAACTACATTACATTTCATCCAAACAAGGTCTTAACTCATTTCAACCTGTAATTTCCATTCACTGAGACATGACAAGCTGTATTTTCCATCCAATAAAACACTTCCATCTTAAGAGAAGAATTCACACACCCTACTGGCATACAGGTTACTCCAAGAGAAGGAAAAAATAGTCTTGCAATGGAGAGAGCACAAATGTTTTAGTCCAGGATAATGTCTGAGCAGAACCCTATTGCCATAGGACAGGATTCCAAAGGAGAGACTCATACTTAGCACTAGCACCTGAGCAAACTTCGTTTTGTCTGTAACAATCAAATCTACAATAATGAAAATCTTCACTAAGTCAGGGCATACCAACATCTAGGTTTCAAGATTACATCTTTATGATGCGCTGGGATGCATCCTCAGTGATGTGCCTGGGGTCATTGGGGGTTTTGGGTCTTTCAACATCAGACCCCCTCACCCAGGTGACCCAGCTGGGGTTGATCAGGTCCCGGCTTGCATCCCAGCAGCAACAAGCCAGGGGTCTCGCTTCTTCATCCAGAACCACCTTGTAGCTCTTTCTGTGGCTTCAGTGATGGAGCGTATGGCTCCCCTTCTTTGTGCTCCAGTCACTCCCAGCACTGTCAGGGCTTTGCAGAGAGAGTGGCCTATGAAACCTCGACAGCCCAACTTCGATGGCATAACAGCGACCTCGCCAGCTCTTGCTTCTACACTCCTCCATGAGCTCCCAATTTCCTCTCATGAGCCTCCTCCATGTTTTCTTCCCAGAACACTGTGAATTCCCACATGATGACTTGTCTGGTGGAGTCTGAGAAGATGACCAGGTCCGGGCAGTGTGTGTGCTCTGGAAACTTTAGCTAAACTAAGATCGACAGATAAACTATCTAAATCTTTCAAATGAAAATTGATATTTGATTGAATTTTTTTTTTCAGATAAAATAGTGCAACTTTGTTTTTCTATTACATCCATAGATATTTATCAAATTCAAGTACACGCTACAGTTAAAATGTCATAGGTTTTAAAAACATCGCAATGATCTTCACATAATTACATGTCAGGGAAGATTCACAAGCACTGACACCCTGGAGTTCTTACAGAAATAATTTCTACTTGGAACAGGATCCAAATCTTGTCGACAAACAGATGCTCTTTATCCTGTTATTCATGGCGTACTTCACGCCTCTAAAATCTGTTTTAAGTATTTTATGATGTTTTAGTGTCCGTGTACCTAGCACTGGTTCTCCAGCTGTGTTGACCTGCACGAACACAGGCTCACTCTCCAGATTCTCTTCCACAGCATAGATGCTGATGTTATATAGTTGACCAGGTCGAAGGTCAGCAAGAGTCACAGAGGTCACTGTGTTGGGCAGATTCAGCTCAGTGCTGCCAGAGCTCCCTTCAACAGATGGAGTGTAAACCACACGGTAGCCTACGGGCATAGAATTAAGGTCAGCACATTTTCCCCCCTTCACATGTAGGGCATTAAACATGGTTAACATTAAAGACAGACTGAGCAGACCTGTGATGGGAGCCAGGGGTTTGGACCATCTGAGCGTGATGGAAGTCTCATCTACATTCCCCACCTCGTGACCTGTAGGAGCATCAGGAGCTGCGGAAGGAGAGGAGACGAGATTAGCTTGGAGATACTGTAGTAGGCTTTCATTTTTAGGAAATTGCACCACCTCTTTCTTTCAACCAGGAAGAAAACCTTTTCTCCACATATTTACCTGTAGTCTGGGAGGTGGTGAGGATTAGATTGGAGTCTCCTTCATCAGTAACTTCATACACATTAACTGTGTACTTTCTGCCTGGCAGGAGTTCACTGAGATTCACAGAGGTAGCCGTACGTGGAAGATCTGTAAATAGTAAGTTAACAAGACATCTGAAACACTGTTGTTTATACAATATACAATACAGTTAAAGTCGCAGGGACCTCAAATCAGTAACCACCTTCTAATCTTGCTCTATTTATTTTGCTATCTAGTTTTGTGTCCACAATATGGAGTACAACCTATGTAATTTTACAATGTGCAGATTCACTTCACCAGAATTACTTTTTTAATGCTTTCAGTTTAAGCTGGGGTGTACTAATCCTGGGTAAAAATTGCAGAAACTTCATTCTGACCAAATCAAACGTTTTACTCTCTAAAACACTTAAAGGTAGACTGCCTTTCAGATTTTTCAGGTTTAGGTCATAAAAAGAATTTTCCTTGACACCCAATTATTTTTGTTTAGTGGACCGAAAGCTACTGAATTCGAATTATAGACTTCCAATTTAATGAGTTTTTTAATAGAACAATTAATGAATTTAGGGCCACGTGTCCCTAAATCCTCTGCTGTTATTTCTTGCTTCACCATGGCGCAATACAAGATACTACATCATGCATCATGTGGTGGGCTTTCCCCGTTCATGCAAGGCATTGTGGGATACAAATTTGAAACAGGAAAGAAAAATGGAAGATGTGAGTGTGCAAATGAAACATGAAAGACCGACTACAGTAACAGAAAGTGAGAAGAAAAGATTTTATATTGTGAAGGAAAGGAAACGCAGGACCAAATTAATAAATATTTGTTTGCAAGCACCTCGGTGTGATCAGTTGTTCATTTAGGGACAGAATGATGTAACTGTCAGTGCATGGTCAAGGTACACCTGTAGATGGCAATAATGCAACACTGTGGATGCCAGTTGCTGTAAAACCCAGAAGAAGAAGAAGGTAAACCTGCACATGCGCACATGGATTTCCTTTGTCTGCTGAACTGTGCAAACTGAGTGATTTCATGCATATTATTTGCTAGGGAATCCCTTCAAATTAAATAACTCCCCAGCCACAGAATGGCCTGGATTTTTTTATTTATTTATAGATGTTACAGAAATAAACATGTCACAATGACCAAATTTCAGAGGGAACTAAATTTCAGTGATTTTATGAAATGGAAAGGCTGTTTAGCTTTAATGGAAAGGTGAAATAAGAAAAAAATAAGATTTTTTAAAAAATTGGTTTGGTTGTCAATCATAATTAATCTCAAGATAAATACTCTTTCTGATACATTTATTAAAGGTTTCCCTATAAATAGTTGGGCATAAGGTGAGACTATAAACCTTTATTCAGAATTGTGATGAAGTTCTTGGCAAAATTAAGCATCATGTTGGGTCATATTTTTGTCCATAAATAAATGTTGGCTTTCTAATTTCATCTATCAGGATTCCACTGAAAATTATACAATATTAACTCCATTTAAAATAAATAATATAATAAATATTAAATGTATAAGGAATGGTTAAAAAAAAGTATCAGAGAAAAGCTCAAAATCAGTGAAAGGCCAAAAAGGATGCAACTGGCACTTGAGATATCATGATGAACCTCAGTGATGTGTTTAAGGTTTATCTTAATATGGAGAATGGGAGAAATCTGAAGCAGTGAACTTGGCAAATGTTTTATGGCAGGTTAGGAAATAGCTGGCCCTCCTCTGTGAAGAGAGACGAACACTAAATCATTTTGTTTTCTCTAACAATATGGGATCAGTTTATCAATAGTTGCTCTGCCAAAAACTGGCACATACTATCTGAGTCTGGGTTCTTAGACGTTTAGGTTTCAAAACAAAAAAGTTGGCAGTCTCATCAAGCTCATATGAGAAAATACCAGCATTTTTTTAAGGTGTACTAAGAAAATGGCTTTACAAACATTCATTATGGTGTATTTTATTGTTCCTTATTTCTATGGTCTATAACTCGGATCAGTGCAAATCTGTACAGTTTCTGCTTTGCTCCTGCCAGACAGCATTCTGCAGACAATACTGCACCTGAAAAATATTTGGGTTGCACAGTGAGCTACTGAAATATTACACTGGACAAAAAGAAAGATTAAAACATATAACACCGATTTAGAATGAAATTATTCCTTCATTTATTTTGTTCCACCAGACTTAAGTAGAATTATCTATTACTATATGTTGATAGATAGCTCTGTTGATGTTATTGGAGAAGGCTCAAAAAGATTTTGTGGTTTTTATCCTTCCAGCTCCTGTGTTCATTTCACAGTCTCATGTGAGCTATAAAATATTCCACATTAATATGAAACTTGATTTGTAGGCCCACACATGCCTGTATACTTGATGGTAGAAGTGAAACTGCCTTTTATATGGAATTAATGCATTATGTGTTAGTTCTGCAAGAACTTTAGCTTCAGGAAGCCAGGTCTTAAAACTACATTCAAACTCTGATAGCTGAAGGGAGCATAGAGTTGCTGCAAGCCTTAGAGCGGGCACTAATAAAAATCAATAAAAATAGAGGCACAGTGTGAGCATATGAGCACACTCTATTTACCTGACTTAACAAAGAAGGCCTGGGTATCCAGATGGTTTACACTCTTGCAATCTGGAAAAGGCCTGACAGTAGTTCTGTGTGTGTGTGTGTGTGTGTCTTTCTCTCTCTCTCACACACACACACACACACACGCACGCACGTATATACATTTATTACGTACATTACAAATTAGGGATTTGCATGACTAGACAACATCATATGATCATATTACTCAAGCAAGTAAATAAGAAACTATATTTTATGTGCTCTGTATTAACAGACTTCTGCAAAATTACTAGCATAAACCTCATAAAACATCTGTGTCAGCAGGGTTTCCTGTGACCCAGGTTTCCTTCCTTCCTATCCCCTCCTTTCCCTTTAATATAAATAGATGTCTATAAATTAAGACTTTCCCTTCAGTTAAAGCAATACACACACACTTAAAAAAGGTACAGCACTCTGTGGTTTGAGAATGGCTCAAAACACCATCTACTAGTTAAAATAATCCTAAACCTTGCAAAGCCAATGCTGATGTAAAGCCAACTGTTTTGTACTTCTCTCAGTCATGAAAGTTTTACAAAAGAAAAAAAAGAATGTTAACACCCTCTAATTAGAGGTGGGCAAACCACCTCCCCCAGCCCCTGTCCTTAGTTTGTGAAACTGCATTAATTTTCAAATATACCCTGATTGAGACTCATCATTCAACTCCTACCTCACACTTCCACGCCCTTCCCTGCCCATAACACTTTAAATGCAGATAAGAAGCTACAACCCCAAATCAAAAAAGTTGGGAGGGTATGGAAATGCAAATAAAAAACAGTGATTTCTAAATTCACTTGTGTTTCATTGCAGACAGTATGAACCCAAGCTATTTCATGTCTTGTCTGGCCAACTTCGTTGCATTTGTTAATATACATCCATTCCTGCATTTCAAGCCTGCAACACATTCCAAAAAAAATGGGGTTGGGGGCCATTTGGGGCTAGAAATAATGTAAAATAATTAAATAATGATCTTATTGGAAACAGGTGTTATCAACAGGTGATTGTAAGCATGATTTGACTCAAAAGGGTCTAGCCTTTGAGGAGCAAAGATGGACCAAGCATCTCCAGTTTGTCAACAAATGTATGAGAAAATTATTGAAATGTTTAAAAACATGTTGCTCAAAGAAAACCATGAAGGGATTTGGATATTTGACCCTTTACGTTTAATGCTATTATGAACCAATTCAAGGAATCTGGAGGAATTTCAGTGCATAAAGGGCAAGGGCACAAGCCTAAGCCCTCAAACATCAATGACCTGAACAATTTTGTAAAGAAGAGTGAACCAAAGTTTCTCCAAAACAATGTAAGTGACTGATAAACTACTACAGAAACATTTACATCAAGTGTTGCTAAAGGTGGTTCTACATCCATCCATTATCTGTATGACTTATCCTTCAGAGTTGTAGGGGAAGCTGGAGCCAATCTCAGTGAGAAGCAGGGTACACCCTGGGCAGGTCACCAAGCCATCAGTGAGACAAACAAACATTCACACCTATGGGCAATTTAGCATAGCCAATTGACTGATTAATTAATCTGCATGTCTTTGGGAGGAAACCTACTCAAGCACAGGGAGAACATGCAAACTTCACACAGAAAGAGCCCAGTCGCCCACAATGCTTGAACCAAGAACCTTCTTGCTATGGTGCCAATATTAACCACTGTACCACCATGCCACGCAGTGGCTTGACATGTTATTGAAATATAGGGTGTACTTTTTTTCCCACCTGGTTTCTAAACATTGATTTTACTTTTTGGGAAAAAATAATGACGTATTGAAATCTATTGGGGATTTTGTTATTGTTATTGTCAGCTGAGGTAATGTTTAATGAGAAATAAGTATATTTGCCAGATTTGCCTCTGACGTTGCATTGATTTTTGGAAAGTTCAGGCCACTCGGGTCTCCTGTCCAAATTGCTTAAGTGGTTAACATGCAGCTTCATCCCTGATGGCCAAGGGAGATGAAAACTTTTCAGAAAGTAACGTGTAAAATCTTCATACTCAAAGATATGCTAAAAAGCTAAAGAAAAGGAGGAAGGGGAGGGAGTTGCAGTGTGTAAACATTGCATGATGTGGGTTTGAGGAGGAGTTCCACTATACCACAAGAAGAAAACCTCATTTTCACAACAGAGAACTAAAACAATTAATGTTGATGCCTTGCAGAAAGAAAATGTGGTTGACTTGAGGTTGTTGTTGCCAAACAGAAGGCTTTCAGAGTAGGGAGTTTGATGAATGACTTCATAACTGTGTCAACAATACAAAGAAAGATCCATGACATTCAAAGGTACGTTTCCACCTAGGTAGATAAGCCCAACATGGGCCAAATAACAGAGCTTAGAGCCTTTCACAAGTGTAAAAAGTGTAGAAAGTTGAACAAATCTGTGAAAAATGGTTAGGGTTTTGTTTTTTATGTTCTGTTCAAAGCACAAATGTTGAATATTAGACAAACTATAAATCCATCCCAGATCACCATACCCCCCCCCCCCCCACACACACACACACACACACACA
>JAOBAM010000010.1:11889384-11902263 GCA_025212355.1 Notarius kessleri | reverse complement strand
CTTTCGGATGAGAGGTGAAACGTCTTCAAGAATCTTCAAGCAAGTCCAGTTGCTCTCTTTTACCACCCACAGTTTATTATGACCTGGATGACTGAGAATCTTCACAGACAAGGGTACAGGTGATTGTGATCAGAACTCAGGTGAACCACTCCTACGAACTGGTTCCAGATTGGTTGATGGAGTGCACGTGGTAGTAACTGGTGTGTGAGGGGGACTATGGGAAATGGAGTCCTGAGGGTTGAGGCAGACAGAGGGTGAGCCCAGAAGCATGACAGTACCCCACCAAGGAGGCCAAGGATGACCATGACGACCGCCACCCGTGCTACTGGGAACACTCCTGAGCAAGCCATCAGAACTGCCGTGGTGCTGGATAGAGGGCCATTGCAGTGGATGACCTCTGGAACCACCATTGCGCAGACTGTCGGGAGGGCTGGACACACGGTGCCTGGGATGGCCCCTAGGCTGAGGTGTGGGCTTCTCTGGATGATGCTGATGAAACTCCTCCACCAAACCCGTATCCAGGACATCTCGTGCAGGAAACCAGCTACACTCCTCGGGCCCATAGCCCTCCCAGTCCATGAGGTACTGCAGAGTTCCTCCTCTCCTTCTGGAGTCCAGTAACTGGCAGACAGCATACACCGGGGCACTTTCCACATACACAGGAGGTGGGGTGCGACATTGGGTGTGGCCTTGTCCAATGAGCCTGAGACAACAGGTTTCAGGAGAGATACATGAAATGAGTTGGAAACACGGTAATGCACAGGCAGATCTAATTTGTAAGTAACCTCATTGATTCTCTGGAGAATTTTAAATGGACCAACGTATTTGGGTAATAATTTTCTACTTCCCTCAGGAAACCTGAAGTCCTGGGTCGACAGCCACACTTGGTCCCCAGGGAGGTAGGTAGGGGTGTCACCTCTATGACAATCCACCAGCCTCTTGTATTGGCGGAGGACGTTCTCGATCTGCTGGTGTGTCTGTTCCCAGACCTGCTTGTTCCGTTGCATCTAACTGTCAATGGCAGGGTTGTCAGAGGGCATGGGAGACCATGGCATTAAGGGGGGTTGGTAACCCAGCATACACTGAAAAGGTGTTAACCTCGTAGCAGAGCTAGTTAACGAGTTTTGCACCATTTCTGCCCAGGGCATATATTTTGACCAGTCAGCTTGATTATCATGACAATAAATTCTCAAAAATTTTCCTAGTTCTTGGTTGACTCTTTTGCATTGACCATTAGACTGAGGGTGTAACCAGAGGTGAGACTTACGTTAACTCCCAGTCTCTCAAATAATGCTGACCACACATGAGAGGTGAATTGAGGCCCTCGATCTGATACTATATCCTCAGGAACACCAAACATACAGGCACATAGTTGAAAAGGGCTTCAGCTGTGTGAAAGGTGGTAGGTAGGCTAATGACGGGGATAAATCTAACTCCTCATGAAAATCTATCAACTATGGTCAGAATGACAGTGTAGGCCTGTGAGGGGGGCAAATCAGTTACAACATCTACAGCTACATGTGACCATGGATGAGAAGGGACAGGCAAGGGCATGAGTTTACTGGCAGGGAGAGTTTTGGGTGTTTTGCACTTGGAATAGGTGGTGCATGAGGAGACAAACCTATGAATATCTGACAACATGTCCTCCCACCAATATCTGCCAGACAATAACTGGTGAGTACGTGTCTCCCCCGGGTGGCTAGAAGTTAAAGAGGAGTGGGCCCACGTAATTAATTTGTCCCTGCATTGAATAGGCACATACTTCCTTCCCATGGGGCAAGGTTCAGGGCAGGAGTGACAGTTAATTCCTGATCTATCTCCTCGTCTATCTCCCATCTAATAGGGGCGACTCCAACTGACAGGGGTAGTACATTGACAACCTCAGTAGAGGACTCAGGACTGGGATATATACGTGAAAAGGCATCTGCCTTAGTATTACGGGAACCAGGATGATATGTAATGGAAAAGTTAAATTGTGAGAAAAATAAGGACCGCCGAGCCTGACGGGGTTGAGCCATTTAGCTGACTATAAATATTCAAGGTTTTTATGACCGTTAAAACTTGGAATGGATGTGTAGCTCCCTCTAGCCAATGGTGTTATTCTTCAAAAGCTAGTTTCATGGCCAGCAATTATCTATCTCCTATACCATAATTGCATTCAGCAGGGGTTAATTTATGGGAGTAGAAGGCTATTGGATGTAGTTTACAGGGATCTCCTACATGCTGGGACAGCACAGCTCCAGTGCCTACCTCAGAGGCATCCACCTCTACCACGAAAGGCTGAGTGGGATTGGGATGCTTCAGAACGGGGGCTGAGGTGAAGGCTACTTTGAGAGTTTCGAACGCCTCCTGTGCCCAGGGGTTCCATGTTAGTTTTTTGGCGTTTCCCTTCAATAAGGTGGTAAGAGGGGCTGCTATGCTACTGAAATTATGGATAAATCAGCCATATAAGTTAGCGAACCCAGGAAATCGCTGGAGTTCCTTTATGGACATGGGGATGGGCCACTTCGCTACAGCCTCCACCTTCCTGTCATCCATAACAACACCCTCCAGACTGATGACGTAACCTAGTGGAAGGGAGATGAAACTCACACTTCTCTCCTTTGACATATAACTGATTATCAAGCAGATGTGTCAGGACAGAATGAACATGTCGAATGTGAGTTTTGAGATTGGGGGAATAAATCAGAATATCATCAATGTAGGCAATAACATAATGATCAAGCATATCCCTTAGAACATCATTTATGAATGCTTGGAATAGAGATGGAGCATTACGCAACCCGAAGGGCATTACTAAGTACTCATAGTGCCCCCAAGTGATAAGGAATGCAGTTTTCCACTTGTCACCTTCCTTTATGCAGACTAAATTATATGCGCTTCTTAAGTCGAGTTTTGTGAAAATGGATGCTCCACAAAGTTGTTCTAGCACTACGGGGACCAAAGGCAAAGGGTAAGAATAGGGTTTAATGATTTAATTAAGGCCACGATAATCAATGCAGGGCCTAAGCCCCCCATCCTTCTTATTAACAAAAAAGAACCCTGCAGTTGCGGGAGATGTAAAAGGACAGATGAAACCCTATTCTAAAGCTTCCTGAATGTACTCCTCCATTGCCTTCTCCTCTGCTTGAGTGAGTGGATAAATTCTAAATTTAGGTGGAATAGCATCATCAATCAACTCAATGGAACAGTCATTTTCTTTGTGAGGAGGAAGTTTGGTTGCACTTTTCTTGTTAAACACTTCTAACAGGTCACTGTATTCAGGGGGAACGGAGACTACAACATTAGCATTGGGGCTTTCTGTAGTAGTTGACGATACCATAACTGTGGGGAATGCTAGACAGGTGTCGTGACAGTAACTAGACCAAGATAGTATTTCTTTATCAGACCAAGATATGACTGGGTTATGTTTTCTAAGCCAGGGCAAACCTTAAATGATAGCATACTCAATAATAAAAAAAAAAAAGGATCTCTTCAGTATGTAAAGCACTGACAGTCATACTGATGGGTTTCATGACCCGGTTAACAAGTCCCTCTCCAACAGGATCCCCATCGACAGCAGTTAGTCTCAGTGGTGGTTCCAGTGGCTCCACGGGAATCTGGAGTTGCTTCACCAGCTTGGCGTGAATAAAGTCCCCTTCAGGTCCTGAGTCAATTAATGCTGAGAAAACAGAGACAGACTGCGGGCAGTTAACTGTCACGGGTAGGAGAAAGGACTTAGAGACCAACCCCTTAGTGGATGTACTCACCACATTAGCACATGGAGTAGACTCCACGTGCTTTCCTGGGGTTGACACTGGAGTTCTGTGGTGACGGATTTGACAGTCACGTAGAACATGACCGGCAGTTCCGCAATAGAGACACAAACCACTTTGGAGACATTGGTGCCTTTTTTCCGCAGACAAACAAAATGCGTCACACTGCATAGGTTCCATGGGTTCTGGATCCTCACGAGTCCGGGTCACAAGTGGATACAAGCAGCAAGGGGTCAGTGCAGTAGATGGAGCCATAGGAGATTTACATGGACCTCTCCTGTGTTTCAGTTGGTCTAGGCGAATGGCCTATGAAATCAGCTTCTCTAGCGAAAGACCATCGTCTTTACAAGCCATTTCAGCCAAGATGTCAGAGTTCAATCTGTTGCAAAATGTCTCTAATAATGCAGACTCATTCCAACCACTCCCAGCTGCAAGAGTGTGAAATTCCAAAGTGTATTCAGAAACTGAGCGATTACCCTGATGTAGTCAGGTGAATAATTCCCCTTGAGAGCGACCCTCATTGGCATGATCGAAAACTGCTTTAAATTCTCTTACAAAGTGATCATAAGTGTTGGATTGGACTGTGGGCCAAACTGCAGTAGCCCAATCTAATGCCTTGCCCATAAGACGAGATATCACAAAAGAAATACAAGCCTTGTCTGAGCCCAGAGGGGAATTAGCAAAAAAATATAGAACACTGTAGCAAAAACCCTTTACACTGATTAGGAGTGCCACTAAACTTATCTGGTTTGCTGACAACAAACGAACTGATAACAGCCATGGAGGGAGCAGCTTGGTTGGAAATCACAGAAGAGGCAGAGTAGCTGGAGTTGTGTGGTGATTTCCCTCATGTTTTCAACAATTTGGGCTAACTGCTTCTGCTGCTAACCTTGCTGTTGCGTGAGAGTATGGATAGACTGAGTCACAGAATCAAACCGCTGGTGATGTTGTCCAAGCATCTCTTTAAGTCAGATGAGGTGTTCTTGTGTTGGAATTCCAGCACAGACACTAGAGTGAAATAGCTGCATACATAAAGCTGGTTTAAGGGGAAAAAAATGAAGTGGTCTTTTAATTGTTTCCAGAGCTGTGTGTGTGCGTGAATATAAATGAATAGAAATTAATATAAAACACTCAACTAAATCATGACAATGCCTTCACATGATTTTCTTTGTAATAATAATAATAATAATAATAATAATAATATAAAGGGGTCAATGTACTTGATGTGAAGCTTCTTGCAGGTGTTAGGGTTTCATATATTTCTTGTGGAGACCCAAACTCTATCTCTGGGTTTATACAATGGTGTCTCCCCTCTAAGCCTGTTGGCAAAGTGCTTGTACCTTCGAGCCACTTATTCCAGGCATTGGTGAACATCTTCCTAAACTTGCCTACTCCTTCAGAACCACTGATCAACTATTGGTATATTTGTGGAGTCGTCGTCCCAGGGAAAGAGTGGGGGTTGGTATCCCAGTACATACTGAAATGGTATGAGCTCTGTGGCAGAAAGTTTCAGTGAATTTTGTGCATATTCCACCCAGGGTAGAAATTGGGCCCAGTCCCCCTGGTTCTCCATACAAAATACCCTCAGGAAACACCCAATTTCCTGATTGGCATGTTGTACCTGGCCATTGGACTGGGGGATGATGCCTGGTGGTCAAGCTGACTGTGACCCCTTAGTTTGTCCATAAATTTGGATCACATTTCCAATGTGATTTGGGGGCCTCAGTTGCTCACTATTTATTCTGGGATGCCAAAGTAATGAAATACCTGGAAGAAAATGAGTTCAGCAGTCTCAAGGGCTGAGGGCAGGCTTGATAGAGGGATGAGTCTGAGAGACTTTGAGAAATGATCAATTGCAAGGTGGTAGCAAGGGCATTGGGGTGTAGGGAGTGCTATTTGTTTACCTACTGGTGTGATGGGGTACTTTGGCCTGGGCACAAACAAAGCAAGATGTGACGAATTGGTTCATGTTGGATTGCATGTTCTGCCACCAATATTTGGCCTTAAGGAGCTGACAGGTGCCCTGAGAGTTGAGGTGCCCTGTGGCTGGTGAGGAGTGAGCCCAGGTGATGAGTTGGCCCTGGAGTCATGGTGGTACAAACTCACACTTGGGAAGGCATTTTTCTGGGATGTGACTGGGAGGGGCCTGTGCTATTTCTCTGTTGATGTCCCATGTGAGGGCATTAATGAAGCAATCAGGGGTAGGATAGTTGTGGGTTGCTGAGTGGAGGTTGTGGGGGTGTGCATTCTGGACAGAACATCAGCCTTCATGTTCTTGGATCCTGGTCTGTATGCAATCATAAAATGAAACCAGATGAAGAAGAGGGACCAGTGTGCCTGATGGGGATTCAGACATTTGGTAGATTTAAGATATTCCAAGTTTGTGTGGTTGATGTATATTACAAAGGGGTGTGTAGCTTCTTTGAGCCAGTGTCTACACTCCTCCAATGCCAGTTTTACTGCCAAGAGCAACCAATTATCAATATCATAATTCTGTTCAGCCGGTGTGAGCTTTCTTGAAAAAAAAAACGCCACTGGGTACAACTTGGGCTTCTCTCCAAAGTGTTGAGAGTACCACCCCGACTCCTGTTTCTGAGGCATTGACATCCACAATGAATGGTTTTATGAGGTTGGGATACTTGAGTATAAGGGCTGAGGTGAAGGCAGATTTAAGCTGGATGAATGCCTCCTTAACTGCCTGAGTCCATTCGAGGCATTTGGCCCCCTTCTTTAATAAAGGCGTGAGGGCAGTGCCCATAGAACTGAAGCCAGAGATGAAGCAGCAGTAAAAGTTTGCAAATCCTAAGAATCATTGAAGCTCCTTAACAATAGTGGATGTTGACCATGTTGTGACCACTGATACTTTGTTTGTGCTCATACTGACTCCCTCAGCACTTTTCACATATCCCAAAAATAAAATTCGAGAAACATGGAATCTTAATTTTTCTGACTTTAAATACAAATGGTTGGCTAAGAGCTGTTCAAGAACTGCCTTGACATGTTGGATATTGCTTACTTCATCAGGGGAGTAGAGGAGAATGTCATCTATATCAGCGATGGCATATCAGCTGAGCATGTATCTGAGAATGTCATTAATTAGGCACTGAAACATGCTGAGTGCACAAGATAGCCCAGATGGCATTACACAGTATTCAAAGTGGCCCATGGTAGTGCTGAATGCCATCTTCCACTCATCCACCTCTTGGATTCTCATGAGCTTGTAGGCACTTCTGATATCAAGCTTTGTAAAGATTTGCCCCAAGCATAACTGTTCTAGGTCAGAAGGGACTAGAGGTAAGGGATATATTTGATAGTGACCTGGTTCAAGCCTGATAATCAATACTTGGCCTGAGCCCCCCCTTCTCCACAAAAATAATCCATCTGATGCAGGTGCTGTAGAGGGACAAATGTATCATTGTTGTAGTGCTTCTTATATGTACTCCTCCATGTCCCTTTGTTCTAAGATTGCTGGGGGTAAATGCAGCAATGTGGTGGCATGGTGCCAGGAAGGAGGTTGATCACATGGTCATAGGGCCAATGTAGAGGTAGACCACTGGCCTGTACCTTACTAAATACTTCCTTGTATCAACTGTAACATGGTGGGATATCAACGGTGTTGATAGGGTCAGGGCTCTCTACAGAAGTGAAGGTGATAGTGAGTGCGGGCAGAGGCAGTGCTGCTGGCATGACTGTAACCATTTTGTAATTTCTCTGTGTTTCCAGGACATATGTGGATCATGAAGTTGTAGCCAGGAAAAGCCTAGGATGATGTCTTGACTTTGTGTGCACATGACAAGTAATGAGATGGTCTCTACATGAAAAGCACTGACCTGGAGCTTAAAAGGTAAGGTGCAGGTGGTGATGAAACCCCCCACAGGTCCACTGTCAATGGCCTTAATGTTCACAGGCTGTGGGAGCTCCTATACAGGTATTTGGAGTTTCTTGGTGACCATGCTGTCGATGAAATTGCCAGCCACCTCAGAGTCCATCAGGGTAGAGCCAACATGTGAAGATTCAGGGAGCTTTAACAACACATTGACCTTAAAAAAATGGTGTGGTGGTGAAAAGGTGGGACTCAGCACAGGCCCTCCCACCATCTTTGTTCACCTTCTGAGTGGGTTAAAAGAGTATGGGAAAGTTCCATGGGTGTGTGAGCTGGATGTTTGGGATAGAACCTTGTAACATTGGCCTGTTGCAGAGGAGGTTGTCCAGACTGATGGCTAGGTTGATTAACACATCTAGGGTTTGCTTTTCATCCTTACAGGCAAGTTCGGTGATAATTTGGGAGTCAAGTCTCTGATGAAAAGCAGCCTTCAACACGGGCTTGTTCCACCCACTCCTAGCAGCAATGGTGCAGAACTCTAGTGCATATTCATCAACTTTCTGATCCCTCTGCTGTATTGTGAATAGCCATTCACTGACCTCTACACCCTCTGGCTGATAGTCAAACACCCACTTAAATATGTTCATACAAGGTTTTGGGCTGACTGCCTTTCTCACACATAGAAGTCACACACCAAAGCACCTTTCCAGGAAGTAAATTTAAGAACTGCACAATTTTCTGTTGTTTGGTCATACCTGCAAGCACTGAAAATTAGAAGCCTTTACATTCTGAAACTTCCCTGTAAAACTTGTCCAGTCAGACAAGCAAAGCACTCATGTTGCACAAGCAAAGCACTCGCGTTGGGGGTCAGACATGCTAGGAGTGCCTGGGACACCTCAGTGGTGAGCTGAGAGATGTGTGCATCTAGATTACTGATGCAGGTAATCTGCTGGTATTCCCCTAGTAAACATCCCTGCATCAAAAGAACAGTTTACTGTGTCTCCTCTGCTGCATCCATGATATGGGCGAAGTATTCTGTCAGAGAAAAAAAAAAGCAGGCAATTAAGGATGCAATCATTGAAAAGCATCCGGTATAAACTGGTAAACACATCCAAGTCATAATCAAATAATCATGGTCAGGTGAAGTGAGGGTCAAGCTAGGCACAGTCAAGATGTCAGAGGCAAAACAGGAATCAAAGTTAGGAAAGCCATAATCTAGGTCATAAATGGAGACTCACACAAAAGTAAGTTGAGGCTTGATATAGTCAGGTATGGAAATGCTGAGTGATACTTCACAGGGATTGTGTGGAAGGAGACAGCTTAGATTGGTTGGGGGAAATGTGATTCAGGTGTGGAACTGATGAGAATTCAGGATAGGGAGGGTGGTGTGGAGCTTTCTGGGAGTTGTAGTCTATGGCGGCCATGTTTGGAGACTGCCGTGAACTCAGAACTTCCGCATTATCTGAAACAACTGCCAGCATTTTCTGGTGAGATATATGTAAAAACAATTTCATCAGACACATTTTTCCTCCTTGATATAAAGGTTAATATAAAAATGTGCAAATATTATCATCTCAATTAATGAAAGATCTGGATAGCATAGACAATTCTGAAAAAATAGATATAGAGCATGAATGGCTAACTCTTATAATGACCAACAAAATCACAGCAAAAAACAATGACATTTATCTTCATTAAGAACTAAGCACAACTGACCTCATTGCATATGGATTTATAGGATGTTTCCTTTCAGAGTTCAAAACTTGGGCAGGAGAATATTTAAATCAATCACAACATTAGTTACTCAAGTTTGTGGCAGTCAATTTACTGCTAATTGTGCCATCATTTAATGCTGAAAAAAAAGCATGTCTTAATTTTGCACTTGAAATCAAGATGTTGAGAGAGCATAAGAGACACTGTGCAGTAGTGTGCATGTGTCCATCAAGTGCAGCCAGAGATACAGGAAGCACAGAAGAGATTTCTGTTTTCTCAGATTAGCTAATATTTTCTCTTCAAGATATAACTTATGTGCTAGAAAAAGCCACAGTGCACAGAATGTCCCACACTGCATGCTCAGGTACTGGGGCCTTTCACATGCTGTCATCATAACTGCAACAGACAGAACTTTGGTCTCAATAATAAAGATTTAACACATTGCATGGTCATGATATTTTATTTTGGATGCGATATAGTTTATTAGACCTCATGCTTGTCTAGACTAGCAGCATGTTTATCATGTACTGATAATGTAAACTAGGCTGAACATCATACAATATGCTAGATCTAAACACTGGCTTGTTTGTTACTATTAGAAGTCCACATTTGAGCTGACCTTTGTCATAATAAAGTATTTTTCATCAGGAATTTCCCATAACATTCCAGCATGCACAAAACCTGCCTCAAAACATGTACTTTCATACAGTACGCTTTTAACATATCTCTAGTGTATTTAGAAGTCCCAAATACTAACTATTTCAGGTTATCATAGTGTGCCAAATCTGGTAGCTGGTTTACCGTACACTTTTCAAGTGGAATTTGTGGTTTTTTTCCAATTATTGGAATTTCAATACATTTATGGGTTGTGGCAGCAGAGGCGTGGTCGACTGCCGGTTTGTTAATGGAGAGAGAAGCTGGGGAAGGTGAGTGTCAAAGTAGAAGTACTTGTTGTTAATTAACGTGCTGGGTCTGTGTGTTTGTGTGCAGTAATGGGGAGCAGATAAAAGGGGAGAGGAGCAGAGAGAGATGTTTTTTTTTTCTCTCTCTGGACTGGAGTTACACCTGTTCATTGTGTGTTGGTTGTATCAGTTCTTCAGTTTAGACCACTGAAAAGCATATTTTGTTTTGGTTTCTGTTTTAAATAAAACCAAAAGTGAATCTGAAGCCATCTGGCTGGCTGTTCGGCATCCACCCCTGTCAGGGAATGATTACAGTGGTGTGGAAATTCAGGATGCTGAAAGGGAATGATCTCTGTGGTGTCCTCCCCATTCAAGGAACCTGTCTATGCCCTTGACGCTGCCCAACAAAACCAGCAGGAGCAGGAGTGGTGCTTCAAGACTCTTCTGCAGGCTCAACAAGAGGACCACCAGGTGCTCCTGCACATCATCACTCCAGCAAGTGCCCCAGCCTCAGAGTTTGCAGGGTTACCCCACATCAACCTTACAAAGATGGGGAGTATTCAAGGGAGTACACATCAGGCTTTGGTGGATTCTGGTTGTAATCAGGCCTCCATGCATCAAAGCCTGATTCAGTGCGGGCACTGGGAAATTCACAATTGATGAAGGTCAAATGTGTGCACAGGAACATTCACAGACATCTTCTAATGCCTGTAACTATTCAGTTACAAGGAAAAAGCATAGTGTGGAGGCAGCGATTAGTCCAAGACTCACCCACCCACTGATCCTGGAAACAGATTGGCTGGGGTTTAAAACCTTAACGAAAAAGATAATATTGGGTGGGTCCTGCAGTACATCATGGGGGAAATCCCACCACAATGTTAGCTGGGGAGGCAGTTCCATGGCCATCCAAATCTGCTCTGTATCATGAAGACACGAAGAGGGGGGAGTGCTCTCCTCCCTCTCTGGGGAATCCCTTAGGGGATTTCTCATTGGAGCAGATGTAAGACAAGTCTCTGAGACATGATCAAGTGAAAGTAATTGATGAGCAAATCCTCCACCATAACATTGCACTCTCCTTCCTGTACTTTTGTATTATGAAAGATAGACTTTATCCAGTGATGCAAGACAGTCAAACTAAAGAAGAGACAACACACTTGTTAGTCCTGAAGAGGTATAGGGAACTTTTATTCTATGTGGCTCATTGTAATCCTATAGCTGGGCACTTGGCTCAGGATAAAACACTAAATCTTCTCAAGGCTTATTTCTATTGGCCAGAGATTCATGCCAATGTCTGCAGATGGTGTGTGGCTTGTCAAAAATACCAGCTAGTAAATCCAGTGGCAACACCAAAAGAGCCATTGTGCCCATTACCCCAAATTGAGATCCCCTTCAAAAGATTTGGCATGGATCTCATTGGGCCATTAGATCAACTGGCATGCGGGTATCGCTTTGTGTTAGTCATAGTGGATTATGCAATGCAATATCTGGAAGCAGTGCCTCTCCGCAATATTTTGGCATGCAGTGTTGCAGAGGCGCTCTTCCGTGTCATCTCCCGAGTTGGGATTCCAAAAGAAATCCTGACTGATCAAGGCACTACTTTTAGGTCATGCACGCTGTGCAAATTGTATGAATTATTGGGGATTAAATTGATTCATACTAGTGTTTATCATCCACAAATGGATGAGCTGTTCAAATTATTTAACCAAAGACTGAGAAACATGATTTGTAACTTTATTCACAGGGACACTAAAAACTGGGACAGGTGGCTAGACCATCTGTTGTTTGCAGTGTGTGAGGTCCCACAAGCCTCCACTGGGTTTCCCCCATTTTAATTGATGTATGGGCACAAGCCCCGTGGTGTTGTAGACATCATTAGAGAAAATTGGGAGGAGGGGCCTTCTCAAACCAAATATGAAATTTAATATGTTCTTGACCTGAGAGCAAAACTCCATGCACCGAGTCACATAACAGAGGAGACTTTGCTACAGGCCCAAGAAAGTCAATCTTGCCTGTATAACAGAGGAGCATGGCGAAGGGAATTTGCACCAGCAGGTACAGTCCTCATTTTACTGCCCACCTCAAGCTGGAAATTACTCATGAAGTGGCAAGGGCCCTTTGAATTCACATGGTGAATTGGGGAGGTCAACGATGAGATCAAACATCTAGATAGAGGCAACACGTCATATTTACCACCTCAATCTCCTGAAACCAGACAGAGAGGAGGTTTCTGTGGTTCTGGTAATGGTAGTTCCAGAGAGGGTGGAGCTGGGACCAGAGGCAAGTCTAAAAAGTTGCACTGACCTCATAGAACACCACACTGAGACTCCCCCAGGGGTGGTGGTGTGCAACCACCCATATCAGCTCCCCAAGCACAAGAAAAAGGTGGCTTGGGATGAATTCCAGGTTATGCTTATGATGGGGGTAATTGAGGAGTCGCACAGTGACTGGAGCAGCCGGGTGGTCTTGGTTCCAAAGACCCATGGATCAATCAAGTTCTGTGTGGACTATAGAAAAGTCAACACAGTGTCTAAATTTGATGCATATCCAATGGTTTGCATTGATGAACTGCTCGATCGGTTAGGTGCGGCTCTCTTTTGTTCGACACTGGGTTTAACAAAGGGATATTGACAGCATATGCCCTTAACTCTGTTATCCCATGAAAAAAAGTATTTTCCACTCTGTTTGG
>JAOBAM010000010.1:11065155-11077529 GCA_025212355.1 Notarius kessleri | reverse complement strand
ATTGCATCCATGTTCTCACATAAG
Source organism: Notarius kessleri (assembly GCA_025212355.1). NCBI lineage: Eukaryota > Metazoa > Chordata > Actinopteri > Siluriformes > Ariidae > Notarius > Notarius kessleri. Next base: position 11,077,505 of record JAOBAM010000010.1, on the reverse strand, counting down.
GTTGTAACACATCTTGTAGGAGGATTGTACACAATCAAGATATTAAACTCCATATTTGGGGATAATGAGACATTTATGCATAAACATTCAATTGCTATATCTGCACAGAGATTAATTTCTGTATATTTAAACAAATCTTTGATATATATCAACACACCCCCTCCCCTTCCCACATTTTGGTCCTTTCTAAAATAATGATATCCTGGGACACTAATTAAACTGGTTGAAATGTTATGTAGCCATGTTTCACCAAGACAGAGAAAGTCAATATTAGAATCAGTTAATAAAGTCCTAATTTCATCATGCTTGGGGAGCAGACTACGAATGTTTAAATGACCCCCAAAGATGCCTTTGGGTTTTACTGTAGGGTCCCACACTACTTTTGCGTGATTGACAGTTTGAAAAAATAAGGTCTGTCTTTGTTTAGAAAGTGCACGTGCTTGGAGCGGTCTTCCATTCTGGATAGTATTAGCCTTCTTTGTTGGCTTATGGCCTGTGTTATTTATGACACAGTCTGCTTTGGCGTCCATCACCAGGTCAGCCACGGGATCGGTGGCGCAGGCTATATTGACATCGGGTATCGAGTCGATCTGTATCGCTCCCTTTCCACAGCCAGCGTTGGCATATATCGTTGACTCGTTTTCCGCCACCTGCTTCACGCTGAGAACCTCTACATTCCGATCTCCGAGCCTGATGCCGCCATTGCCTGGAGAAACGGTCAAGGTGTCTGATTCAATCAGCGCAGCAGCAAGATGTTTCGCACCAAAGTCCAACATAGTGAGTTCAGAGGGCTTCAATCTAACCAATCGAGGCAGAAGATCAATCACTTCCTCAACTGGTGTATTCACCAGGCCTGGGCCCGGATTAAGCTGTATGTTTTCTGCCAGAAGGACCAGAAGAAAAAGGTATGTTGCCACATAGGAATTACTCCATTTAATGCGCTTTGTATTATTTGTTTTGATGCGTAATGTGCACTCTGATCCAAGTCTCCGAATTGAATTGAAAATGGTAAGCTGACCATATCCAAAGTTATTCAGATGGAATTCATTAGGGACAATGCTCTTCTTTTGCTCATTTCGTGCGGGCTTTGCCCTAGAAATTCTGAGTATCAGAGGTCCCAAAGTAGAGACAACAAGTAGACCTGCAGCACACACAAACAGCATGTAGAATCCCATGTTGTGTTAATTATCCTTATTAATTGTTTAAGGTGCGTTGAAATCGGTTTGTGCCAAAGTTGTTTGTTGATTCAATTCAGTGTGCAAATATATATTTTACTTCATGGCATATATAAGCCGTGATTTACTAAAAGCAACGAAGTATAAAATCTAATAAAAAAGAGTAACCTAGTAAAAACCTAATGAAAAAAAATACAAGCACGGAGCCCAGCCAACCATCTGCATGCGTCTCAATTCACCAATATATACCATTGCCTGTCCATCTACATTTGTTGATTCCAAGAATGTCCATGTTATATCTCGACATCTCTCTTTCCACCTGTGCAACTTTTCCTGTTTTGTATATTGTTTGTACATTCCATGCTCCAATGTAGCAGGATTGTTTTGGACTCAGGAGTGATCCTGTCATGCTTTTGGCAGTCATATATCCAATGTGATATTGAGGACCAGCTTCCTTGTCTCAGCTGATATGGTTGTTTTTTCTGTTCATTTTCATAGCAGTGATGTTCTGTGGTGGGGTTACTAGCCCCATGGATATTGCCAGAGCCCTGTTACCTGGCATTACCCGTTACTGCCCCCCATGACGAGGACGTAAGAACGGATTTTGTGGGACATTACAAAACAAGGCATACAAATAACTATAGCTAAGTGACATCTAACTATCTAAACATATAGCCTTCTAAGTACAATAAACAACAGAAATGAGACAAAGACAGGTGCAAAGTGGCAATTGTGCATTTGTTTGCAAATGTTCATTTTAGTGCAAAAATGCAAGAAACTGCAGTTCAGTTTGTGTAGATTATTTTATACCTCAAGATTACTGTTTAGGGCTTCACAATGTGTTTTCTGTTTCTGTGACCACAGTTATCTTTGTGCCAGGCTCTGTTACAAGGGTCAGATTGTGGAATGTATCTTTGTTAGTCAGTTTAGAAAGTTAGAACTCTATTTCAATATTTTATGGGCATTTCACAAAAAACTGCATTAGTCTGTTACATGTTTCTAAGATCATGGAGAAATTGATGTATTACTTAGGCTGAATATATGACATTCTACTGAGGTTTTCTGACACTAGTTCTTTTCCAGTGATTTTAATAGGAGCAACCATTTTGTTTTAGGGCAGTCCTAGGGTTTCTCTCTTGTAGCGGGGCAGAGTTTAAAAGTTATTGGTGGAAGTTTAGACTTCAGTGCAGTCCGGACACACTCAGCATTAGAATTTATTTTTAATGCAATAAAGGTGCTTTTACAGGTAACTTCTTTTGTGCAAGTTTGGCTATTTTTGAGGTTCAGATATCCACGACAGTACCTGGCCTCTCACAGTAGATGTCACTCCTGCCTCCATCTATCTCTGACACCCAGGCTTAGGTGAGCACAGCCAGTCTGCATGGGCTCTAGTGGTTCAGCTTAGAATTGTTTTTTATACAATAAAGGTGCTTTTACAGGTAACTTCTTTTGTGTAAGTTTGGCTATTTTTTAGGTACAGACTTCCACAACATTTAATTTGGTGACCCTGATGTGATTTTGGTTGGATAAGTTAATAGCTGTTCTGGTTTTAGAGGCTTTGCTGGCCATTTTAAGGTAAGCAGTTTGTATGTTTTTTAATTAATGTTCTTTGCAGATGTTTGTCTACATGTCCAGATGTTAGGAGTTTAAAGGTCTCAAAATTTGTGAACACGCTGTAGTGTTGATTTTGGCTGTAACCTTTGGGCTGTTGAGCTAAACATATCTGCATTCATGGTCATGTGTGTTTGGCATGCCTTGGACTGAGCTCCATGTAGGAGTTAAACTTTTAGAGACTTCTTTTCTGGCTTCTTTTGATTCAATGGCTTTTTCTGCCTGGCTAACTTATCAGGTTGGAGGCTAATGCAAATGTCCACTTACGCCATTACATTTTCTGATTTTAATCAGATAGTGTCATGGAAGTCTGTACCTCAAAAGCAGCCAAAAATATACTTACACAAAAGTTACCTTAAAATGCTTTTATTGCACAGAAACAATAGAAGCATGAGTTATTCTCAGAAAACACTGGCCTCTGAACTTCTGTTAACAGTTTTCAAAGTCATGTCTCTTTTTGGGAGACCCACCCCAGGACCACCACAAACAAAATGGCGGCTTCTATTAAAATCATTCTAAAAGAACTTTGAAACAGACTTCTGATTGGCTGCCCAATATGGGATCTCTCATTGGTGAAAATATATTTCCTGCTTCCCCCCAAGAGATAACCAGACCTACTTATTTCTTACAATATGGCATTTTAAGGGTTTTGCAACTTAAGGACAAGTCTGTTTGTCACATGAAATGCCTTTACAATGCTAATCAGTGGTGGAGGACACAAGATAAAAAAAAATAAAAAAAAAAAACCTACACAACATTTAAACTCTGTATTTAGGCTCAGTTTAAAGGAGCTTAATGTTAAAGTGCCAAGTATAACATTACCTGCCAAGTATAACAATCCTAAGTTGATGCTAAATAAAACAAGAATTTCACTATGATCTCAAATAATTGTAGCAAGCTAAACCTGTGTGTGTCCCATAAAATATTAAAGTGAGAGAGCAGTCCTTCACAGCCTATACCGACAAACTGGGCTATCTTCTGTTGATCAGTGGTCCCTGTTTGGGCTGTAAAAAACAGGGAACTTTACAGCAGGAATCCCTTGCAGTCAGAATTCTCCTAAAAATTTGTCAGGTGATGGAATGAGCACATTGGAGCTCATAAGTGATACTGGGCATGCCTGCAAAACAATAGTGAGCTGGGAAAATGTAGGCATCCATTTCACCCATACACTGCTGTTATTCACCCAGGAGACAGCCTTGTGCAGATAATGCAGAATGCCTTTTCTCGTTCACTGTTGAAGTAATCTGTCAGGAATGCAGGCAACAGATGGATATAAAAGCAGCAGCAAGTTTATTAACAAACTGCCAAATTAATCCAAATCATGAAGTAATATCAAGGTCAAGTAAGGCACAAACAGAATATCAGAGAAAAAGGCAAAATTACAAATAAAGTAAAAAAAAAAAAGCAGAGTATCACGATGATAACAAAAGGCTTGGTAAAGTCAGGCAAGGGACCACTGAGCATTAACTTTACAGTAAGCAAGTTCAAACTAGAGTCCTTATGTACACAGTGGTGATTATGTGAGATGGGCAACAGGTGTACTGCTAATCAGTATTCCATAAATAGAGGGTGGTGCAGGTTGGTCATTGTAGTCTATAGTAGTCATGTTTGGAGGCTGCTGCAAACTCTGGGAAATGGAGTGCAAGTGGGTGCAGACATGACAACGTGTATATCATTTTGGAAATGGATTGTAAGGTTTTGATTCCAGAGTTTCATTTTGATGTAGAAGTGAGATGTTTATTTCCAAGTGTTTTGGTTTGTGCATAGAGTTTTGACACAATGAGCCAAATTCCCCAACAAGTGTGTATGCAATTGTAAAAACTGTAATTTTGTATCCAGATATCTGTAAAGCTGTTTTGAGACAATATCTATTGTTAAAATCTTTGTTGCCGCATTTCCAAGAACGCTGAATACTGTGGTGTATATGCACAAAAACAGGTCAGAGTTTTCCTTCCTGAGACTCAGCTTCCCATGGTAGCAACCATCTTATCCACTGGGAAAACTTGAACTACAAAGGTCTCAGCCTGGGACTAGTGAGCATCTCCAAGCCTATCTGAGTCCTATTTCCTGTATGATCTCCACCTGACCCCACCCTCCATCTTGTAAGTGAAGTACAGTAAATGGCTCCATGTTTCAATTTCAGACTGAGCCTGACTACATTACATGGGTCACTTAGTTATTAGTGTTGTGGAAAAATTACAAACACCAACACCAGTCTCATCCTTTTGCAAGTCAAATAAGGTTTATTGCAGAAACGGACACATAGTGATGAGGGTTCAGCACATCACTCATACCACCTCTTTGTTCTCAAATCTATATATACTCTTAACTAGATAAAAAGGAGACCTCTATTGCATTACATGCCCTGATCATGTGCTGGGAGTGTGATCAGCTCTCAAGCTAATTGGTCCTTCTCTAATCACTGGCTTGTATGCACATCTGCTACGTGCGTAACGAGCATGATAAGATGAATGTTTTGGTGCAGAATGTTCTAAGTCATTAGTCCTTGAAGAGTCAACACTCGGTGAAAAGGAAAATTACAAAACAGTATGACACTAAAATTTACTCCATAATTCTCCCTTTTATCATGTAAATGATAACACAAACTTAAATCTATAATACTGTCATACAGGGTTCACCTACTGGTTACTGTCCAGTCTGTGGCAATAGTCAGTCAACGAACTACGTGGTGTTGGGTGTTTTCTGTAGAAGTCTCTATGCCTAAGGCACTTAGTCCCATCACCTAAATCAGCTAGGTATCGTAAGCTAGTGTATGTGTAATCAGAATGTATTCTTTCAGCTAACACCATGTGGTCATGAACCCAGTTAACAGTTTGATCTATCTGATCTTTCCAGCTGAGAAGTCTGCCACCTGGAGTACCTGGCCAGACACTGCTCCTGTAATAAATTTATTAATCTGTCACTGGACAAGCTACCAAATGCTACTTATACCATGTGTGAGGTTTACAATTAGGTACAGAATGAACATGTTGGAATGCACAGTCTGTCATGTGGCTGTGTGTGTGGATGTGTCGTTTGTGTTCGTTGGTCCCCCTAAGGGCCTCTTGATAGCAGTGTCTCCACTCATGGTGCGATGAAGCCCCTTGAGGGCTTCTTGAATGCTGTCTTAATCTCCTTCCTGTACCAGGGCCTCCTTGTGCTGCTTGTCCATTGGTTCAGGTACTCTTCTGCAGCAGCTGGCATGTACCCATGTGGCTCTGTTGTCCACCTTTACAGCTGATTGTGTGGTGAGCAGCACTTGGGATGGTCCTGTCTACTTGGGCTTGTTCCACTTCATCCATCTGAAGTCCTTTATCACCACCCAGTCACCAGGTTTCAGGTCATGCACTGGTCCCAGCACCAGGACTGGTAAGACTGATCTCACTTGTTTGTGAATATTATTCAGAGCAGAAGAGAGGGTTGCACACATACAAGACATTTTTTACAAAATTTTGAGAGTAATTAAAGCATCCTTTGTTACTGATGCTATCATTCCCCTTTTGGACACGTGGTCTTTCCTGTATGTCAACTTAGCATAATATGAAAACATGTATTTGGGGAGACAAGGTCGACTGTCTGGGCTTGCCCAGACCCCATCTTTAATACTACACCCTTCATTCCACCACACAGCCTTTTCCTCTGCTATGGCCCACTGATGGAGGTCAAAACCTGTAAGGGAGGTGTAGAAGGGTTAGTTGAAAGCATTAATGAATTTGGGGTCCTTGTGGCTGCCTGTTTTGCCACTGCATCAGCTCGTGCATTACCGAGAGAGACTGGATCGGATTTGTTAGTAGGTGCATCACACTTACATATAGCAAGAGCAGATGGGAGAAGGACAGCATCCAGCAGGTCAGAAACAAGCTTGTGGTGGGCTATTTCTTGCCTGAGCTGGTCAGGAAATTTCTATGTTTCCAGATTGTGCCAAAGTCATGAACTACACCAAAGACATATCTGCTGTCTGTGTAGATAGTGACTGATTTACCTGTTGCACAATTACATACTTCTGTCAAGGCATATAGCTCCGCTGCTTGAGCTGACAAGTGACTAAGTAATGCTCCCGCTGTGATTAATTCTTTGTCTGAAACTACAGCATAGCCCACTTGATTTTAATCTGTTTCTGAGTGTTGTGATGCTGACCCATCCACATACAGAATCATGTCTGGATTTGTGAGTGGTTCATCCTTGAGGTCCAACCTAGGGGAACATAATTGGTTAGTAAGTGTTACACAGACATGTGGTTCACTGTCCTCCTCTGTAGGGAGCAAAGTAGCGGGGTTAAGGAAAACACAACATTTTACTGTTATGTTCAGCATGTCAAGTAGGACCGTGTTATATCTTAGCCACCATTGTGTTGACAACTGTGAAGTTTGTAAGGCTTGCCATCAAATGTAAATGCAAACCAGTATTGACTGTCTTTGGGTACTGGAATGCTGAAGAATGAATTTGCTAGGTCCACTACTGAAAACCATCTGCTATCAGGTGGCACTTGACCTAGAATGGTGTTCAGAACATCTGATGCATGCTGTCTGACAGCTGCATTCACTGCTTGTAAGTCTTGTACAAAGTGCCACTCATCAAGTTGGGGAAGTTTTCTGGCTTTCTTTACAGGAAATATAGGAGTCCGCACTGGTGAGTCCAGGTGAGGGACAATTACTCCTGCCTGCAACAGAGACTCAAAGACAGCCCTAATGCCATCTATGGCCTCTGGCTTTAGTGGGTATTGTGTCTGTCTAGGTCTAAAATCTGACCTGGGAGTTATCACAACCAGTTCAGCATGCTTCATTAAACCCACATTGTGTAAACCTGTGGCCCATTGCTCTGGTGGAATCTCTACCAGCCTAGGATGGACTTGGGCCGGGGAGACGTCTCCTGAAACACTTGCAAAAGCCCCCACTAAGCATGTGGAGAGCTCCACGCTATGCTTTACATGTACTAGCATAGAGAGAGATTGTTTAAAGACATTGTAGAGGCTAAGCTAAATACTTGAAGCCCCTGAGGGGTTGCTAGATGAGCACCTAGTTGACATGCTTAACATTAGCCACTGAGTTACGTGTCTAAAAAAGTAAATAGACTCTTACATATGATACGTCGGTATATTTATTGCACCTTACCAAGATACTCCAGTAATCCAGTGTTCATTCGTACATACAGTCTGGGTAAAAGCCCCAACATTCAATGTAGCCAGCCCAACGTGGCTTCCACAGCAACAGTACAGCAATAACGTGAGCATTACTGTAAGCGGTCAAAAAACCATGTGTGCTCCCCTCCGTCTGGCAACACCTGTTACCTGAACAGTTGTTCTCACCTATATTAGCATGACCCCTAATTACATCAGACTGCCACCTAGTGGGCAAATAACACCTTAGAGGAGAGAGGCCAAATGGCTCCCACAGACATCCTTTTCTGGATTATAAAATACAGAAGGATGTGTTGTACTAACCCAATCAGAGGCTTTCTTACTCACATGCCCTCAAAGACAACATCCCACCTCCTTCCATGGTTTGGCTAAAGAAACGTGAGGTGTGGATGATAGGACATCAAACAGCTCCTTTTGGCAGCACCTAGTGAATTTTGTTTTGCCCTCCAATTGAATCCAGGCACAAATGTCTTTGCAGTGCTGTAATTCAACAGAACATGCACAATATTCTTTTGACCAGAAAAATCTCTAAGGTGAATACGTTCTCGCTCGCAGGTGTCTTTAAACCATACTCTCTCATATGCAGCATCCTTTCGATCATGCACATGGGCCATGCAGTGAAGGTCCGTATGCTCCATATAGTCAACATCATGTGCTACAATTATGTAATGTGATTGCTGCACAAGTTATTGAGTTACATTATTTAAAGTGTCTGGACAGAGCTTCCACTTATATACATAAACAGGGAGCTTTTGTTCATGTAAAACACACATCAAAGTGGTATTTGTCACTGTAATGCCCTCAGAGGATGATGTAAGACCCAAGCCAAACTTGCACATTAAATCTTGCCCTAGTAAATTAACTGGGCAGGAAGAGGATATCAGGAATGAGTGCTCCACCTCCTGTCCATATTCATCCTGACATGACACAGGTTTTGAGAACCTTTCTATGACTGAATGGCCATTGCCCCAATTGTGCAAATTGTTCGAGAACTTAGTTCAAATGGTAAATGCAATTCTCCCTATTTAATGACTGAATAAGTAGCTCCTGAATCTACCAGGAAATTAAGCTTCTTTCCCCATATTGTCAATGGTATGCACAGGAGCTGAGTAAATGGGAAGGCTGCATATTTTAGGAAAGATAAATTTTCATCACCTTGCTGTGTTTGGAGGTCATGTAGCTGTCTAATGTTGTCTGTGCAATTAGGCTGGAGTGTATGTTCCTGTATAATGTGAAATGTCTGATTGGTTTTGTGTTGTGTGTTACATCCTCTGTTCTCAGCCACCTCTTCATCCCTCTCCCCCACCCATCAGTCAGCTTTGGGTTGCTCTGTCATGTACTCTCTCGCAAAGTGTCCTATCTTCCCACAGTTGTAACACACCAGATCAGATCTGTTAACTCTTCCTCTGCCTCTTCCTCTACCAGGTCCACCTCTAGGGTTGTTCTGGCCTCGCCCCACACAGTGTGCTGATGTGTCAGGTTGCCCTCCTTGAAACATGGCCAGAGTCACGGTATGTAAGTCCTTCTCCCTTTTCTCTGTCTCCCTTCTTTCTCCTTCTTGAAGACATTTTTTTGCATGGACAGCATATTGCTCAATAGTGCTGATTGTGCCAGTGTCCCATGTTATGCATTGGCGTTTTACTGCTGCTGCTAACTCAGGCTTCATACCATTAAGAAAGCTGTTCCTGAGGTGGGCCTCCCAGGTAGTTGTCGGGGTTTTGCCTGTGGACAGCTGGTCAGAGCATTCCAGTCCCAAATTGGCATTTTGCACTGTTATGAGGCAAACTAAATACTGACTCACAGTCTCATTTTCATCTTGCCTACACATTGCAATCTTTGTCATGTCCATTTGCACTGGGAAGGCCTGGTCTAGGCATGTCTTGAGTCCGATAATGGTTCCCACATATGCTGCATTATTTGCCTGAGTCCACTCAGGCTCCACAAGTCTGAGATCTTCAGTTGGGTAGTCTTTGCTCCAACCTACACCCATCTTGGCCAGAAGTAAGCATCTCAGTTCATGTGTGGTAGGTCTGAATTCTCTGCAAAAGATCAACAGCTCTTCCCAAACTTCCTTCCTCCCACTTCACACACATTAGGGAGGTGTGTCATGCTTTCCTTGATATCTGCCAGAGTCCATGGGCAGTGAACTAGCATAGGCCCATCTATCCCTGCCACTTCCACCATCGGCTTGTTCAATGCCTCATCGCCATCATCCTCTGGATGTGAGCCTACTGTGTGCTTTTTAGCTTTTTTCTGTTTCCTTGTTATCAGTGGCGATGGCTTACTCTGATGAGGTGTCGTGGAGCAGTCCTCATATCTGGGGGTGAACCCGTGACCTCTGCCAGGTCTGGGTAGAGTGGGTGCTGCACCAGAGCCTGTAGGGGAGGTGCACTGGGTATAAGCAACATGAGGACTGGGCCTCCTCCCTCCACTACTCATGGTGTTGTAACAGGAAGTGTTGGGTCACTCTCATCTGGCTGTGGTGGTCATCATCTCAGCAGGGCGGAGTTGAGGTCAGGATCAGCCTGCAACTTAGAACACTGAGAAACAGGTGAGGGCACTGCCTGTCATTTTTTCTCTCTTATATGCCTCACTCTGCCACTCTCCAAATGCTTTCCAGTTGGCTAAAAATGCCTGATTCTTTTTTTTTGGTCTAAGTCATCCTTCTCTTTCTTATCTAAAACCTTTTTTTTTTAAGCTTTCCAACTGCCTCATATGAAAACTTCCGTTTTTGGGAAACCCACATTCTTTTACCCAGATATCAAACTGTGCTAGAGAGTCTTCCCCATAATTAACTCTCATGAACGTTATATTAGGACTATCATATGAACAACCAGAGCACCTTATCATGTGCCATGTTGTGTCTTCAGTGCCTTTGTTATGGCATGAACCCATTTTCCTTCAAATTACTTGACTCTTTGTTATAGAGGGAAAATCTTATTACAACTGTATGCTTAGAATAATAAAATAAAACTTGCATTCACAGTATACAAAACTTGCACCACCCATGCTGCAAACACACACACACACACACAAATACACACACACACACACACACACACACAGTGCCTTGCAACTGTGTGTAAGAAGAAAGTGAAGAGAGAGTGAAAGAAATCAGAGTAGACAAAGGAGAACACACTGGTGTATATAGGATGAGTCTGATGTTCTTATTATCTATGTAGGAACAATTTAACATGTGATGGTGATGTTCAATGATTGAGCATCAATGGCAGATCTCTTTTTTGCTGGCAACTACCTGTCACAAGTTATGCCACTACCCAGTACAGCCAAACTACCTCTTTCATTATTTTAACCAACTTGCCGTAGTTCCATTAAATATACCCATCAGTATAAATCCTTAGTTTTCTCAAGAACTAAGGGAAACTTAATCCTTGGCCATTGCTGAGGGTGAAGTTCCCAGAACTTCTATTTTAGAAACCCAGTTTCTTGATCACTGAATCTTCACTGATACATCTTTGCCATGACACAGAAATTAAACTTCACTGATGAGCAATTTCAGTACTTCTTTAATTTTGTAAACTTTAAATAAGGTCAAACAGAATTAGTGGTTCCTACCTGTTTAATGGTAGACTGCAGCGTTTCCCATCTCTGGGTGGCAAAGTGTGCACTGCCGCCTCTCTGAAGAATGCGAGGTTTGAGGGTGGATGTTAATTTCTCCACGAGCATCCTCCAGTCCATTTGCCACCCAGAAGACCACAGAAGTTGTGCAGCCCACCAAGGGATGCCAAAATTTGTTGTGGAAAAATAACAAACACCAACACCAATCTTGTCCTTTTGCAAGTCAAAGAAGGTTTATTGCAGAAATGGACACATAGTAATGAGGGTTCAGCACACCACTCATACCACCACTTTGTTCTCAAATCTATATATACTCATTACCCATGAGTGTGGGTGCTGTGTGAGACGGCTGCCTCTCCAGTAGCTCTGTAGTTTTTAGCTCTTTAAATCTCTTTTTTTCTACCTTTTTTACTTTTTTGCCCGTCTTACGAAGACATAGTGTGTTTAACTATATAACATGGGTATATTTAACTTTAACACGGAACCAGGAGCCAGTTTTCTCACTTATTCGAGAGAGGAGCTGCTGGCCCTGAAAACAATGGGACAAGCTGGGATACGACACCCCATCCCGGCCGAGCTGAGGAGGAAACCCAGGGGCTGCAAAGCTGGAGTTAAGCTAAAGGCTAGGCTAGCGGACAACTGGCGGCACTACAAACCATCCATTCCCTCCGTTATCATGGGGAATGTGAACTCGCTGCCAAATAAAGTCGATGAGCTTTCCGCTCTGAACAACCAGCGGATTTACCAGGAGAGCAGCTTATTTATCTTTACGGAGACATGGCTAACACACCTTGTACCGGATGCTAACGTGGACCTGCGGGGATTCACTGCTGTGAGAGCCGACAGAG